>CM053030.1:95707390-96129890 GCA_028564925.1 Lithobates sylvaticus | reverse complement strand
AGGCTGCAGGACCCCTGATCCTCTGTCTGGACAATGCTGATGGGCCCTGTGCTGATCACATGCACCCCCCCCCCCCCCAAGAAAAAATAAAAAACTCTTTAGCAATAACCCAACAAACTGAGCATGTGCAGAAAGACTCCAAATGTGCTGTCTTATCAGGAGATGAATGATGGCACTGTAATTATTTTAATTAAAAAACAAACCTCTAAGTACCTTTTTCCTAATTGAGATACAGCTGTCACATGACCCAGATCTTCCCCAGCCTGTCTTCAGGGAAACATAAGCAGGATGAGCTTCTAGTCCTCTGCTGCTGGTCACATGTTCAAAAAAAAAAAAAAAAACAGCCTATGGAATACAGAGTAGAAATAAATAATATCAATAAACTGTTTTAAATTGTCATTCAAATATATATTTAAAATCAAATTTATTAATGTTTGGCAATAACATGTTTTTTCCAGTCACAGGCTGTGTCATGGCCCTTCAGTCTGTGACTTAGATAACAGGGAGGTGAAGCCAACATCAATCAAGATGTAATATCACACCCCCATTGTGTTTGGCTGGTTAGTGGGCATGGAGGAGGAGGATGGAGGGAGTGGGCTGTCATTTACCACTGTGTATACGCCCACATGTGTGAGTCTATAGTCACATGGGCTGCTCAGATATGATAGGGAGGAAATGTTCAGCATAGAAACTCACTGAAAACTGAGCATGTGCAGAGTTGTCAACCTGGCTCTGCAAAATCCCTAGCTGAATTGGACAGAAGGGGGAGATAGACAGCATGTAGTATGCCATTTATTGATCGTTTGTTATGATGTGGGTTTAGTAAAAAGAGGTATTGGTATTTCCGCGCTAATATGGGGTGGGCAAATGAATAAAAGGAGTGGTTTGCAGCAACACCGAAAGGTCAAACGGTACCCAGGAAAGAATGTAATAAATCAATATATGGTGTTGCGCTTGATTTTCAATGTAAATGTGAGTTTGTTATGTTTATGCTACTGTAAAATAAATAGCTTTGCAAGAAAATACTACACCAGATAGCCCTCTTCTGCTTTTACTTTTACACTTATACTAATATGGGTGACGTATGCTGAGTGGACCCGGTCCTTGAAGTGATATCCAGCCCCAGTACCAGAGAAGGAAGAGCCCTGCTGACCAGACCCCATCCCCCTCGGAGTGGCCTTACATCTCCCTGTTTTTTTGCTCAAGGCTGTTTACCTTACAGCTGTAAGGTAATTATTTAGGACACCCTTGGGTGTCCAAGATCACCGAAGAACCTCAGCTCAAAGCACTTTTTACCCACAGTGTCACCATATTCAAGATTCACCAATTTCCCTTTTTCCATGCTGCATCTGCACCATTGCGAATCGCAGAGCTAATATCTCTGCAGGACCACTGTTCTATTTATTTTCCTCTCCTCCGTCACGTCATCTCACGCTTATGCGTTTTATGAACATTTATGTGATTGCAAACTTTCATTCGATTATGGACTTTGATGCGACTATGAGTTTTTTATGCGTGTATTTGTAACATGTGATTATATTAATTTTACCTTGCCATCTTTATGCACTTTATAATTTTATGTATTCTCCCTTTTCACTTTTCACTTGCAACACTGCTTAGTGTGTATGCGATTTTCCAGCATTTTTGCACAACTCATTTGATCATTTAGCAATCTGCACATTTTATTACTATTTAATTTTTATACTTGATTTTAGTCAATTATATGCACTTTAGTCACATTTTGATGTCACTATTTATATATTTTATATTTATATCTACGTGCATTTATCTACTGTGCTATTGTCTCTCTATGCTGTATACCATTAACATTTAGTCCAACTGTTTGGTACAGTCTCTGGGAGCGCAACACCATATATTGATTTATTACATGATGTGGGTTTAATGACACTAATACTGAACTGGAATTCCCATACATACTCAGCGGTAGAATTATAGATTTACAGGCCCACTCTTTTGGGCAACCCCTTTCCCTACCCAATTTAACTAGCTAGACTAAAGCTAACCATACCCCTGCCAGCTATATTATTCCGTGGCTCTCAGAATACCTGAACAGTGACTTCATTTGATTGGCAGCAGTCTCTGTTTGGCCAACAATTTTATGCCTGCCTAGTTTGACCTTCAGATCAATTTTTATTAAGCTGGGTGGTGCTGGTAGGGCCATCCACAATTCAGCATGTAACAGACAATATTCAATTTGTGTATGGCTAGCTTTTGAATCTCACTAACAAGAACAGTTGTCATAGCCACACAAGGCATTATAGGGCAGAGAATTGAGAGGATGTATTCCAGTTTGCCTACACTGAGTCAGTACTCCTAAAACCAATACCTGAAGAGTAGAGCAAACTGTGACCCACCTTTGTTAGCAAATTGATTGTAAGCATATAGGCCCAGAGTGAGTGAATCTTTATTACACAATACATTGTACCATAGTTGCCAACAGTCCCGAATTGCCCGGGACATTCACGAATTCTAAGCAGCTGTCAAAAAATGTTCTTGTCCTGGGCAGAGTCCTGAAAATCACCCTTTGTCATGGACAGCTGTGGGGCTAGATGCACAACATCATCACACACTGCTGTGGACACAGAACAAATCCCTTCCCGGCCCTACCTCCTCTCCCAGCAGTAGCAGAATGGCTCAAGCAGCTCCAGTACACAGGACACTCACTTGCCAATGAGAGGAGGTCTGGTGGAGCTTGCCTCTTTGTGATTGGGTGGAACTCAGAGAGGGGGCATGGTCAGCCTCAGAGGTGTAAAGATGAATATGACAGCCCACCTTGAGGCTTGGACTGCAACAGGTGTGAGGCTGAAGTGCACTTGACCAGAGGTATGTTCCATGCTGCAAGTTGGGCTCTTTCTACAGTGCCATCTCTGGGGGAACATCATGCCAGCTGGGCTCTCTCTCTCTGTCTGTTTTTTTTTGGGGGGGGGAGTCTCTATCTTATGGGGATGGCTCAGTCATCACTATCCTACACATACACCTCCTGTCACCTTCACACACACAGTCACCCCCATCCTATACACACACCTACCTCTATCCTGTCATCTCCTTCTTGCACACACAAACAGTTACACACACACAGTCACCTCCATCCTGCACACAGACACACAGTTACCTCCATCCTGTACACAGACACACAGTCACCTCCATCGTGCACACACACAGTCACCTCCATCGTGCACACACACAGTCACCTCCATCCTGCACACACACAGTCACCTCCATCCTGCACACACACAGTCACCTCCATCCTGCACACACACAGTCACCTCCATCGTGCACACACACAGTCACCTCCATCGTGCACACACACAGTCACCTCCATCCTGCACACACACAGTCACCTCCATCCTGCACACACACAGTCATCTCCATCCTGCACATACACAGTCATCTCCATCCCCACCTACACACACACACACCTACCTATTTCCTGTCATCTCCATTCTGCACACACACACAGTCACCTCCATCCTGCACACACACAGTCATATCCATCCTGCACATACACAGTCATCTCCATAACAACATACACACACACCTACCTATATCCTGTCATCTCCATTCTGCACACACACACAGTCACCTCCATAGTATCATCTCCATCCTACACACACACAAACGGTCTTCTCCATCCTGCACACACACACACCTCTATCCTGTCATCTCCATCCTGCACACACACACACAATCATCTCCATACTGTCATCTCAATCCTGCACACACACACACAATCATCTCCATACTGTCATCTCAATCCTGTATACACACACAGTGATCGCCATCCTCCATCATTCTCCACTGTACATTTTCGTATTTAACATTACCACTTTCTACACTATGTAAGTCATCTCAGGCTTTATTTGACAACACCCTTTAAGCCATGCCCAGTATTTCACATATATTTCACATATATTTTTAACTCGCGCCCCCTTTGCGACACGGTGCACCGCATTTTAATTTTTTTTTATTATAGAACCACGCCCACAAAAGATTAATGATCCACCCCTATGCCCCCAGCCTGCATAGGCTTTTTCACCGTGCATAAAAAAAAGTGTCCCTAAAAGTGTTGACAACTATGTTGTACCACAAACAGGGGCAGCAGCAAAACAAGACCCAGCCAGGTTGCCCTGGCAGCAAAGGCAGCAATCTAAAATATTTCAGCAACATGATGCATACGATGAGAAAAGAAAAAAGCTGCGCATACCAAAAAACCTAAAAATATTGACAGAGTAGACTTCAAATGAATAAATCAAATCCGAGAATGTGACACGGCACATTCACTCAACTTAGTGTAAAAACATAACACCCAGTGATATTGGACCTATAATAGCATTAATAAATTATAGGGATATAAAAGTTAATCAAATAAGTTCATACGTGGACAGACATAATCAAAAAAGTCCCATGTGAAGAAAAATTATATTGTGAAAACACAAATGCTGATATTCCAAAAAAGGGGAGAATTTTTTTTCCAAACAGTGCTCCTCCTCCAATAAACGGAACGGATCTATTTCCTTCAATATACTTTCGTGACAGTTCACAAACACCACCACCAAGAGAAAGATGGCCGCTTACCGCAGATACGTGACCCCCCGCTACAGAGGGTCAAAACAGGCAGGATTTAGATCAACACTGTATCGACCTCCATGGAAGAAGTTAGCCTCAGACCTCCAGAAAGTTCTTGGGGATATGCTCTATAGGTCTCCAAATTTCCCTTCAGTGGTTTTGTTAGGCGTCAATGAGCAACATGCAAAAGGAATTGGAATACTCCAAATAGTGCATTATCTTCCAAAAATGTATTAAAATGAAAACATAAAAACTTACATGCAAGGTAAGAGATGGTCAGCCAAGATAAGTATCAAGTGCACCGGCCGGATACACACAAAAAACAGATGATGGCATAGGTTGTTATGGAGCTAAAAATGAGGTGGTAACAGTACGTCGCTCGCCCAATGCATTTCGCGAAATCTCGCGTCATCCAGCAATGATGCGAGATTTCGCGAAATGCATTGGGCGAGCGACGTACTGTTACCACCTCATTTTTAGCTCCATAACAACCTATGCCATCATCTGTTTTTTGTGTGTATCCTGCCGGTGCACCTGATACTTATCTTGGCTGACCATCTCTTACCTTGCATGTAAGTTTTTATGTTTTAATTTTAATACATTTTTGGAAGATAATGCACTATTTGGAGTATTCCAATTCCTTTTGCATGTTGCTCATTGACGCCTAACAAAACCACTGGAGGGAAATTTGGAGACCTATAGAGCATATCCCCAAGAACTTTCTGGAGGTCTGAGGCTAACTTCTTCCATGGAGGTCGATACAGTGTTGATCTAAATCCTGCCTGTTTTGACCCTCTGTAACGGGGGGGTCACGTATATGTGGTAAGCGGCCATCTTTCTCTTGGTAGTGGTGTTTGTGAACTGTCATGAACGTATATTGAAGGAAATAGATTCGTTCCGTTTATTGGAGGAAGAGCACTGTTTGGGAAAAAAAATTCTCCCCTTTTTTTGAATATCAGTATTTGTGTTTTCACAATATAATTTTTCTTCACATGAGACTTTTTTGATTATGTCTGTCCACGTATGAACTTATTTGATTAACTTTTATATCCCTATAATTTATTAATGCTATTATAGGTCCAATATCACTGGGTGTTATGTTTTTACACTAAGTTGAGTGAATGTGCCATGTCACATTCTCGGATTTGATTTATTCATTTGAAGTCTACTCTGTCAATATTTTTAGGTTTTTTGGTATGCGCAGCTTTTTTCTTTTCTCATTTTGTTTTTACTATTCACGTATATGGTATAAGTTGCTGCAGCCTTATTTGGTTTTAATTTAACTGGTTTAGGATTCATATCTGCACATCCGACCTGTAGCACAGTTTCTCTCCATTTTTCTTCATGATGCATACGATGTCTATACTGGCAGTGCGGAAACATACATGTGTGTTGGATAGGAACTTTAAAAACAAGCAGGTTTGGTTTTTCATTTAAGAACAGTAGTAAAACTGAACAGGTTTTGAAACATTACAACGAAGGATGTAGATCATAGTATAAGGCTGTCCATACACTATGGATATGTAAAATATCATAATGGGAGGCACATCTGGATTACAATTTTGGGGCATCAAAAATAGAGTTAATTTGGAGAGGAGGTAATTATATACTCACCATTTCCAGAGCAGAAATGGATGGATGATAAAATATGGATATTTAATATGCAGACATTGGCTACTGAGGGGTTAAATCTTGATATTGCCCTTAAGGCTGGGTTCACACCTATGCGAATTGGATGTGGGTTTTCGCGGCATCCAATTTGCATGACAGGAGATTGTGACCGGCTCTCTATGGAGCCGGTTCACATATCTCCATTGCGGCTGTGGAGCGGCTTGCACAGGAGTGCTGTGCGTCTTTGGCTCCGTTTCAGGGCCGAATTCGTCCCTGAAACGGAGAACAGGGACACACCGGACCCCTGCTGTGAGTCGCATCCGGCGGAGGTGTGAACCTAGACTAAATGTTTTATTAGTGATAAATGAATGGTTTTGGGGGGTTGTGATCAATCATAATTTACAAATCTTTTTTAGAGTATATTTTCAATATTAGGCTGTATTTCATTTTAATAATTGCATGTATAGGAAGGTCGAATTGGTCCCATGGAAAGCATTGACAATATGTTTTGATTTTTATTTCACATAAAGTTTGTATTGAGTTTTGAAATAAGATGCAACAAACATTGGCAAGAGGCTTAGGTATGCAAATGCATTGAGCAAACAGCGGTGTGGGGAATACCCAATGCCAATACCAGAGCAAATATACAGAGGCTAGTAGAAGCACATCTCTGGAAGATATTAGGTGTGGTTCACTGGAGATATGCAGAATGAGTAAGAAAGCCAATACTACCTGTATGAGAAGGAGGAACACAAGGAACGAAGGAGCGAAGGTGACCTAGGGGAGTGAGAGTGAAGAGAAACAGAAAGATAAAAATTAAGAAGAGGGGAAAGAAAAACAAGTATAAAGAAGTGGAGTCTGTTGGGTTACAGAGGGGAGGGTGGAAAAAAGGGCATGGGTAAGGGGGGTTCCCATGAGGGCCGACAGCAGGACCTACATGGGCTGATATCTCCGATTACATAGAGAGGAGGAACAGTTCAAGATTTAATGACTTTTATAGTTCAGCTTGGTAAGTTTAGAGGTGAATTTCTTGTGAATATATATAGATTTTTTAGACATAGAATTTGTATTTGTGTAATTTTTATGTTACAATTATTTGGGGGATTGTACTGTGTATATTTTGACATCCCTTTATTTTAGAATACATTTTTTATATTACGTTGTATTCAGTTTTAATCATTGCATGTATGGACAAGTTGAATTGGTCCCATGAAAAGCACCAAAAATATTTATTTATTTTTAGACACATAATTTGTTCTTGTGAAATAATATGTTACCATTTTTTTGTGCGATTGTACTGCGTATGATCGGACTGCGATCCTCCTGCATTGGAATTTTATTGTCTGGTGCTGTAGGGGAGATCACTGTCTAACATGGGTCTCTAGTGCTACGTGTGTTTAGAAAATTAGCTGCTTTTTTAGTTAATGATGGTACAAGTAGGGTTAATAAAGGTGGTGCAGTAGAAGGTTATAAAGAAAGGTGTGCAGTGTATATGGTCTCATCCCTTGATGTTCAGTGGATGAAACATGTTGGGAAGATTTTATTCATGCTGTTTGTAAGTCTCTCTGAGTGTATTTCTGCTTATCCTTATTCTTATGGGGCTGTGGGTTGTAGTCCTGAAGCAGACTGCCTGTTAGCCATATTTGATTTGTGTGTACACATGTCTGACCGGGTAGAGGGAATAAGGATAAAGAAGAAATCAACCAAAAGTGAACTGTATGAACATTGATTCATGCTGTTTTGAGTGCAATTTGGTTTTAGCCCTGTTTGAAATAGTATTACACTATTGGGAGATTTATTTGATCTTTTCTTGGTCTGGAGAATATTGGCCATAAAGCAGTAATATATGAAGGGACATACTTGGAAGGTTGGCTTAGAAAAGGACAAGTCATCTGAGAATTGATTACACTTAACGTTCTATATTTCTGGTGAGTTATTCTGGTACACACCAGGTGTTTTGTTTCGTTTTGGAGAACAGAGGATTTACAGTTTATGGATGTGTGGTTTCACAGCAGTGGATTATAAAGAAGAAAAGTTGTGATTAGTCTCTTCCTTTTGTAAATTGTTCATGTTACTGAAGATGCTTTATATGGATACCTTAATGTTTTAGTAAATATAACCACTTCAGCCCCGGAAGATTTGGCTGCTCAATGACCAGGCCATATTTTGCAATATGGCACTGTGTCAATTTAACTGACAATTGCGCGGTCGTGCAACGCTGTACCCAAATAAAACTGATGTCCTTATTTTACCACAAATAGAGCTTTCTTTTGGTGGTATATGATCGCCTCTGCGGTTTTTATTTTTTGCTCTATAAACAAAAGAAGAGAGACAATTCTGAAAAAAATACAATGGGGTTATTTACGAAAGGCAAATCCACTTTGCGCTACAAGTGCACTTTCAGTGCACCTGGAAGTGCAGTCGCTGTAAATCTGAGGGAAAGATCTGAAATGAGGGGAATCTCTGCTAATTTTATCATCCAATCAAGCTAAAATGCTGTTTTTTATTTTCCTTGCATGTCCCCCTCAGATCTACAGCGACTGCACTTCCAAGTGCACTTTCAACTGCACTTGCAGTGCACTTGTAGTGCAAAGTGGATTTGCCTTTTGTGAATAACCCCCAATATTTTTAATAAATATCCCACATTTTTTAACAAAAAAATAAATTTTTTCCTCAGTTTAGGTTGATATGTATTCTTCTATATATTTTTGGTAAAAAAAAATTGCAATAAGAGTATATTGATTGGTTTGCGCAAAAGTTATAGCATCTACAAAATAGGGGATAGATTTATGGCATTTTTTATCTGGACTGCGATATTGTGGCGGACAAATTTGACACTTTTGACAGATTTTTAGGACCATTGACAATTATACAGTGATCAGTGCGGAGAGAGAGATCAGTGCTCATACTTAGTATGAACACACGATCTGTCTCTACTCCTCTGAAATAACCAGGATCTGTGTGTTTACCCACACAGATCCCGGTTCTCGCTCTGTCATGAGTGATCGCGGGTGCCCGACGGTCATCGAACCCGCTGGGCAGTCGCATCTGCTCCGGGCACACGCTGTGGCTCTAGTGGCCAAAAGGCGAAGCGACATAAGGTAACATTGTTTCGCCCAGCTGTGCCATTCTGTAAAACTGCAGCGGCTGGTCAGCAAGCGGTTCAAGGAGATTATGCAGAGATTGGACAGATTGTATAGTGTTCGGCCAGCCTTAAAGTAAGCTTTTCACAGATTGCCTTTTATTGTTATAGTGTAAAAATATATATTGAGAGATATGTTACAAATGGGTGGACATGCATGTTTCTCTATGCACTTTATACTGCATACTTAAAAAATGTAAGTGAATGTATAAACATTTTTTTATTTTTGTATAGCGTAGGAAAGGTTTCAAACCCATATCATTTTTTTTTTTTTGTTTGTGTCTAATCGAAGAGAGTTTACTTCTCCTTAGTTTGGAGAGATTTCCCGCTTGAAGCTGACCATACACCTATAGATTATCTGCAGATTTTCTATGGTTAGATGGAAAAAGTGCAACAGATTTCTACATGTTCGCTAAACTGTGTGGATGGAGGAATCTCCCACTTTTTCCATCTAACCATAGAAAATCTGCAGATAATCTATAGGTGTATGGCCAGCTTAAGACGGACAGCGAACGTTCATCTGAGAAAGCTGTCCCCATTGGAAGATTTATTTTCTCACCACTGCTATGATGACAACTCTAAAAGCTTGGATTTCCAAATACTTTCTGTCCTGTTGTCAACTGTTACCAGGACAAATAAGGAGGGAATCAACCACTGGGAACACAGACAACAAGACTTGACAAGTATTTTAACCCATCACTATTGTTTCCAAAAAACTAAAAGAAAGTTTAGGCTATATGTGTTGGACTGCCTGGCACCCCGTCTGGGTGATTATGCAAAATTAACAAAGGAATAGCCCTTGGGACTTTGTGTGAAGTGTGCACAGTTGGCCAATGAGAATGACAAAGATAAATGCAATGAGAACATTTATTAAAATGGTAATGCATACATGTATGCATAGTGTAAACAATTGCTGAGCCAATACAGTTAAGCACATGGTTTTAAATTACAATAGTACATATAAAATTACATGGATATGCATGACATCTAGAAAACCGATGAGTTTCAGGAGGCATAGATTGTTCTTCAGGGGTGTATGTATGTAGAACATATCTAAAAAAATAAACCATAACTAGTAATGGAACACATGTAAAAAATGTAAACGCTGAAATTGTAATGGTGGGAGGGCCCTGGAAAAGAGGACCCCATACTCACCAATCGGCAAAGCCAAAGGGCCTGGGGCTGAATTCACCGAAGGTGGTAGCAGCACATACATGGCAGGGGAGCTGAGGGGACAGAACCAACCACAACCCCAACCAGGAAACAATCAGAGGGCGGACATGGCATGGATGATGGTGTGTGGCCTTAGAAGTGCTGTATTGTCCATCCAGGTATAGGCTATGACATAAATGTATGTATTTAAACAAATACTAGAGTAGCAAATAAAGCATAAACATTGATATACATAATTGAGTGCGTTAATGCATGAAAAAAACAACCTGTTAAAATGGTAGGACAAAATAATAAGGCCAAAAAAAATTGTGAAGAACTGCACACATCAAAGAGGGGATGTCTAGCGAGGCAATCCCTGTGGTAAAATAGAGGGGAGAATGGTGTTCAAAAATGTATAAAATAAAAACATGTGTCAAGCACAAAAAGAGTGCTCAATGTGAATAATAGGCAATAACAGAAAAATGAGCTTTCGCAAGTGCAGTGAGAGTGGTGAAAAGGAAGGCCAGCCATGTACAACCTCCAACTTGTATCCTTGGAGGGGTCCAGCAGGCTCCGCCCCCAACCCTATGCATGGGTGGCATGGCATGCTGGCGCAGGATGCGCCAGCTGCCGAGTGGAGGTGCGCATGAGCATAACACCCCCTTCCACCCAAGATGAAATGCCAAGCCCAAACGCAATGACGCCGCAATGGACGTTGAGACATGGCACCAATGTGCCGATGCCCTCGCCCAACCAAAGGGCAGGGGGGGACAGCAGGAGGTGTGAGAACCTCCTTGATGCACATTACAGCTCCCCAACCAAAACAAAAAACCACCACTGCCAACAGGGAACAGCAAGGGAGGGGAAAAAACCTGTATAAGATAATACTAAGCTAAAACATGTAGTATGTAAATGGTAGAATAATTAACTGACTAAATGTGACCACAAACCAATTAGGGCTTGATGGGCGACTTTCACCCGGGTACAATACAAATAAAAGAAAGGACTGGGGTCACCAGTGACACACCCCCATCCCTGATTATGCAACATTTAACAAATGAATAGCCCTTGGGACTTTGTGTAAAGTGGGCACAGTTGGCCAATGAGAATGACAAAGATAAATGCAATGAGAACATTTATTAAAATGGTAATGCATACATGCATGCATAGCGTAAAGAGAGCTGATACAGTTAAGCCCATGGTTATAAATTACAATGGTACATATAAAATAACATAGATATGCATGACATCTAGAAAACCCAACACATTTCACGAGGCATAGCTAGCTCTTCAGGGGTGGATGCATGTAGAACATATCTAAAAAAAATAAACCATACGTAATGTATAATCTATAAAATATCAGTAGTAGCCATACCTCCCAACTTTGGAACTTGAGAATAAGGGACACCTAGGAATAAAGAAGACATGAGTTGTGCACCATGGCAAAAATGGGCATAGCTAAATGGCGCTGAATACTGAGGTGACTTAAAGGAGCATGGTTAAAAAGATTTTAAAGCGGTAGTAAACCCGCTGACATATTTTTTATTTTTTATACACCTGTAAGGGAAAAGGCATAATGAGCTAGTATGCACCGCATACTAGCTCATTATGAAATACTTACCTTAGAACGAGGCGTCGGTAACTTACCTGGTCCACGCCGAGGTCGCTGACATGTTGCCTCGGCGTGTCTTCCGGGTATCGCGACTCCAGCGCTGTCAGTGGCTGGAGCCGCGATGTCGTCACTCCCGCGCATGCGCACGGGAGACTTCATCCCGGCAGGGTTCGGATTCTGCTGGCCTTTCGGCCGAGAATCCCCCGTGCGCATGCGCCGCTGCAGTCAGCGGCGCATTGCACGGGAAATAGCTCCTAAACCGTACGGGTTTAGGAGATATTTTTTTTTACCCACAGGTAAGCCTCATTATAGGCTTACCTGTAGGTAAAAGTCAAAAAATCGACTTTACTTCCACTTTAATCCTACATTATGGTATATAATGTACACAATCTGCATTTCTTGTACCCACAAAATATTACATAATCACCATGCTATGAGGCTCTCTGATATAACCCTATACTTAATTTTAAAAAAAATGCCACGTATATACTCAGATACAGTCAGGGGTTGAGGTATACTTAGTCACCCTTTATAGCAGAGTCCCCCTTTCACATTAGAAGCCCCCCCCCCCTTTCACATTAGGTGCCCCCCTCTCTTCCCATCAGAGTCTCTCTTTCACACCATTTGTCCCTTTCTTCACATTAGAAGACCCCTCACATCAGGTGTTAAAATAAGGGACCCCCTTCATATCAGGAGTCCCTCCCTTCACATCAGAGTCCTCTGTTCACATCAGAAGCCCCCTCCTTCAAATCAAAGCCTGCCATCCTTCACATCAGAGTTCCTCTTTTACATGAGGAGTCCAACCCCTTACAACCTTTAAATCAGGTGTCTCCCTTTCACAGCATAGTTCCCCTTTACATCAAGAGTCACACCCTTATATTTGGAGACTTACCTTCACATCAGGAGCTCCCATTTTAGCATCAGGAGTCTGCCTTTAAATCACCCTCTTTACATCAGAATTCCCCTTCACGTCAGCATTGGCCCTTTAAATCAGAAGCCACCTTATATTAGTAGCCATCTATTTAAATCATCAGGAGTCCCCTTTACATAAGCAATGGTCCTTTACATCAGGATTCTCCTTTTCCCATCAGAGTCCCTTATTAACACCAATAGTCTTCCTTTACATCGGTAGTTTGCCTGATCATTTTGAATCCCTTCTTACACCGGGGTCTTCCCTTCACATCTGGAGTCCCCCTTTACATCACAAGCTCCCTACTTACCAACAGGATCCCCCCTTCACATTAGATTCCCTACTTACGTCAGTAGTTTCCCCCTTACATCAGGCACACCTACTTACATCAAGAGCCCCTCTTTACATCAGAGTGAGTGGGAAGGATTAAGTAGGAGCCTTATAAGGGATACTCCGGGATATGAACTAAATGTATAAGAACCTCATTGTACTGATTAAAGAGGCAGACAGCTGGAGCATGCAGCTGGGCTGTGGGTACAAACAGCTTGATGCAGGCAGATAAAAAAGAGATTCTGGGGGTTTGATTATAGTGCTGTGGACCAGGTGAAGTTTCTGATGAATGGAGGAGTCCAGTGAACTACTGTCAGGGAGAGAGGGTTTGTAGGTGACTGAACCAGAGTGCCTGCTGGGTGCAGGCATCTAGTGAAGAGAAAAGGGCGGTTGGGTGTGTCAGGATGGAACTTGCTGATGACTGGGAAGAGGAGATGTACAGTGGAACCTTGGATTACGAGCATAATCCATTCCAGGAGAATGCTTGTAATCCAAAGCACTCGCATATTAAAGCGAGTTTCCCCATAGAAGTCAATGGAAACGAAGATAATTTGATCCGCATTGACTTCTATTGCATGCAATACCACATGTGGCCAGAGGTGGGGAATTCCGGAGAGCATCCGAAATACTTGGGGACAGCTCGTCTGAACTGGGAAAGCCTCGGAAACACTCGGGAATGGAGTATTTCCGAGTGTTTCCGAGTATTTCCAAGTGGTTCTGAGTATTTCTGAACTGCTCCCACCGGTCCGAGTGTCACTGGTGCCCCCACACATCTGGCCAAATGCGGTACTGCACATCCCATTAGCTTGAATTCTGCTAATTTTGCGAGACAACACTCGCAAACCGAGACAGAATAAAAAAAAAAAAAGTTGTTCGTCTTTCAAAACGCTCGTTAACCGCGTTACTCGTAAACCAAGGTTCCACTGTATATCCCGATCAGAGGAGAGCTGGGAACAAGGTAACTCATTGCATTGCAGAGGGAGGTGTAGTGGAGTTGCCAGTGGTGAGGAAGGTCAGGAGGAAAGCAGATAACATATGTGACCAGGATGGTGGGGAGAGGAGAGAAAAAGAAGACCAAGGGAGAATAGATGAGCTGGACAGGAGACAGGGGGAGATTGCCAGGGAGGAGTGTGTAGGTGCAGCAGGAGCAGAGAGATCCTGAACATGTCACATAGCGGAGAAACAGCATGTTGGAGAACCCAAAATGTTAAATAACAATGGGTGTTGGGATACTGGCACACAGATGTTGTCACAGGGTCATATTGGATGGATGGATGAGGGTTGTTCATTAATGTGGGAGATCGGGGAGCTAAATTATAAGAAACAATACAATCAGTGCAAACCTTTAAAAAAAATAAAAAAAAATAAAATGAATACGCCAGCTGAACATCTGGGAAATTCTGAGGCCCAATAGCAACATAATAATCAAAAAGGTGCAGCACATATGTTTAAAATGTCCATTTCAAGGTATAATATGCATAAAACAGAAAAGTCCTATATGACTCCTTGTGCTTAAAATCCCGAAAAGGACAGAACAAACCACACTCCTCGTGAGAATCAGCCCACCATCAACACTAATACGTCTTCGCTCACCTCACTTAGTTGACCTCTGTAACACAGAAAGGTCAAAATATGCGGATATCCCACTCACAGGGGAAGGAAGAAATGGTAGATGGTGGCCGGACACAAATTACTCAGAAGGTAGTCGTCATCCCGATGTCATAAAAAACATTAAGGGACATAATCTAAGTGCTCTCATCTCGGAGACATACAGCAATCAGTGAAAAGAAAGAAAAATGCATCAGCACAGCTGTATCGCTACTAAATTAAGTAATTGGGTATTAGACATGGGAGCCGTCAAAAAATTGATTGTAATGATTTGCTTCGTAAAAAAAAAATTGTAATTCGTAATTCGTGTACGAAATTTAATTCGGATTCGTACGAAATACGAATTTCGTACGAATCGTTACGAATCGTTAATATCTTTACGAATCGTTACGAATCGTTACAAATCGTTAGAATATCTTATTTCGTACTTCCTCTGAGTGATTGGTGAACAATAGACAATAGACTTGTGTTATGTAACGTTAATACGTTTTCGGATAATTAGTTATTATTCGTAGAGTGTCGATATTCGTTATACTGAATCTCAAATTCATTTGAATCATTCGTTATATCCGCTATAATTTCTTTCATATTAGTTGAAATTCGTCATTTGGTAGTTTGGATTCGGATAATTTGGATCCGAAATTCGTAAACACAATTTCGTATTTCGTACAGAATTCGTATTCGTAAAAATTCATAATTCGGATTCGTACGAATGTACGAATTTCGTTAAAAATGTCAATAATCACAGGGAGGAGGAGGTGGTTTTTCAGAACCGCCCTCATCATTCTGAACATCTGGGAAATTCTGAGGCCCAATAGCAACATAATAATCAAAAACACATATGTCTATTGAGTATAAGAGTTAAAAATGTCAATAATCACAGGGAGGAGGAGGTGGTTTTTCAGAACCGCCCTCATCAGTTAAAGTGCTATAAGAGGTACATTGATGACGTCTTTATGGTCTGGGAAGGGGATTTAGTCTCCAGCAATTCCAGGACAGCTTGAATTCCAATAATAAAAATATTAATCTTTCATTAAATGTCGATAAGGAGCATATGGTCGTTTGAGACTTGGAAATCTTCAAAGAAGGAGACCATTTCGGGACTCGTACCTATTTCAAGTCTACGGATAGAAATGGATACATCCCTTGTGACAGCTGTCACCATAAAACATGGATTTGTAATATTACCAAGGGACAGTTTGTCCATATTAGAAGGAATTGCTCTTCCCTTAGTGATTTTAATTCCCAGTCCCAAGTTCTAGTCGAGAGGTTCATTGAGAAAGGCTGTCAGAGGATGTTTTTGGAAGAAGAAATGGATAAGGTTTTAGAATTGGAAAGGAAGCTTTTAGTGTCAGGTCCTAAGAGAATTAAGGAACAAAAACATGGGTATAAGTTGGTGTTGCATTTTAACTTACAACATAGGAAGCTTGAGAGAATAATAAATAAACACTGGGGAATTTTATTAAGGGATCAAACATTGGGACAAGTTAACCCGGCACGTCCCCAATTTATTTACTGAAGGGTCCCAGTTCTGAGGGATTTGGTCGCCCCGGGGGTAGTGGACCCACCCATCAGTAAAAAAAATAATTTATTAAAGTGTTTGTCAGGTTTTTATGCGTGTTGGCGATGCTTAGCATGTAGGAACTCCCGGAACAATATAAAAAAATAGAAAGTATTCTTCTCTTCTGTTACTCATAAAAAATACCAGATTTGTAACACTGAGGGCGTGGTTTACAGGTTGGAGTGTGACTGCGGTCCCCAATTGTCGGCCGTACTAAAAGGGCATTAAGTGTACATATAGGCAAACTCTTTAGTAACATCAAAAAAGGCCTCAGGTCCCAAAATGTGTCCAAACATTTTCGCCACCATCATGATAGAGACCCTAGGTGTCAAGTTTTGAAAAAGTTGGTAAACATTGGAGGGGGGGATTTTGTCAGACAATTGAACCAAAGGGAATCCTTCTGGATCTTTGAGACAAAGGTTCTTAGGCCTTTAGGATTAAATGTTGAGTTTGATCTCAATTGTTTTATTTCTGATAGGTAGTTGTTATTTAGTTTTAGATTTTCTTTTTAGATTCTCTTCTTTTCCCTTGCATATTAACTTATATATATTTTTTTAATATATTTTTTATATATATTTTTTTTATTTTTGATCATTTTGTATATTTATTGATTGATTTTTGAAATAATGATATTTAATTGTTCTTGACATTACTTTTATGTATTGGTTAGCCTGGATAGCCGTGGGTGATAAATTACATTTTTAATTCTTATACTCAACTTAATTAATTTAGTAGCGATACAGCTGTGCTGATGCTTTTTTTTTCTTTTCACTGATTGCTGTATATCTCCGTGATGAGTGACCCCCTAGCTGTGCTGTGGAGTGATCTCTATTTCTGGTTTCTGGGATAAATTTTACTTGAGCCGTGCACTCACAGCTCAATTGGCATCAGTGTTGTTATGGTCTGGACTGAAAAGGGACCAAGAAGAGAAAAACCAGTTAGATCCATTGCCTGTGTTTAATAACACAGGCACGGAACTGCTTTCCTATTTGCTGCAGCCGATCAGTAGGTTCACAGGCAAAATCATTGGCCAGGACCCACTAACGAACTGGTCCTGCAGAAAATGACAGTGGGGGTCACCAGGGGGTGCACGCACCAACCCGGAAGAAAGTCCCGAAGTATGAGTAAGTTGCTGTGCCCACACAGGCTGCTCGTCCACAGTACATTGCAGGAAGTGGTTAATATATCTGGAAAGCTTTCTGTTTGTTGCGGTATATACATTTTTTTATATACCTTCTGCTTCAAAATGGTGCATAACAACAAAGGTGTATTTGAAGTTTTTTTTAACCAAATTGATTTAATGCTTGCAGATGATTTACCTATGTGTGTATGGAGGTGCACATACTGTACATAGATGTATGTGAATTTTAAATACTTTATAAGTTTATATATTTGGTCTTGTAGTTGGCTTATACATAGTTGTGTGCCTCCTTGAGAAATGTCCAGGTTAATAGATAAAGGATGTATAGGGGGTTATTTAGGAAATGCAAATCCACTTTGCACTACAAGTGCAAACTACAAGTGCAAAGTGCACTTGAAATTGCACTGAAAGTGCACTTGGAAGTGCAGTCACTGTAGATCTGAGGAGGACATGCAAGGAAAATAAAAAACAGCATTTTAGCTTGCACACGATTGGATGATAAAATCAGCAGAGCTTCCCCACATTTTAGATCTACCCCTCAGATTTACAGCGACTGCACTTCCAAGTGCACTTTCAGTGCAATTTCAAGTGCACTTTGCACTTGTAGTTTGCACTTGTAGTGCAAAGTGGTTTTGCCTTTCATAAATAACCCCCATAGTGTTTTGCAAATACTGTACACAGTGGAATCAATAAAAGGATTAACAGACACACAGTGATTGGTATCTGCTTATATAAGAGCAGTCAGGGTGGTATGTCCCTCAGGATTCAGAAAGCGGGATCTGACCCCAAAACTCATCAGCATTGCAACCAACTGACACGTGTTTTCTAGGAGAGGAAGTAGGTGGCACCTTCCTTGGTCACAGTTAGGAGAGTCTGACAAGTGTAGAAGAATCCAGCGATGAAGGAGTGGAATTACCCTTCCATTTAGGCCCAGGCCCTATCCCACTGTATATTGTGATGTCTGTCTGATTTTAGGACATGTGAGTGCAATTAGTATTCTGTGTTTTATGTGTAATTTTAAATAAAGTGTTTTATTGCTCAAGTGAGATATGCTTCCTGTCACCCCCTTTTTAAGCTCTGTCACATCACTTGTGCTGACTAATGGAAGCTCCAAGCATCTCTCTTGCTGGCCAAGAAGATCAAAATACACTATTCATTGACACAATTGTTTATTGGACTGAATCTGCCAGAATACGTTTATTGGACGTTTTATATAGTAATATTTCCTAGTGTTAATGTATTATAGTTATTGTGTTCGATATTTGTTAATATCAAATTCAATATTTCTTAATATCAAACCATCAATGTACATAACAAAATAATGTACGAGTTAAGGCAGAAATAATAAAATATATAAGGCTTTATTCAAGCATACACCAGATACTCTCAAAAAAACATTGAAATTAGGATGTGATTGAAATGAGCCAAAAGAACTCTACATTGCATGGTATTTTCCTTGCTGTAATAATTGATGTGGTCTGTATATAAGGATTCTAGCAAGTAGCTCAATGAATTTGTCGAAGGCAACTTCTTTAGGAGTGAAATCAACAGGCAAGTCAGAAGCCAAGACCTTCTTCATAGCGTGAGACAGTGGCTGAAAAGAAATTGAGGATATATTATTTTGTGAAACTTTACACACCTATATTATTTATTAAGGACAGTAATGGTCAAACTGCTGTAAACCAAGAGTATTCGTTTCCCCGTGTTGTGATGTTTATCATTTTTTTTTTTTGTAAAGTAATTACTGATCTAATTTCATGTAGCATAGTTTAATAAAAAAATATTTGTGCTGATTTATAACAACTAAAACATACAATTCAAATTGTTGCTTATAGCAACCAGTTATGCTTCATCTTTCAGAGCAAAAAAAGGGTCAGATTGGTTGCTAGAGAAAGCTCCACTGTTGTGCCAACAGTCTAGCGGAAGGTGCTCTTCTCTAATCAGGGGACACAATACTAACATGCCTTACCTGGCTATCATGTTTAATCATAATTATTCTAGATTACTAATAATCTTGAGAGGTAAGAAGATAGCATTTTAGAGAGGTCAGCAATAAAAGCCTCTATATTTATGTCATGGCATGACAAAACTGACATAGCATTCTTACCTGGACCACCCAAATTGAAATATTAAATTATTTTGCAAACACATTTTAACCCAATGAACTGTATCCACCTGAATCAAGTTATCTTATTATTGTATAATATTATTCAACAGTCCTTACGCCAACATTTCCGGGATCCACTCCTAGGTCACTGAGGGGAGACAGGTTGTCAGTAAGGTCATCCAGGTGATTGGCTGCACTCCCAAGAGCATTCATAATCTTTCCACCATGTGTCTTGAGGTCAGCAGAGCCAGGGGTCAGTTTAAAATGGGCAAAATAAGGTTTGGCTTGGGGGGACTCAAGGTAAAACCTAATAGAAAATAAAACAACAACTAAAAAATATTGATGTAAAACTACGTGTTTAAAAAAAAAAAAAAAAAAAAAAAAAAATATATATATATATATATATATATATATGTATCAGCACTGGGAAAGCAAACGTGGCTTAACCACTTACCCACTGGGCACTTAAACCCCCTTCCTAACCAGACCAATTTTGAGCCTTCGGTGCTCTCACACTTTGAATGACAATTACTCAGTCATGCAACACTGTACCCAAATTAATTTTGTGTCCTTTTTTTCACACAAATAGAGCTTTCTTTTGGTGGTATTTAATCACTGCTGGGTTTTTTATTTTTTGCGCTATAAATCTAAAAATACTGAAAATTCGGTAAAAAAAATAAAATCATTTGTTTCTAATTAAAATTATTGCAGAGTATTGGCAAGTATTGGCAGAGTATTGGCAAGTATTGGCAGAGTATTGCAGTGTTGCACAGTATTGGTAGAGTATTGCACACAATTCACAGTGGTGGCAGAGCATTGCACAGTGGTGGCAGAGTATTGCACAGTGGTTGCAGAGCATTGCACAGTGGTTGCAGAGTATTGCACAGTGGGGGCAGAGCATTGCACAGTGGTGGCAGAGCATTGCACAGTGGTGGCAGAGTATTGCACAGTGGTGGCAGAGCAATGCACAGTGGTTGCAGAGCATTGCACAGTGGTGGCAGAGCATTGCACAGTGGGGGCAAAGCATTGCACAGTGGTTGCAGAGTATTGCACAGTGGTGGCAGATTGTTGCACAGTGGTGGCAGTGTATTGCACATTGCAGGCACTGACCAGCGCTGTGGGCACTACACATCCAGCCCACAGCGCTGGTCATGTCTCTCCCCCTTTCCGCTTCTCCCCTCTCACTTTACCGATCGGTACAGAGAGGGAAGGGAGGAACCGGCGCCATGACGTGACGCCGGTTTGTGTATATGTGATTGCTCCGTCATTTGACGGAGCGATCTTGTGGTAAACGCCCGCTATCAGCGGCTGTTTACCGTGATCCGTGATGCGCCCGGTCCTCGGGACCCGGCGGTCATGGATGTTCCCGAGTTTCTGGGAGGACGTCCGTGAACAAGCCGACCGCGGTGTAGACGTCTTTCGGCTATGGCGCGGTCAGCATGTGGTTAATGGATACTGTTTGCAAGCAAATGCTACATAATGTATGATGCATAAAATATCAGTAGTAGCAGTCAATAATTACTAACATCTTTCTCTCAATTTTCATTTAAAGTGTTAGTAAACCCACAACAGTAAAATCATATCTGTATATGCAGTAAAGCATGCTTGTTATACTCACTGTGGAACCTAAGGGGTTAATCCTCCGCAATGTGTAAAAAGTCTGTTTGATCCTATCTTCTCTGATACTCCCCTTCTTCCACAGGTTATAAATTCTGTCAATAGTGTCTTAGCTTTTTAAAAGGGCTATACACATGGATCATAGAACTAGAATGACTTCTCCCATGTAATGAGTAGTTGTTTTAAAACTTAGTACATTAGCCAAATAATTCCTGTGCTGGTAAATTATTTATCCAGTTAAAACAATGAACATTGTAATCATCTATTTAAAAAAAAAATAAACAAGAATAAAAGAACCTTACTTGTTTAAAACCTTAGCACCCAGATCACAGGGGAAATCTTGTCCCATATGGAAAGCACAGCAGACTTCTCTCCAGCAGACAGATTCATTGTGATGATTGAGAGTTGATGCAGTAAACCTTAGATCAGCTTGGCAACTCAAGAAAGATTCATGTTAAACTGAAAAGTTTGCCAAGTTTTTAAGTATTAGCATACCATTCATAAAGCTAAAGATGCATTCCTATTGGCTGAAACTGCATACCACCCTTTGGAACTGACGTATCCTCTGCATGCCTTATGCTTTAGGTCATAGGCAGCATTCCTCCTTCTTCAAACATGGCAAGGTGAGTTGGTGCCAAAGAGCTTGATTTTGGTCTCACCTGACCAAAACACTTTCACCCTGTTCTCCTCTGAATCATTCAGATCTTCATTAGAAAACTTCAGACGGGACTGTACATGTGCTTTCTCAAGCAGGGGGACCTTGCGGGCACAGCAGGATTTCAGTCCTTCATGGCATAGTGTGTTACCAATTGTTTTCTTGGTGACTATGGTCCCAGCTGCCTTGAGATCATTGACAAGATTCTCCCCCGTGTAATTCTGGGCTGATTCCTCACCGTTTTCATGATCATTGAAACTCCACGAGGTGAGATCTTGCATGGAGCCCCAGACCAAGTGAGATTGACAGTTATTTTGTGTTTCTTCCATTTGCGAATAATCGCACCAACTGTTGTCACTCTCTCACCAAGCTGCTTGGCGATGGTCTTGTAGCCCATTCCAGCTTTGTGTAGGTCTACAATCTTGTCCCTGATATCCTTGGATAGCTCTTTGGTCTCCCTTTAAGAGAGTGCTCCTAATCTTAGCTTGTTACATGTGTAGAGGACACCTGGGAGCCAGATATGTTGCTGATTGATAGGGGATCAAATACTTATTTTACTCAATAAAATGCAAATCAATTTATAACTTACAACATGGTCCGATGGGACATTTTCCGTCGGAAATTCCGACCGTGTGTACGGGGCATAACAGTGTAGGTAAGCCAAATAAACAGCTTTTTATTCTCAACATTTCAACGGAGCTCAGTCCGACTTTCCTAGGGCGTCTGACAGGAATGGACCACCCACAACTATGACATATTAAAGTAAGGAGAAATGTGCCAGGGCAACATAATAGCAAAGGGCCACAAATGAAAGATAACAAATTAATGACCCACACATGTTCCATAAATGAACAAGTGTGAGAACTTATATATTAGCTTAAAAAGATAGGGAGATAAACACTAGGGATGAGCCGTATACCCCCTGCTCAGTTCACACCAGAACATGCGAACAGATAAAAAATTTGTGCGAACACGTGAACACTGTTAAAATCTATAGGACACAAACGTGAAAAATCAAAAGTGTTAATTTTAAACAGCTTATATGCAAGTTAGTGCCATAAAAAGTTTTTCGGGACCCGGGTACTGCCCCAGGGGACATGTATCAATGCAAAAAAAAGTTTTAAAAAATTGCCATTTTTTCAGGACCAGTGATTTTAATAATGCTTAAAGTGAAACAATAAAAATGAAATATTCCTTTAAATATCGTGCCTGGGGGTCCCCTTAGTCTGCCTGTAAAGTAGCGCATCTTTCCCATGTTTAGCAAAATTACATTCCTAAAGGAAAATCGGAATCTGGAAGCAAGGGGGCCCCCAGATCCCGCCCCCCAAGTGAATGGGTATGGGGTACATTGTACCCTTTCACCAAAAAAGTGTCAAAAAAGTAAAAAAAAAAAAACAGCAGACAGTTTTTGATAATTCCTTTATTAAAAAAAAAAAAAAGTGTGCCGTGATGTAAATCCCTCGTCAATCTGGCGCCAACGGTCCCAATAAAAAAAAATTGAAAAACTCCCGTCATCTCAGAGGGGGGCAGGGTACCAGGTGCCAGGAGTAAGTTGCTGTGCCCACACAGGCTGCTCGTCCACAGTACATTGCAGGAAGTGGTTAATATATCTGGAAAGTTTTCTGTTTGTTGCAGTATATACATTTTTTATATACCTTCTATTTCAAAATGGTACATAACAAAGGTATATTTGAAGGTATTTTTAACCAAATTGATTTCATATATGAATAGATATGGCCGGCCAGGCTGCGTGCTCGGATAAGGGTCTGACATGGATTTGGGGGAACCCCCACGCCGTTTTTCGGCGTAGGGAGTCCCTTTAAATCCATGCCAGGTTACGGAGCTAGCGCGGCGGCATTTACTGCCTATGCTAGCTACGTAACCTGAAGTTACGTTCTAAATGAACGGACTGCTCCGTGTGTGGGCAAGTCCGTTCATTTTCAAAAGTCCCGCGGACTTTGGCCGGTGGATTGTCCGCCGGAGAAGTCCGCGTGTGTGTGGGCATGTCCGCGCGTGTGTGGGCAAGTCCACACGCTCGGAAAGTCCGACGAAGCCAGCTGGAAAGTCCGGCGGATTGTCCGCTGGACTAGGTCCGCCGGGAAAAGTCCGCACGTGTGTACGCGGCATAAGACGCACTTTTGTCCCCCAGAAATGTGGGGAAAATGTCCCTGCGTCTTATGGTCTGAATACTGAATAAACAAAGCCCCTCTGCCCACCCCCCTGTCTCTGCCGTTTTACATACCGGCCAGCAGTAGTCAGAAAACACGTCCGCAGACAGGAGGCAGCCGGCGCCGTCATCTAAAACTCATGGGGGGGTCAGACTGGTACGAGGCGGCATTTTCTTCCACACACCACACCACACAGCAAGGGAAGGGGGCGGCCCATGTAAACAAAGCCCAGAAAGCTTTGCAGCGTGTCCAGTGCACGGAGGCATGCCCACACGACGTCACTACGTGTTTCTCAGTGCACTGGGTTGTTCTGTAGCTAAAGTGAGCCCTCATTGGTTGCTGCTTTACAAGTGCCCTGACTACAGTGAGCCCTCATTGGTCGCTGTCTCACAAGTGCCCTCATTCTATACATATACAGTACAAAAAGAAAATTACCTACCACTATACACTGTGAATAACTGGTATGTACTGTAGTTAACTGTAATGAACTGCTGTTCACTTTACATGGTTGAAATATTATTCTGTTATATTTTAGCGGTTGTATACCCGTTTTTTTTTTTAAACCACCTGCAAGACAAAGCCATAATGAGCTAGTATGACTAGCATACTAGCTCATTATGCATCACTTACCTTAGATCGGGGCCCCTGACGGTGTCCTCGTCTCCCCCTCCAGCCGCAGCCATCCCTCTTCTGGGTATCGCCACTCCGCCCAATCACAGCGCCGTGATTGGCCAGAGCAGCGAAGAGAGACTTCGCACGTGGGAGACTTCAACTTCGGCAAGCCGAAGTTGTGAATGGGGATTAACCCTGTGAATGCACCGTTGTCTACGGCGCGCATGCGCCATAGACAACGTTGTAAATTTTTTTGCAAATATCTCCTAAACCGTGCAGGTTTAGGAGATATTTCTTGTACCTACAGGTAAGCCTTAATCTAGGCTTACCTGTAGGTGCAAGTTGTAATTGAGAGTATACAACCCCTTTAAATATTTTGGTACACCATTTGGTTCAGAATATATTTTTTCTCGTTTTCCTCCTCTAAAACCTAGATGCGTCTTATGGTCAGGTGCGTCTTATGGTCCGAAAAATACGGTAAATAGTAGCCTAAAAAGATAGGGAGATAAATACTAGGCATGAGCTGAATACCCCCCTGTTCCGTTCACACCAGAACATGCGAACAGATAAAAAATGTGTGCGAACATGTGAACACTGTTAAAGTCTATGGGACACAAACATGAAAACACAAAAGTGTTCATTTTAACCACTAGCTGACCGCCCACTGTCAAATGACGGCGGGACGGTGCAGCTACTGTGGCGGGCCGCCGTAGCTGGGGCCCCGGTGCACGTGCCCGGCGGTCGCAATGACCGCCAGGCACCCGCGATTGCCCGGTAATCGAGCAGGACGTGGATCTGTGTGTGTAAACACACAGATCCACGTCCTGTCAGAGGAGAGGAGACCGATGGTGTGTCCCTTGTACATAGGGACACCGATCGGTCCCCTCCCCCAGTCAGTCACCTCCCCCCACAGTAAGAATCACCAAGATAGGGTACACATTAACCCCTGCAGCGCCCCCTAGCGTTAACCCCTTCCCGGCCAGTCACATTTATACAGTAATCAATGCATTTTTATAGCACGGATCGCTGTATAAATGTGAATGGTCCCAAAAATGTGTCAAAAGTGTCCGAAGTGTCCGCCGCAATGTCGCAGTCACGATAAAAATCGCAAATCGCCGACATTACTAGTAAAAAAAAAATAATAATAAAAATGCTATAAATCTATCCCCTATTTTGTAGACGCTATAACTTTTGCGCAAACCAATCAATATACGCTTATTGCGATTTTTTTTTACCAAAAATATGTAGAAGAATACGTATCGGCCTAAACTGAGGAAAAAATTTGTTAAAAAAAAATAAATAAATTGGATAGTTATTATAATAAAAAGTAAAAAATATTATGTTTTTTCAAACTTGTCCCTCTTCTTTTGTTTATAGCGCAAGAAATAAAAACCGCAGAGGTGATCAAATACCACCAAAATAAAGCTCTATCTGTGGGGAAAAAATGATAAAAATTTTCTTTGGGTACAGCGTTGCATGACCGCGCAATTGTCATTCAAAATGCGACAGCGCTGAAAGCTGAAAAATGGCCTGGTCAGGAAGGAGGTGTTCGTGCCTGGTAGGCAAGTGGTTAAAAGGCTTGTTATTGCCATAAAAAGTTTTTCGGGACCCGGGTACTGCCCCAGGGGACATGTATGAAAAAAAAAAGTTTTTAAAAACGGACATTTTTTCATGACCAGTGATTTTCATAATGCTTAAAGTGAAACAATAAAAATGAAATATTCCTTTAAATATTGTGCCTGGGGGTCCCCTTATGCCGCGCACACACGTTCGGACTTTGTCCGCCGGACCTAGTCCGACATATTGTCCGCCGGACCTGGTCCGGCGGGACTTCCCCACACACGCCCGGACTTCCGAGCGTGTGACTTGCCCACACACGCCCGGACTTCTCCGGCGGACAATCCGCTGGACAAAGTCCGCAGGACTTTTGAAAATTAACGGACTTGCCCACACACGGAGCAGTCCGTTCATTTAGAACTTAACTGCAGGTAGACGGAGCTAGCGAAGGCAGTGAATGCCGCCGCGCTAGCCCCGTCACCTGGCAGATTGGAGAAATCTGAGGACTCAATCGAGGAATAGTGGTGAGAACCCTGAGACTAACACCACTAGAAATAGCACACCATCCCAAACAGAAAGGAGTGGTAAGTTGTCAGTAAATCTTAGTTTCTGAGTTGGCAGTAAACCAGAACAGGAGGGTGTGACATACGAATACCTGTTTTTTTCCAGTTTGGAAAGCGCGGGGAGGGTCATTCACTAAGGAGAATGCGCAGCACCAGTTCATTCAGTAACCACTTGCTGACCGGCTCACGCCAATATATGTTGTCAAAATGGCACTCCTGCGCAAACTGACGTACCTGTACGTCAGTCCGCAAAAGCAAGATAGCAGGCGCACGCACAACCGCTGTGGGAGCATGCCCGCGGACTCGGTGTCCGCCAGTGACCCGCGATCATGGCATTTCCATGTTCTGTCTAGTGACATGACAGGAATCTACTGTTCCCTGTCATCGGGAACAGTGACCTCTGTCATGTCAGTGGTAGCCCATCCCCCCTACAGTTAGAACACGCTGTGGGAACAAACCTAACCCGTTGATCCACCCTAGTGTTTAACCCCTTTCCTGCCAGTGACATTTATACAGTAATCAGTGGTTATTTTTAGCTCCGATTGCTGTATAAATGTCAATGGTCCCAAAATAGTGTCAAAAGTGTCCGATCTGTCCGCTGCAATGTTGCAGTCCCGCAGATCACTGACATTACTAATAAAAAATGGCGGGGGACACTGTGTTTGTCCTTGCCCACCTCTATTTTCCTTCGGTGTTCGCTAAATCTCTGGCGGAGTGGTCGTATGGTGCGTCTCACATACAGTAGATGGCAAGGACAAACAAGGCCATAAACTACAAATTCTGAACCACAATTGTAGAAATCTCCTAAAGTATAGATCTTTCCTTTAGTGATGAATTGTTTTTTGCCATGTTTAAGGAAAGAACATGTCTTACATAAAGGCTTTCTACATTGGAACATACCTTTAACCACTTCAGCCCCAGATCAATTTGTAGCCAAAGGACCAGGCCCCTTTTTGTGATTCGGCACTGCGTTTTTTTCCCACAAATAGAGCTTTCTTTTGGCGGTATTTGATCGCCCCTGCGGTTTTTATTTTTTGCGCTATAAACAAAAATAGAGCGACAATTTTGAAAAAAATTCAATATTTTTAACTTTTTATTATAATAAATATCCCCAAAAAATATATAAAAAAAAAACATTTTTTTCCTCAGTTTAGGCCGACCGGGTCGCGGCACGCCGCTGGCGGCGTGCGCGCAACCCCACGGCTAGGCAATTAAAGGGCACGTATATATACATGCTTTTGCCTAGCCGTGCCATTCTGCCGACGTATATTTACATACGGCGGTCGGGAAGTGGTTAAAGGAATTAAACAGATTTGTGGAGAAAACTTTTTTCGTGGTGACTTTAATTTACTGGGTGCAATTTTGTTCTTTAAGTTTGGTGCCTTTCTAAAGTTTCTATAAGTTACCCTGGGGATATCCGGTAAAAGGGGTTTGAGGTGACGGTCCTCCAGTAGTATCGACCAATGTTTTTAAAAATTGTCTCCATTGTTTTCGAGTCCGTATGAAATGTTGTAATAAAACGAGCGGACTGGTCAAAACTTTCTTTTTTAGTTGTAGAGAGATCATGTTGTAAGTAATATTTATATGCTTGGTCGACTAAAGACTCTGGGTAGCCTTTATCTTGAAGTTTGTTTTTGAGTATGAGGCTTTGTTCCATGTAATCTGATATTTTTGTACAATTGCGTCTCAGTCGACAGAATTGGCCTTTGGGGATATTGTTAGTCCATTTATGATAGTGGCAAGTAATGGAGCAAAGAGTTGCCAGCCGTGGGTTTGAAATCATTTTTTGCATGTATCTCCTCATTTATATGGTACAGATCTAGATCAAGAAACGCAAGTTTCTCTTGATCCGCAATATAAGTAAATGAGAGGCCATATGCTGCCCTGATACTACAGACGGTCTTCTCACACAGAGCTAGAGAGCTCAAAGGACTCTTGTATGGACTCATGTTGCATTCTATATACTACAGCCTGCGCCACTATCCACTGTATTTTTTTTCCTCCAGATGTATGTTGCAGCAGTCCAGTTGCAGTGTAGCCTGCGACATTCGTTTTGGTGTCAGAGACCTGGAGACAAGATCTGTGGTGATGAGGGGACTGGAATGCAGCTTTTGACCAACAGAAACCATGGTGTAGCACTGGAACTCCATGTTGTCCCAAGTATCATCTAATCTGTCATGCAGCCAGATCTCTAACTACTAGAAGTGCCAATAAAATGGCTCTAGGCTGGTTACTGAGCCCTGAGCTAAACCTAGCTTTAGTATCCTAGACCAGAAGCAGCAGGGTAAACTAAAATAACAAGAGCTGTATATAAACTCTTTGCAAAAAAAAATGTTCACCTGCTAATATACTGAAAGGTGACTGTAATGATGTGTATGCTTTATGTTATAATTCAAGTTCAATTGTTATGCCTAGTTATAGTACTTATGCATGTTAGGAAACAGTTAACAGTTTTGGTCATGTGATCTGGGGGTGGGGACTTGTGCTCAGTTCTGTAAGATGGCTCCTGCTGAATAAACACCAGGCCATGTTCAAGCTTCTGTTGTCTGCTTATTCTGGGTGTTAAATCATCACAGTGACCATTACATGCATACACTCAAATAGGCTTAACCACTTGCCGACCGCCCCCTGTATATATACGTCGGCAGAATGGCACGTACAGGCAGAACCACGTACCTGTACGTGCCATTCTTCCGGCGGGTGGGGGGTCCGATCGCACCCCCCCCGGCCGGCGGGGACGGTCGGGATCGCTTCAGGAGCGATCCGGGATGAGGGGACGGCCAGTGGTTTCTGGCCACCCCCTCGCGATCGCTCCTGGCGAATCAGATGCTTCCTCTGTCTGTGTCAATCAAAACACAGGCAGAGGAAGTGATGTCACGCTCGGTGCGCCGGTCTATGTGACCGGAACGCCGAGCTGTGAACATCTAAAGGTTAGTGCACCAACAGTACACTGACACCAGTACACATAGGCACACAAAACACCCCCCTGTCACCCCCAGATCACCCCCCAGATCACCCCCTCCCCCCCCAGTCACAGTGTCACTAATTGCAGTGATCATTTTTTTACTGATCACTGCATTTAGTGTCAGTGTGACTGTAATAACTGTCAGTGCAGTTAGTTTTAGGTCCAAGGTAGCCCCCCACCCCCCCCCCTAATAAAGGTTTAACCCCTTGATTGCCCCCCAGGTAACCCTTTCACCCCCTTTTGCCAGTGTCACTAAGCGATCGTTTTTCTGATCGCTGTATTAGTGTCACTGCTGTCGCTAGGTAACCATTTTTTTTTTTTAGGTAACCGCCATGTTTATATAGGTTCATAAATAGGTTTATAGGTCAGGTACCCCCATATTACAACCTAAATAAAGGTTTTAACCCCTTGATTGCCCCTAGAGTTAACCCTTTCACCAGTGATCACTGTATAACTGTCACTGGTGACGCTGGTTAGCCAGTTAGTTATTTCGTTATTTAGGTTCCCCGTCAGGTTTTTATATAGCGTCAGGTACCCCCATATATTACCTAATAAAGGTTTTAACCCCCTGATTGCCCCTAGTTAACCCTTTCACCCCCTTTTGCCAGTGTCACTAAGCGATCGTTTTTCTGATCGCTGCATTAGTGTCGCTAGGTAACCATTTTTTTTTTTTAGGTAACCGCCATGTTTATATAGGTTCATAAATAGGTTTATAGGTCAGGTACCCCCATATTACAACCTAAATAAAGGTTTTAACCCCCTGATTGCCCCTAGAGTTAACCCTTTTCACCAGTGATCACTGTATAACTGTCACTGGTGACGCTGGTTAGCCAGTTAGTTATTTCGTTATTTAGGTTCCCCGTCAGGTTTTTATATAGCGTCAGGTACCCCCATATATTACCTAATAAAGGTTTTAACCCCCTGATTGCCCCTAGTTAACCCTTTCACCCCCTTTTGCCAGTGTCACTAAGCGATCGTTTTTTTCTGATCGCTGCATTAGTGTCGCTAGGTAACCAGTTTTTTTTTGTATTACTGTTACGGGTGACGCTGGTTAGTTAGCTTGTTTTTTATACTGTCAGGGCACCCGCCATTTATTACCCAATAACGGTTTAACCCCCTGATCGCCCGGCGGGTGATATCAATTAGGTTTTAGGGTCAAATAAGGTCTGCGTCGCCCCAGGTTAGTGCCAGTACCGCAAACACCCACGCGCAAAGCATACACCTCCCTTAGTGGCACAGTATCTGAACAGATCAATATCTGATCTGATCAGATCTATACTAGCGTCCCAGCAGTTTAGGGTTCCAAAAAAAAAAAAAACGCATTGTTAGCGGGATCAGCCCAGATACCTGCTAGCACCTGCGTTTTCCCCCTCCGCCCAGCCCAGCCCAGCCCACCCAAGTGCAGTATCGATCGATCACTGTCACTTACAAAACACTAAGCACACATAACTGCAGCGTTCGCAGAGTCAGGCCTGATCCCTGCGATCGCTAACAGTTTTTTTGTGGTAGCGTTTTGATTCAGTCGCTTCAGTCAGGAGCTTTTTTACCTGTGAATCTCAAAAAAATAAAAAAAAATAAAATAGTTGTCGTTTTATTGTTCTCTCTCTCACTCTATTCTCTCTCTATTGTTGCTCTTTTTTTACTCCATTCTATTCTGCAATGTTTTATTATGTTTTATTATGTTTTATTATGTTTTATCATGCTTGCTTTTCAGGTATGTAATTTTGTTTACTGTGTGTTTTAGTGTTGAGCATTTTTTTGTTTTCAGGTGCGCCATTCAGTTGCAACGCGGATTTATTTATCTTGACAGCAACAGCGTTTGCTCCCACGATACATAAAGCCGCGACTCCAACGCTGTAGGAGGTGATTTCACCACCACAGTTAAAAAAAAGAGCATATATGCCGAAGCATGGGGGCAGCAGGGGGGGGGAGGAGCGATTGGCTCCTAATGCCACGTACATACGGTCGAAATTCCGACCGTGTGTACACGGCATAACTTTTGCGGGAGGATGCCCCCATGCATCGGCATATATAAATGGTGCATGTATGCCCATCATTAGAAGTGGGTGGATGAAGGGAGGTATTCTAATGGTGGGCATACCCACCAATCAATCTCTTTTTTTCGTTCAGCCAAGAGGCTGCATGAAAAAAAAAAGATTACAATATATGTCCAGTATGTTGCTGGACTTTGAATGGTTATACCAGAATGATGCCTGCAGGTTTAGGTATCATCTTGGTATCATTCTTTTCAGCCAGTGATCGGCTTTCATGTAAAAGCAATTCTAGCGGGTAATTAGCCTCTAGACTGCTTTTACAAGCAGTGGGAGGGAATGTCCCCCCTCCCGGATATAAACCGCGCCATTGGGAAATTGGGAAAGCATTTTATCACACCAATCTTGGTGTGGTCAGATGCTTTGAGGGCAGAGGAAAGATCTAGGGTCTAATAGACCCCAATTTTTTCAAAAAAAGAGTACCTGTCACTGCCTATTGCTATCATAGGGGATATTTACATTCCCTGAGATAACAATAAAAATCATAACAAAGAAAAAAAATGGAAGGAACAGTTTAAAAATAAAATAAAAAAGCTAAATAAATAAAAAAAAAAACAAAAAAAAAAAAAAAAAGGCACCCCTGCCCCCCCTTCTCTTGCGCAAAGGCGTACACAAGCGTTGGTCTGGCGTCATATGTAAACAGCAATTGCACCATGCATGTGAGGTATCACCGCGAAGGTCAGATCGAGGGCAGTAATTTTAGCAGTAGACCTCCTCCGTGAATCTAATGTGGTATCATGTAAAGGCTTTTAAAGGCTTTTAAAAATGTATGTAGTTTGTCGCCACTGCGTGTTTGTGCGCAATTTTAAAGCATGTCGTGTTTGGTATCCATGTACTCGGCCTAAGATCATATTTTTTATTTCATCAAAAATTTGAGCAATATAGTGTGTTTTAGTGCATTAAAATAAAAAAAAGTGTATTTTTTCCACAAAAAATGCGTTTGAAAAATCGCTGCGCAAATACTGTGTGGAAAAAAAAAATGCAACACCCACCATTTTAATCTGTAGGGCCTTTGCTTTAACAATATATATAGTGTTTGGGGGTTCAACGTAATTTTCTTGCAAAAAAAAAATATGTTTTCATGTAAACAAAAAGTGTCAGAAAGGGCTTTGTCTACAAGTGGTTAGAAGAGTGGGTGACGTGTGACATAGGCTTCTAAATGTTGTGCATAAAATGCCAGGACAGTTCAAACCCCCCCCAAATGACCCCATTTTGGAAAGTAGACACCCCAAGCTATTTGATGAGAGCAATGTTGAGCCCATTAAATATTTTTTTTTTTTGTCCCAAGAGATTGAATAATGAAAAAAAAAAAATATATATATTTTTTTTTTACAAAAAGTTGTCACTAAATGATATATTGCTCAAACATGTCATGGGCATATGTGGAAATACACCCCAAAATACATTCTGTTGCTTCTCCTGAGTACGGGGATACCACATGTGTGGGACTTTTTGGGAGCCTAGCTGCGTACGGAACCCCAAAAACCAATCACCGCCTTCAGGCTTTCTAAGGGTGTAATTTTTTTTATTTCACTTCTCACTGCCAATCACAGTTTCGGAGGCCATGGAATGCCCAGATGGCATAAAACCCCCCAAAATGACCCCATTTTGGAAAGTAGACACCCCAAGCTATTTGCTGAGAGGTATTGTGAGTATTTTGCAGATCTCGCTTTTTGTCACAAAGTTTTGAAAATTGAAAAAAGAAAAAAATTTTTTTTTTTTTTTTACTTTCTTCATTTTCAAAAACAAATGAGAGCTGTAAAATACTCACCATGCCTCTCAACAAATAGCTTGGGGTGTCTACTTTCCAAAATGGGGTCATTTGGGGGGGTTTTGTGCTATTTTGGCATTTTATGGCCTTCGAAACGGTGATAGGTAGTGAGGAGTGAAATCAAAAATTTGCACCCTTAGAAATCCTGAAGGCGGTGCTTGGGTTTCGGGGCCCCGTACGCGGCTAGGCTCCCAAAAAGTCCCACACATGTGGTATCCCCATACTCAGGAGAAGCAGCAAAATGTATTTTGGGGTGCAATTCCACATATAACTATGGCATGTGTGAGCAATATATCATTTAGTGACAACTTTTTGAAAAAAAAAAAAATCTTTTTTATTTTTGTCTTTATTCAATCACTTGGGACTAAAAAAAAAAATATTCAATGGGCTCAACATGCCTCTCAGCAAATAGCTTGGGGTGTCTACTTTCCAAAATGGGGTCATTTGGGGGGGTTTTGTACTTCTCTGCCATTTTAGCACCTCAAGAAATGAAATAGGCAGTCATAAATTAAAAGCGGTGTAAATTCCAGAAAATGTACTCTAGTTTGTAGACGCTATAACTTTTGCGCAAACCAATAATATACGCTTATTGGCATTTTTTTTTACTAAAGACATGTGGCTGAATACATTTTGGCCCAAATGTTTGACTAAAATTGAGTTTATTAGATTTTTTTTATAACAAAAAGTAGAAAATCTCTTTTTTTTTCAAAATTTTCGCTCCTTTTCCGTTTATATCGCAAAAAATAAAAATCACAGAGGCAATCAAATACCATCAAAAGAAAGCTCTATTTGTGGGAAGAAAAGGACGCAAATTTCGTTTGGTTACAAAATTGCATGACCGCGCAATTACCAGTTAAAGTAGTGCAGTGCGAAATTGAAAAAAGACCTCTGGTCCTTAAGCTGACAATTGGTCCGGGGCTAAAGTGGTTAAAGCTACATACTGATATACCAATAATGTACCTCAGTTTCAGAAACATGTGCTTCCACTACTCGAGGTGTGAATGGGGGCTGAAAGTGAAATTTGGCGCGTTTACACAAGAACAATGAGGCTCCATTCACATCTGTGCGTTTCCAAACGCATGACAAATTGCACAGAAAATGCATGCTATGCCATGCGTTTCAAAAACCCTGCAAATGTGCATCGTATTTGTGTTGTCATTGCATGTTAAAGGCTCCCCAAGTGCAGTCACGCACCATGCTCCACTCCCAAAAAAGTTCTGAAGCTTCTCTGGGGCAATTGTTGGGTGTAGAGCAGCCCATTCAAGAAGATGGGCTGCCCTATGCATCATAAGTCAAAACACCCAAAACAAATGCATGCAGGAAATTGAGTTTTCGCTGCAAGGAGATGTGAACAAGGCCTGACAACTGAGTGTCTCTGTCCAGTGTCCACTTCCTCCTATATACTTGAATAAAGACCATACACTATGCAATCTGATTGTACACTCTCTGTACAATTCCCTTTAGATTTACCAAAACTATGGAATAGAAGGCCACATCTGAACAGTCCATTAAATTTGTAATAAATCGACAGGCCCTTCTACTACATAGCTGAAGAGAGATATAAAGGAGATTGTACAATAATATTGTATAGAAAGTGGGTGAAAGGTAGTATTGTAATGAGAAAGGTGTGGTCCAGAGTGGTGAACACACCCTAGCATGCCCTCTTCTGTGATGCAACAAGGAAGTGAAGGCTTCTGGGAGATGGTCTACAGGAAGTGAATGCTGAGAGACCATCTTCAGGAAGTGATGGAATCTGAAGATCATTTTAAAAATTGTAATAAACTGACAAGATTTTAAACCTCCCGTGGATAAGGTAAGTGTGAGAAACGCACATTGGGTTGGCTTGAAAAATCCATTAGCTATCTGGCACTGTGCATGTGAGATAACAATAGGATATAGATGTTCATAGATACAGTATACCCTCACTGGCCACTTTATTAGGTACACCTGTTCAATTGCTTGGTAACACAAATTGCTAATCAGCCAATCACATGGCAGCAACTCAATGCATTTTGGCATCTAGACGTGGTGAAGATGACTTGCTGGAGTTCAAACCGAGCATCAGAATGGGGAAGAAGAGGGATTAATGTGGCATGGTTGTTTGTGCCAGACGGGCTGATCTGAATATTTCAAAAACTGGTGATCTACTGGGATTTTTTACGCACAACCATCTCTAGGGTTACAGAGAATGGTCTAAAAAGAGAAACTATCCAGTGAGCAGCAGATGTGTGGATCAAAAATGCCTTGTTGATGTCAGAGGTCAGATTTGAATGGGCAGACCGGTTTGAGATGATAGAAAGGCAACAGTAACTCAAATAACCACTTGATACAACCAAGGTATGCAGAATACCATCTCTGAATGCACAACACATCAAACCTTGAAGCAGATGGGCTACAGCAGCAGAAGACCACACCGGGTGCCACTACTGTCAGTCAAAAACAGAAAAATGAGTCTACAATTTGCACAGGCTAATCAAAATTGGATAAATGAAGATTGGGAAAAATGTTGCCTGGTCTGATGAGTCTCGATTTCAGCTGCACCATTCAGATGGTAGGGTCAGAATTTGGCTTAAACAACATGAAAGCATGGATCCATCCTGCCTTGTATCAACAGTTCAGGCTGCTGGTGGTGTAATGGTGTAGGAGATATTTTCTTGGCACACTTTGGGCCCCTTATTACCAATTGAGCATCATTTAAACGCCATGGCGTACTTGAGTATTGTTGCTGACCATGTCCATCCCTTTATGACTACAGTGTCCTCATCTTCTGATGGATACTTCCAGCAGGATAATGCACCATGTCACAAAGCTCCAATCATCTCACCACTGGTTTCTTGAACATGACAATGAGGTGACTGTACTACAATGGCCTCCACAGTCACCAGATCTCAATCCAATAGAGCACCTTTGGATGTGGTGTAACGGGAGATTCCATCATGGATGTGCAGCCAACAAACCTGCAGTGACTGCGTGATGCTATCATGTCAATATGGACCAAAATCTCTGAGGAATGTGTACCTAATAAAAAGTAGCCGGTGAATATATATATATATATATATATATATGTGTGTGTGTGTGTGTGTGTGTGTGTGTGTGTGTGTGTGTGTGTGTGTGTGTGTGTGTGTGTGTGTGTGTGTGTGAAGAAGTTCCTGATCCCCTGTGCTACTATGTGCACACAGATGAATTGTGTAAAAGAAATGTATAAATTGAACCAAAAGGAGATATACGATAAAGAGAAAGCCTAAAATAAATGCTTATGGGTCTACTGCTGAATACCTGCTAGTGTTCTAATTGATTGTAAACAGTGATAAAAATGAGATATGTGGTACAGCGCTCCCCACTAAGACTGCATAGTAAAACCCTGGTAGGTGGTTGTGGGGGTGTTTTTTTTTCAGAATCTGGAAGCCCTCCCTTTAACAACATGAGTATGGGGTACCCCTACTAATTCACCAAAAAAAGTAAACAAAAAGGCAGACACAGTTTTTGACAAATCCTTTATTAAAAAAGGGCCCCTCACGTAGATCCATTGTCAATTACGATGACCACCACCACCGCACCAAACGCTTGATCCCACCGATTTATAGCTCCAGCGACTCCGGACGCTAAATAAACTAAGTGCCACCCAGTGATGTCAATAAAGAAAATAATTGCGCAGGTTGAAAGTTAAAATTTTAATAAAAAAGAATATAAGCTGCTGGCAACACCACAACAGGGTAAAAGGATAGAAGACAACCCACAACTCCATACATGCTTTTTGACGTCCTCTCGAGGTCAGTGGCGCAGGGATGGTCCATGCACATCTAGCCTATCTGCTGTATCAGTAGCAGTATTGAAGAAGAGCGCCCAGTCATTAGCTGTAACTCGTAAACGAGCTGGATAGAGCATGGCATATGGCAGCTCCAAACGCTTTGACATCAAAGAACTTGGCATGTTGGCGTTGCATTTCAGCCAAAGAATTGGGGAAGATAGACACTTTTACACCATTGTATCGAATATTTGGCTGTTCTCCTGCTATACTTAACACCTTCTCCCTGTCTTGATAGTAGAGAAGTCAGGCCAGGACTGGTCTAGGGGTATTACCCAGCAAGGCTCTGGTGGGAACTCTATGAGCTCTCTCTACTGAAAAGAGTGCCGTGAAAGCACCTCTGACGAAGACATCCAGCAGCCAATTCTCAATACATTCTGTGGGGTCCCTACCCTTGGCTTTCCCCGGGAGCCCCACTATACTATACGTTATTGCGTCGCAGCCGATTCGTCTTTGTTTTTTTATGTGGGCTGTAGAGCAGTATTCTGAAATTAAAGGTGGAACTTTATCCTCTAGGTCACTAATGCGACTTTCCGCCGCAGTGGTTCTGGATATTTTGTATGTGTTGTCTGAGGAGGGCAACCTCCTCTGTTAATCCCAGGCGTTCTTTAACTGTATTGCTGGATGCTGTGCATTTGTGCACTGCATGCAGAATCAGGCTTAATGTTGGCTGTGGCTCACTATCCATGAGCTCCTAGGAGCCTAATGGTAAGTCAGTGTCAACTGAAGGCATGGCATCTACATCAGCCCTTTAATCAGACTCAGTCTGTGGAAGCACCTCTGGGGAACCATTGTCTTCCTCGCCCACTCCCTGTCGCTGGAGCCCTGAGAGTTTTCTGGTGTAATATAAGATGTCTCCTGGATTATCTATACCCCCTGCATGGGTGGCCTTACTTTTTGCTCCCGGCTATTTAAGTTTGTTTGCTACCCTTGGCGTCCTCGGTGGTAGGACTGCAGCAGCCCTGGTGCCATTTTGACCATCAGTGGCCGCTGTTTCTTCTTCATTTTTATGGGTCATGGCAGCCACAGATCGGGTCATGGGTGGTATCGGAGCAATTCTGAGAGTGTGAGGAGTTGGATGGTGCCGGTCTTGTTGTCCCAAAGGGCTGGGGAGAGGATCATTAGCAGGATGGAAAGAGGGAGCTCCGTGAGACACAACTTCTCACATGCCCAATCCACACCCTTCCACAAGCATCCACATGCTCTTCAATAAGTCCAAATTTATTGTAACTCCATAAGGCCCCTTTCACACTGGGGTGGTTTTCAGGCGGTACAGCGCTAAAAATAGCGCCTGTATACCGCCTGAAAAAAACGGCCCCACTCACTCCATTGTGAAAGCCGGCGGGCTTTCACACTGGAGCGGTGCGCTAGCAGGACCGCAACAAAAGTCCTGCTAGCAGCATCTTTGGAGCGGTGAAGGAGCGGTGTATTTACCGCTCCTATACCGCTCCTTCCCATTGAAATCAATGGGAAACCGCGGGGATACCGCCCGCAAACCGCCGCTGCAGCGGCGCTTTGCGGAGGTTTTTAACCCTTTTGCGGCCGCTAGCGGGGGTTAAAACCACCCCGCTAGCGGCCGCATACCGCGGGTAAAACGATGGTAAAGCAGCGCTAAATATAGCGCTGCTTTACCGTCGCCGCCCTGCACCGCCCCAGTGTGAAAGGGGCCTAAAAGAAAAATATTTACAGCAGAAGTTAATGCATTTCAGCCATAGTGGCCTTGTTCATGGTTAATGGTTGTGAATAAGGCCATTATGGCTAAAATGCATTAACTTCTGCTGTACATATTTATCTTTTATGGAGTTACAATAAATTTGGACTTATTGAAGAGCATGTATGGAGTTGAGGATTGTCTTCTATCCATTTACTCAGTTAGCAGCTGACTGACTGCACATTCTGCACCTGACAGCTCAGGAGGATCTCTATATAATCTGGGGTGGTAGCACCTTTTTTTTCTATTGACTAACAACACAACAGGAAAGTTGGTGTTAGAAACAAATATAACATAAGTTATATGCTAAACCGTGCTAAACAATCAAAATAATAAAAATAGGGAAAACAGTGTCTATATACATATATATATATATATATATATATATATATATATATATATATATATATATATATATATATATATATATATATATATATATATATATATATATATATATATATATATATATATATATATATATATATATATATATATAAATATACACATCTCATATTAGTCTCCAAACACAAAAAAACATGTACCGTATATACTCGAGTATAGGCCGACCCGAATATAAGCCGAGGCACCTAATTTTACCACAAACAACTGGGAAAACTTATTGACTCGAGTATAAGCCTAGGGTGAGAAATGCGTGGAAAAGAGGGTCAACGATGCCCATTTGCAGCCTCACTGTGCCCATGCAGATGGATACAGTTGACCGATTTGGGGCCCTGTATCTCAGGGTCACTTAGTGCTAGGAACCCCATCTTTAGATATGTTGTAGTGCTAATTCCACTGGGTTGGAATACAACATTTGGGATTCCTAGCACCAAGTGTCCCCGAGATATGGGGCCCCAAATTCGGGTCAGAAAATCTCAAGCACTTTTCTGCAGCAGAGAATGACATTTTCTGAACCGACTTTGGGGCCCTGTATCTCGGGGCCACTTAGTGCTAGGAACCCCATATTTGGATATGTTGTAGTGCTAGTTCAACTGGGTTTGAATGCCAAATTTGGGGTTCCTAGCTCCAAGTGTCCCCGAGATATGGGGCCCCAAATTGGGGTCAGAAAATGTCAAGCACTTTTCTGCAGCAAAGAATGACATTTTCCGAACCGACTTTGGGGCCCCGTATCTCGGGGCCACTTAGTGCTAGGAACCCCATATTGGATATGTTATAGAGCTAAGTCCACTGGGTTGGCACACCAAATTTGGGACTCCTAGTCCCAAGTGGCCCCGAGATACGGGGCCCCAAAGTCGGGTCAGAATTTTTTTTTTTTGCTGCACAAAAGTGCTTGACTCGAGTATAAGCCGAGGGGGGCACTTTCAGCACAAAAAAATGTGCTGAAAAACTCGGCTTATACTCGAGTATATACGGTAAGTGAACACAGTCTCCTGAAGTGAATAACCAATGTGTGTAACAAATAATTTGTGGAATTTTCACCCAGGTGCACCTCATCTTGAATTATGTGAAATGCTTGCTTACCAGAGATCTAGACTCCAAGAGTCTAGAAAAGCGTGAGTGATACACAGAAGATCTATTTGGTTCCCTCTGTTTAGGTTGAATAGGATAGTGTCATGACCAGTGTTGGTCATCTTACTTTAAAAAAGTAATTAGTTAAGTTACAAATTAATTCTCCCAAAAAGTAATTGCGTTAGTAACTCAGTTACTACATTGGAAAAGTAATTAGTTACGCAGCAAAGTAACTGTGACTTTTTTTTTAAATATTCTATACGTGTAACTAAGGGGCGGGTCTAGTATTACTGTAACCAAGGGGCACATTTATTATTATTGTTATAGATCGTGTAACCAAGGGGCTGCTCTATTATTACTCTAACCAAGGGGCAGGTCTGTTATAACGCGCAAGCAAGGGGCGGGTCTAGTATTATTATATCGTGTAAGGGGCGGATTTCTACAGAAGAGGGCGAATGTTAAATTATTGGGCAGAGCTCGATATATAACAATAATAATAAATGCGCCCCTTGGTTACAGTAATACTAGACCCGCCCCTTAGTTACACGATAGACGCCCCTTGCAGAGTAGCACGAGCATCGGGAGTGTGCGGCATCGCCTCGTACAATTACATGTTAACTGCGCCTGCGCGGTGTAGAGTTCACTCAGAGCTGTTTAGGTCCGGCAATTTTCGGAAGCTCCGTAGTCCTTCGTACTGCGCAAGCCCTGCGCCTGCGCAGTACAGGGGGTCCTTATGCAGCGGGGGAACTTTTTCGGCAGGACACCGGAATTACACTACTGCCATCTAGTGGCAGTAAATGTAATTGGGGTAACTAAGCCAAAGTAATGGGAACTGAGTTACCATGAGGGGAAAAGTAATCAGTTAGATTACTCGTTACCCTCTAAAGTAACTGCGTTAAGTAACTCAGTTTATTTTAACTCAGTTACTTACATCACTGGTCATGACTGACAATGAAAATCACTCACAAACCATAGGGAAAAGAAAAATGGTCCACATAGTGTAACCACATAGTGTAAACTAGTATTGATTTGGTATACTGCACACTTTTTACATGCATAATATCCCAATAAGTTGTAGGATCCTCCCCTGGTTTATGGACCTAGAACTCATACATTTTTTAGTACAGACCAGTGTTTTCTAAAGATATTTTTTATTTGGTAGTGTTGTCTGCAAAAAGATGTAATAAAATACCACTTACATTTTTGGGATTCATTTTGTTTTATTTTATCATCTACTAGGGAGTCCATATTAATGAATCTACTTCTTAAATGGGGTGCTTTTACTGTATGTCAAATCACTAACCTTAATACAGTTATGTCTCAATCTGACAATGTCACAAGGGCCACGTACCTGATGTGAGACTGAAGTAGTGGGGAAGCCTCCCTTGCACCTTGGGTCCTTAAAGCCTCTGGAGATGGAGACAGAGACTTGGTGGGGACACCGAGTGGCAGAGGTGCCAAGGGTGCAGAGCACCTTGCAAGCCTTAGTCGGGGATCCGAGCCGAGGTCAAGTCCAGTTGGGTAACAAAGCATAAAAGGGTTAATCAGAAGAATGGTCGAGATCCAAGCTGTGGTCAGTTTTAATCTGGCAGCTGAGTACAAAAGGGGCAGAGAAGTAGAATGGTTAAAGTACAAATCCGAGGTCAAAGGCAAGCAGCAATCAAGAGTAGTCAAACAGGTTTCCAGGTCACAACAGGTTCAGACAGATCACACACTAGCACTGGAACAAATAGGGACTGAATATAATAGAGCAATTGGCAGTGTCTGGGCTGGGATTATATAGAGAAGTTTGAGGCAATTTCCTGTGCGCCTCCTGGGCATTTTCCCACCTTTTTCCATCAGGTTGATGTCACTTCCTGTGCGCTTCCTGGGCATTTTCCTGCCCTTTTCCATCAAGTCTTCTGTGCAGGTGCGGGTTGGCGCCCTGAGGTGTCTTTGGCGCATGCTCAGTTGGCACGGATTTCCTCTTGCGGCAACGCGCCATTGATGCATGCATAGTAAGCCCTGGACTCTTACAGTGATATTGCATGGGATGGGGAGGGGCTATTGGCGACCGCCAATGTCACATCCCTATATACATGCATATCCCACACTCTAGGTTCATAAGCGGTTAACTATTACCTTTCAAGGGAAGCAAACGTACCCCAAACCCAAAAGGATTTTATCATGCATTTACTTACATTTGCCACTACCCACAATTATTTTTGGTTTAACAACCATTACTATACTTAAAAGAGGGGCATGGCCATGGGGGCCAGGTTTCACCCAGTTTGGCCAATCTTTTTATGGCCAAATGGGAGGAGGATGTCACCTATGCCTGTGCTAGACCAGAGCTTGTTTTTTGGGCCAGGTATATAGACGACATTCTCCTCCTTTGGAAAGGTGATCGAGAATATCTGGAACAATTCATGAATTATCTAAACTCAAATGATCGAGGCATTTCACTTGCCTTTGAGTCAGGTGAGAATCCATTTCTTAGACTTAGAGATTTGAGTAGAAAATTCTAAGCTGGTCACAGCACCTTTTTTAAACCAACCAATCGCAACTCTATCTGATCGCACTATATACAGTGCCTTGAAAAAGTATTCATACCCCTTGACATTTTCTACATTTTGTCATGATACAACCAAAAATATAAATGTATTTTATTGGGATTTTATGTGATAGACCAACACAAAGTGGCACGTAATTGTGACGTGGAAGGAAAATGATAAATGGTTTTCAAAATTTTTCATAAATAAATATGTGAAAAGTGCCCCCCTGAGTCAATACATTGTAGAACCACCTTTCGCTGCAATTACAGCTGAAAGACTTTTTGGTATGTTACTACCAACTTGGCACATCTAGAGAGTGACATTTTTGCCTATTCTTCCTTGCAAAATAGCTCAAGCTCTGTCAGATTGCACAGAGAGCATCTGTGAACAGCAATTTTCAAGTCTTGCCACAGATTCCCAATTGGATTTTGGTCTGGATTTTGACTGGGCCATTCTAACACATGAATATGCTTTGATCTAAACCATTCCATTGTAGCCCTTGCTGTATGTTTAGGGTCGTTGTTCTGCTGGAAGGTGAACCTCCACTGTAGTCTCAAGTCTTTTGCAATCTTTTTACGCTGCCACAATAGAAACCTCATGGGTACTTCTTTTGTGGTGATAGATAGGTACATACCCCCCTGGAGAGGAGGATCAACAAAAAGTTTTTTTTTCCTAGATGGAGGTTAGATGGATTTATGAGTTAAAGTCTCACGGTATAAAAGTGGACTGGGACATAAATGCTTTTTATTAATAATTCTTGATAAGTCTTATATGTTTCCTTATCTATTTTTATGTCTTTTACTGATTACTGCATATTTGATTTATGCCTATTCACTTGAGGTTTATTAAGATTATTGTCCCCCCCTCTTTCTATTACAAATTCCTCACCGTTCTCCTTATTTTTATACATAATTTTTCTATATTTTATGCAATGTTTATGGCAGTCTGGTTTTACTTAATATTTCATTCTGGCATTAGTTACCATATTTATTGGCGTATAACATGCACTTTTCCCCCCTTAAAATCAGGGGAAAATTGTGGGTGTGTGTTATACCCTGAATCGCTGCCTTGGAGGGAGGGAACGAGCACCGGACTGGGCGGGACTGCGAGAGGAGCCGAGAGGAGCCGAGAGGAGCCGAGTACATAGGACATCCGGCTCTGTCTATCTTGGCTGCAACATTTAAAAATGATCATGCTGCAATTTTGGGCAAGGCTGCAGATGGACACTTGGGCAACGCTGCAGATTGACACTTGGGCAAGGCTGAAGATGGACACGGATCATTAGCCTATATCTACAGTGCATTCCATGGTGTACTGTTTCTACTACTTTACACATTAAATTGAAATTGGCGGACTTAGAGGATCGCTCCAGGCACAACAACATCAAATTTAGAGGAGTGCCTGAGTCAGTCAAAACAAATGAGATCACCCCATACTTACAACAATTATTCTCGAAACTGCTCCCTCGCCTAAATGCATGGGACCTCCCCATTGATCGAGCCCATAAAATCGCCAATCCCGCACATCGTCCCCCAGATACTCCAAGAGATATCCTGGTGCGGATACATTATTTTCACGTGAAGGAACAAATTCCTCATGCTGCCAAAACCACTAAACCTTTACCGGCACCGTACACCAATATTCTGCTGTTCAGTGATTTATCAAAAACTACCATGTACCAGATTGCACGCCTACAAGTCGTCCAAAACGCAGCAGCAAGATTAGTCACCGGAAAGAAACCCTGGGAATCCATCTCTCCATCCATAAGGTCCCTTCATTGGCACACGGTAAAAGATAGGATCACATTTAAGACCCTCTGCTTCACCCACAAATGCACACAAGGAAATGCTCCACAATCCTTTGTGAGAAAATAGAAAAATACATAACGAATCGCAGCCTTCGATCGACAAACCAAAACCGACTTCTCATCCCCAAATACAAATCCAAGGAGAACGAAGATTCACAGTACAGGGACCTCGGCTATGGAATGCTCTACCAAACAACATCCGCTTGGAAGAAAACCATCAGGCCTTCAGGAAAAAAACTCAAGACCCAACTCTTCTAATACAGCAGGACAACAAGGGCAGACAAGTGCCTTGAGGCGATTCAGTTCGCATTTTGCAGCGCTATACAAATCATTCATTCATTCTTGCGCAGAGCATTCACTCCAATCACCTCCATCCTCCAGGAGCGTAAAATCGTTTATAAATGGGGCTTACCCCCCAAATTGCTGGTCACTTACAAGCAACAAACAATACCCATCCTTACACCCATCCTTACACCTAAAAGCTGACCAACTGGGGGTTCCTTCCTCTTTCAACCAACTCAACGGGGCATATGGGCTCCCAGCCACATCCACCAACACCCCGGAATCTGGCACCGGATAAGGACTGAGAAAATCTGCCACTAATGCCATCGGTCCCAAGCATGTACCAGATACAGCATGGGCAAAGACATATCTTTGAATCCACACCCTCAGGTTATTGTGTGCTGCGCACACCAGTTGCTGTTTCTCGTTACCTATTGTTATACTGTGATACATATTCTAATCAGCGTGGAAATCCTTTTACACAAAGTTGATCTCCAAACTAACCCCATACAGATCTGACCCAGTGATACTATGTGGAGACTTTAATGACATTATTGACACATCTCTCGACACCTCCAACCCAATCAAATGAAGTCCTTCCATACTATCCTCCTTATTAAACAATGAGGACTTATGTGATCCCTGGAGGTGCTTACACGGTGAGGAGCGAGACTACAATTTTTACTCCCACGCCCAGCACTCTTACTCTCGGATCAATTTGTTTCTTATTGACAAATACCTGCTTCAATCAGTTACGGAAGCGAATATAGGTGTAATCTCATGGTCTGACCATGCGCCAGTATTCATTAAACTATTTCCCCAAAATCAATCCCAAAAAAAAACTGTCTGGAGTCTGAATTCCTCCCTTCTCACTAACCCTACACATGAAAACGAAACATGCACTCAGTTGATGACCTATCTATTATTTAGCACAATGCTACTCTACGAGGCCTGTTCATAAAATTGGGAACTCGCTAAAAACGCTCAGCCACTACAGAATTTTTTTTAAAACAAATCCGTGACCTTCATAGAGTAAACAAACAATGTTCCCCCAAACTGTCCCTCAAACTAAAAACCCTCAGATACCAACTTAGCGAACACCTTCATAACAAATTTGACTACTATATTAAAAGACTGAAACTCCAAATATATGCCTCAGCCAACAAACCGGGAGCATTCATGGCCAAACGAATAATGAGACAATTAGCTCAGAAGAAAATACAATTCCTCACAAATCCCCAGGGAAAACCTCAAATTCTTCTCCAGCTGTGTGAGGCTTTGCTCCGTCTGACAGTTCTTTTATAATGGAGGGCGGGGCCACCTGGTGACCCCGCCCCCCTCTGACGCACGGGGACGTCATGGGGACTTCCCTATGGCTTTCCCCATGACGTCAGAGGGGAGCGGGGATGGCCCTCGCCCCCCTCTGACGTCATGCAGAAACCATAGGGAAGTCCCCATGACGTCCCCACGCAGGAGCCTCCCATTGAGCGGAGCGGCCTGACACAGAAGAAGAGACGCCGTGGAAGAAGATGCGGGACGAGAAGACCAGAGCAAGAAGAAGCGGATCGGAGGAAGAAGAAGATGGAAGAAGATGGAAGAAGATGGAAGAAGAAGATGGAAGAAGAATATGAAGAAACCGAAGGATGAAGAAAGGAAGAAGACCAGAAGAAAGAAGATGAAAGAAGAATTTAATATGGAATTGTCAAAGACCGTCTCCTGTAATTTTGAACATTTTTGTCACTTTTTTGGTGAAATGGTAGGGGTATTTTGTACCCCCTTACCATTTCACACAGGGGGTGAGGCCGGGATCTGGGGGTCCCCTTGTTAAAGGGGGCTTCCAGATTACGATAAGCCCCCCACCCGCAGACCCCCACAACCAATGGCCAGGGTTGTGTGGAAAAAGGCCCTTGTCCCCTTTAACATGGGGACATGGTGTTTTGAGGGGTCACAGACCCCCAAAGCACCCACCCAATGTTGAGGGCATGTGGCCTGGTACGGTTCAGGAGGGAGGGGGGCCACTCTCGTCCCCCCTCTTTTCCTGCGGCCTGCCAGGTTGCGTGCTTGGATAAGGGTCTGGCATGGATTTTGAGGGGGACCCCACGTCATTTTTTTTTTTGTGCGGGGTTCCCCTTAAAATCCATCCCAGACCTGAAGGATCGCCTGACCTTTCATCCAATAGGGACACGGTAACAGACCCTCGCTTCCTGATTGGCAAAGAGGCTATTCAGTGTTAGAAATGCAAATATTAATTTGCTTTTCTAACACACCTGGGTGGGCTCTGAGCGCAATGATCTGCGCTCCAAGTCCACCCTATTTTGAAGCATATTAGAGCCTATGGCTCTAATCAGGTGCTTCAAAAAACACCCCTACCACTGTAATTTAGGCGCCCGTCGTCCTGAAAGGGGCCTGACGCATTAATAGGAGGTGGCTGCAGTGGCCATGGATAGATTCATGCTCTGAATCTATCCATTAACCATGTAGGGGGGTAGCATGGATAGAGGGGGCGGTGCCCGTGTGCCCTTAATGGACAGGCCGCCCCTGCTCACCACTGCAACTTTGCTCTTGCAAGAGACATGCCACGCAAATTTGCTACAAATAAGAAAAGTGTCAACTAGAACTTGTGCTTGTAAGTGCACTGAAAATGCATTTGGAAGTTCAGTCACTGTAGATCTGAGGGGGACACGCAAGGAAAATAAAAAAGCGTTTTAGCTTGCACATGATTGGATGATAAAATCAGCAGAGCTTCCCCTCATTTCAGATCTTCCCCTCAGATCTACAGTGACTGCACTTCCAAGTGTACTTTCAGTGCACTTACAAATGCACTTGCAGTGCACTTGTAGTGCAAAGTGGATTTGCCTTTAGTAAATCAACCCCCTGATGCTGATTACAAAGCATATACACACCTTTTGTGTTTACTGAGCTATTACTGATCATTGCAGTTGAATGCATTAAAGGACATGGCATTATGCATATATTTAAGTAGAAAACAATAGCTGTGATTGCTTAAATTAAAGTTTTATTTTGGCTCCACCCTTCTGGGGTTTAAGAATACCAGTTAGAGTGATTGTAAAGGATAGTTTTTTATTTTTAAAAATAAAACACGTCATACTTACCTCCCCTGTGCAGTTCTTTTCACAAATAGCAGCCCCCGAACATCCTCTTCTGGGGTCCCCACGGCGGCTCTCGCAGTTCTTCCCCGCATCAGATAACCCCCTGGGAGAAGCGGTCTCCCAAGGGGGTCACCTTGCGGGCACGCTCCTGAGTACAGCATTCGCCTCCACAGACACGAATGCCAGACTCGGCCCCGCCCCCTGGCGCCTGCATCATTGGATTTGATTGACAGCAGCGGGAGCCAATGGCTGCGCTGCTATCAATATATTCAATTAAGAGCCGGGACTCTTTTTTTGCCTAATACAGATTCGATCACAAAAGCTTCCACTCCTGAGGGTTTCATGTTGTACTTTACTCGAAGTGGCCAATGTCTTTATGTAAACTTAAATTGATTTACTTTGGTTACACGCAGGTTTTTTTTTTCTTCCTAATTTTCCTACCTCTCCTGCCCTCCCCCGCACTTATATTAATACTACTAAGGCTTATTCAATACCATTGTATATTAGATAAGTTGGATTTTTGTATATCATACCTGTCGACTGCTTTGTTAAGTGTATCATGAAAATATCAATAAAAATATGTTTAAAAAAAAAAAAAGAGCCGGGACTCCATGGAGTGAGGGACAGCGAATCCCCTACGAGGAGATGAAGGGGCTCAGGTAAGTAAAATGGGGTGCTGGGGGGGCGGTGACTGGCAGGTGTTTTTTTACCTTAATGCATTAGGTGAAATGGATGCATTAAGATGAAAAAACACGAGGGTTTACAACCCCTTTAAGCATCTTTTAACCGCTTCAATACCCGGCCATAGTCATATGACGCCCACAAGGTGGATCTACCATCCTGGGTGGGCGTCATATGATGTCCTCGGATTCCCGGCCGCCTGGGGGGCGCGCGCGCGCGCGCCCGCGGCATCGCTCGGGACCCGGTGCGAGTGCCGCGATGTCCGCCGGGCACCCGCGATTGCCCGTTAAAACAACGGGACCGGGCGGGACCGTGGAGCTGTGTGTGTAAACACACAGCTCCACGTCCTGTCAGCGGGGAGGAGACCGATCATGTGATCCCAGTACGGAGGATCACATGATCGGTCTCCTCCCCTTAAGTCCCCTCCCCCTACAGTTAGAATCACTCCTATTAGGGACACACATTAACCCCTCCAGTGCCCTCTAGTGTTAACCCCTTCCCTGCCAGTCACATTTACACAGTAATCATTGCAATTTTATAGCAACGATCGCTGTGTAAATGTGAATGGTTCCAAAAATGTGTCAAAAGTGTCCGAAGTGTCAGCCGCAATGTCGCAGTCACGAAAAAAAAAAAATCGCAGATCCCCGCCATTACTATTAAAAAAAAAAAAAAAAATTCAATAAATCTATCCCCTATTTTGTAGACGCTATAACTTTTGCGCAAACCGATCAATATACGCTTATTGCGATTTTTTTTTTACCAAAAATATGTAGAAGAATACGTATCGGCCTAAACTGAGGAAAAAAAATAGTTTTTTTAAAAAAAAATGGGATATTTATTATAGCAAAAAGTAAAAAATATTGTGTTTTTTTTCAAAATTGTCGCTCTTCTTTTGTTTATAGCACAAAAAATAAAAACAGCAGGGGCGATCAAATACCACCAAAAGAAAGCTCTATTTGTGGGAAAAAAAGGACGTCAATTTTGTTTAGGTGTAACGTCGCCCGACCGCGCAATTGTTAGTTAAAGCGACGCAGTGCCGAATCGCAAAAAGTGCTCTGGTAAGGAAGGGTGTTTAAAAGCCCTGTATTGAAGTGGTTAAACAGAAAACATTCACACATTCTAATATTAATTCCACTCCTTATTTGTTACTTTGAAAGAATATTTTAGACACTAAAGCATGCTGCAGAGAAACACTGTCTTACTGCACATCATTTTTGAGTTTTTTTGGGGGTATTACTTAAATATAACAATAGAGACACTCATGGGTCTTACAGTGTAGGTAAGCCAAATCAACAGCCAGATAGAAGAAACCTGAGGACTCAATCACATGAGCAATTGCAGATGAGGAATAGTGGTGAGAACCCAGAGACTAACACCACTAGAGAAATAGCACACCATTCCAATCAGAAAGGAGTGGGTGTGTAACCAAGTTGGCAGTAAATCCAAATATCTGATTTTGCAATAAACCAGAACAGAAGGATGTTATATACAGATACCTGGTTTATCCAGTTTTAGAAAACACACTGCCTGCTTATCATGGCTCTAAACTGTTACCAAACTGAAGGATATCCATACCTCCCAACATTTGAACTTCCAAATGAGGGACACTTGAGGAAGGAAGTAACCTTGCATAGCGCGCCGCAGCAAATGTGGTTGTGGTCAAACTTCTGACAGTGGGAGGAGCTTAAGGGGTATCATTAAACAAAACTCGAGCTTCCTTGTACCTATAAAATATTTTATTATTGTTCCACAAGCAAGAATCTCATGGTTATATACATACCCCAACACATTCATTAAAAAAAAAAAGATAAAGGCATGCAGGGTTTGGAGTGCATTATGTACAGAGTGCAGGGTTCTGGGATGAGCTATATACAGAGTGCAGGGTTCTGGAATGAGCTATATACAGAGTGCAGGGTTCTGGGATGAGCTACATACATGAGTGCAGGGTTCTGGGATGAGCTATATACAGAGTGCAGGGTTCTGGGATGAGATAAGTACACAGTGCAGGGTTCTGGGATGAGCTATGCACATAGTGCAGGGTTCTGGGATGAGCTATGTACAGAGTGCAGGATTTTGGGATGAGCTATGTACAGAGTGCAGGGTTCCGGGATGAGCTATGTACACAGTGCAGGGTTCCGAGATGAGCTATGTACAGAGTGCAGGGTTCTGGGATGCGCTATATACAGAGTGTAGGGTTCTGGGATGCGCTATATACAGAGTGTAGGGTTCTGGAATGAGCTATGTATAGAGTGCAGGGTGGGTTCTGGGATGAGATAAGTAAAGAGTGCAGGGTTCTGGGATGAGCTATGTACAAGGTGCAGGGTTCTGGAATGAGCTATGTACAGAGTGTAGGGTTCTAGAATGAGCTATGTACAGAGTGCAGGGTTAGTTTTTGTTATTTATTTTTTTTTACTATTTTTTACCATTATATTTTTATTTTACAATTTTGCAGTTGCAGTGGTGAGTCTACAGCAAGAGCTATTGCACAAAATAACTGAAACTGAACTTGCAGCAGACTTGCAGAATGTTTGCAAAGAAAGTTGATCTGGAGTCATGCAATGTAGACTTGATGCAATTGTGCAACAAACTTGTGAAGCCTGGCAAGTCTAGCGATAGCTTAGCAAGTAATTTTTAAATTTGCAGCACAATTGCTTGTTATCTGGGTTCTTGGCCCATTCAAGTTTAAATACTATATTACTGTATGGTGCATTTAAACCCAACGTATATTGTCCACCTGAATCAAGTTATGGTATCTTATTATTGTGTAATAATATTTAGGAGTCCTTACGCCATAGGTTCCTGGATCCATTTTTTTTTGTTTACAAACTTTTATTAAAGAATCGTACAAAAGTATACAAAAGAGACAGTGCAATAAGAGTATCACAGAATTACAAATAATCATGTCAGAAAAGACACAGACTCTCGACCAAACTAGGCAGAGGATAAAATGCAACCGTATCAATAAGAGTCTGTGGTTCATCAGTGACAAGCTATAGAGTGAGTCCATTGCTGGAATTAGTAGTAATAATGCCTCTATAGATTCGAGGATCCAATCACTAGTATATCTACAGAAAAGAAAATTTTAACACAAATTGAAAACTGAAAATAAGAACAGAGAAAGCAAAACCAGCTTTTGAAACGTACTGCTAGAGTGCACAGCCTTAAAGCATATATCCAACTCAGATTGCGGGCCAGGGTACATCTCGGTCTATCCACAGAGGGACAAATGGAGTGGACCACCGCAGGCGGAAGGTTACGAACCTACCCAGTTGAGGGCCAGGGGTCCCATTTTTTCTCAAAGATCTGCATAGAGTCCATAAGCGTGTGGTGTATGCGTTCCATCAGTTTGATGGAATCCATGCGGTGGAGGACTTGTGGCCAGGGGACAGAAGTTTTACGCCAATTCAGGGCGATCGCCCAGTGCACAGCACTACATAAGGTATGAAACAATTTCTGTTCAGTGGGTGTGGTCCCTGGGATATCTGCAAAAAGGAGGCACATTTTTGCTGTGAGGGTGACTGTGTTCCCCGTGACCCGTCGCACCCTATCCGAAACTTGTTGCCACAGAGGACCCAGGGCCCTACAGCTCCAGAAGGTGTGGAGGAGAGTACCTCTCCCCCCACAGCCCCTGAAGCAGGTGTCCGGGGTCAGGGGGAACATTCTGTGGATCTTAACCGGGGTATAGTACCATCTTGTATGTAGTTTTACCACAGTCTCCTTGATTGCCACTGAGCAGGAGCATTTATGCATATTATAGATCATGTCGTGCCAGTCCTCCACTGGGATCTGTTCCCCCAGTTCTGCTTCCCATGCCAACATAGCCTGAGACTTAGGCTCCGAGCCATAGCCGTTCAGGTGGCCATAAATTACAGAGATCGTTCCTCCATCCCTGGACCCCTCTAGACATAGAGACTCAAAGGTGGTTTTTGGGCCTGCCCTACAAAGTGTAATGGCTTTCTGGAAAAAAATGGCGAATTTGTAAGTATTTATAAAATTCAGCACAGGGAATATCCCAATTCTGACGCAGGTCCTCAAAGGATCGGAAAACTGTTCCCTTAGTCAATGAGCGCAGAGTAACCAGGTTCCGGGAGGACCAGTGTATATACTCCAGGTCCGCCCCGAAAGCCCCCGGAAAGTCTGGGACTCCCAGAAACGAGGATAGAGGAGCAGGATTGGAGGACAGACCAAACTTATCCTTGTACAGGGTCCAGAGATGGAGGGACTGCCCCACCACCTCGTTGAGCGCCGAGATATCTCTCTGGCCAACCGAGCCAGACCACAAGATCCCTGGGAGATAATAAGGCTCAATGGATTTTCTCTCAAAGCGCAGCCAGGGGGTCCGGGGGGTGGGGATATGCCACTGAGCTAGTTGGACAAATCTGGCGGCCAGGAAATATTTCCATAGATCTGGGCAGCTCAGTCCCCCACTATTTCTATTCCTAAACACCAGGAGTCTATTTAGCCTGGGTCTCTTGTCTTTCCAGATAAATCTCAGCAGTTCCGACTGTATGGCCCTAATAGTTGAGCAGGACACATACAGAGGGAGGGCTCTAAAGTAAAACAGCAGCTTGGGAAGGATCGACATCTTGACCGCCTGAATGCGACCGAGAAAAGAGATGTGGTAGGGGGCCCATTGAGTCAATAGGCTTTTAACCATGGCAAAGACCTGTGGGTAGTTTCGTGCGTAAATCTGTTTAAGGGAAGGGGCCAGTTTCACCCCCAAGTATTGCAGGGATGTGGAGGTCCATGAGAACGTAAAACTATTCTGCAAGGACTCAATCAGTGGGTCCGGTAAGTTGATGGGCATTGCTACACATTTAGAGGGATTCACGCCTAAGCCAGACTCAGCTTGAAAGTCAGCTAACGTGGTCAGGAGGTTCGGGAGGGAGGTCAGGGGGTCAGTCAAAAACAGTAGGACATCGTCTGCGTATAGGCTAAGTTTATAGGTGGCACCTCTACTGTCGTATCCTTTTAATGTTGGGGTTAGTAGCAATACACCTCGACAGGGGTTCAATCGCCAGGGCGAACAGCAGGGGGGATAGAGGACAGCCCTGTCTGGTTCCCCTACCCAGAGTAAAAAATTCTGAGGTGCAACCTGGTAGCTTAATACATGTACGAGGATTCTGGTATAAGGCATGGAACCCATTCACAAATTTACCTAGGATTCCAAACCTTTGTAGAATCCCGTCCAGGTATGGCCATAGGACGCTGTCAAAGGCTTTATTGATGTCTAAACTGAGCATAAGGACTTTACGGGAGCGTAGATTGGCGTCTTGGATAATATTAGTTGCTAAACAAATGTTGTCAGTTATCTGTCTTGTCGGGATGAATCCAGTCTGGTCAGGGGAGATTAAGGTCGTAATTGTGTTTGCCAGTCTGTCAGCTAAAATGCGACTAAATATTTTCAGGTCATTGTTTATGACCGAGATAGGTCTATAGTTTTGGGGGAGTGAGTGGTCTTTCCCTGGTTTGGGAATCAGGGACATATTGGCCATTAGCATGTCACTCGGGAAAGCCTCCCCGGAGAGAACTTTATTATACAGTCTTGTCAGTCTAGGGGCCAGCAAGTCAGCAAACTTTTTGTAATATAAGGCCGAAAAGCAATCTGGGCCGGGGTTTTTTGCTGTTTTCAGGGAGGTCATGACAGCCGTCACCTCCTCCACTGAACAGGGGGCATTCAAGGACTCTAGTTGTTCAGCTGTTAGTTGGGGTAGCGGAATTGAGTCTAACCAGGTTAAGGGCAGTGGAGGGACCGAGGGTCGAGGGGCCTCCATTAGAGATTGGTAGAAGGATTTAAACAGGTGTAGAACCTCCTTAGGGTGGGTAGTAAGGTGCCCCTCACTGTTTCGGAGACTATAGGAGTGTGTGGGCTGGGTAGATTGTTTCAGCTTTCTCGCAAACATGGTCGATGAAGAGTTACTGTAAAGGAGAAATTTGGCTTTGGACCATCTCAGGGACTTTTCAGTTTGCTCAGTGAGGATAGCGTCCAGCGCCTTCCTCTTCTGATCAATTTGTGTCAGTAGCTCTGGCTCCTGAGTGAGACCATGTCTGCGATACAGCTGATCCAAGTCTCTCGTAAGGGACTCAATATTCTGCATTCTGATCTTTTTGCGTTCAGAGGCCAAGTGCATTAGTCTACCCCTCAGAACCGCCTTATGCGCTCCCCACAGTGCTGCCGGGGAAATCTCCCCGACCTCATTGTGGGTGAAGTACTCTGAGATGTAGCCGCCAATTTGGGATAAAGCAATGGGATCAGTAAGCATGGAGTCATTAAGTCTCCATGCCCCCAGAGCCCTTGGAAGGCCTATGTTGGCAAAAGAGCACCAAACTATCTGATGGTCCGACCACGGGCATGTGTGAATCCTAGCAGCGGTGGAGTTAGCGGTCATTATTGTCGTAGAAAGGATGTAATCCAACCTGGAGTAACTGTCATGTGGGTTGGAATAAAAGGTGTATTCCCTTGCTCCCACATTATGCGCCCTCCATGTGTCAATAAGTTGATTGGATTTAATAAGGTATTGTAGGGACTTAGGAAAGGCATTGGAAGCATGTCCAGCCTTGCTTCTGTCCAGGACAGGGTGTGCCACCAAGTTAAAATCCCCCCTGATTATCATATGGGAGGAGTGAAACCTCTCCAGGGTTTGGAAAAAGCGTTTAAAGAACGCGGCTTGGGCGTCATTCGGGGCATACACCGATGCTACCGTGATAGTTTTCCCCTGAGTAACATCCTTCACAATCACATATCTGCTATCAGGGTCCTTATATATCTGTTGTAATTCAAAGTTTACAGTGTTCTTAAAAAAAATAGCCGCCCCGCGGGTCCTGGACTCATAAGTGGTAAAATACCCCTGGTGGTAGGATTTATCAAAGTAGTGCGGGTGGTTTTGAGTGGAGAAGTGTGTCTCCTGGAGAAGCAATATATCTGCGCCCAGTCTCTTGTATGCTTTGAAGGCCTTCCTCCTTTTAATGGGAGAGTTGAAACCTTTCAGATTATGTGAAATGACATTAGTACCCATTAAGGTGTTTTAGTAGATAGCCTACCAGTTAAGGGTTGCACAGTGAGTCCAGAATCCATCTGAGCCATTAAATCAGGGTAAGTTAGAGCCCAGCTCCAGTTAAGTGAGCATAACAGCAATTTACAATTTAGTAAACCTACATCAAAGGCTGAAGTCGTGGGCGCCCGCCAACCCCCGGAAGGACCAGGGGCAGATCGGGCGCCCAGGAGCATCAACCAGTGAGAGAGGAGAAAACCATACATTGTCTGCAGTACATTGTTAGAAAAGCATAAAAAGTTAAGAAAAAAAAGAGAAAAAAAACTAAAAAACAAACAACCATGCTCTGATCGCAAATCAGGCCAAGCCATCGCAAGCCATCGCAAAAGCGGCAACTCAGCTGAGGGGGTCAGGGATGAAACAAATCCACTGACCAAAATCTTTGAAGACCTGAGAAAGAGACAGGAGAGGGCCAAAAACACAAAAAGAAAAATGCCCTCTCCCCCCTCTCTCCGCTCCAACTTCAGAAATAAACATGGACCAAGTGGTCCAATCCTCCAAGCAAGAGGAGGGAGCCGGTCCATCCAGATGATCATGGAGGGTACACCTTGTGCGGCTTCCAGGGACGGGAGGATCTCCATCCAGCTTGCTCGGAGAAGGGGGTAGATCAGACGGGCGCGACTCGACTTCAGATCAAGGGTGAGACAAGTCAGTTGCATATTGGCATGCGGGCCTGCATAGCGTCCAATTGTGGTAGAGGAACAGTTTTTTGAGCAAGGAAGGTCAGTGAACTGTACGGCGGTCCCTCCTGGGAGGTGGTGTAGCCCAGATGGCAGGCGAGCGGGGGGTAGAAGGCATCCTCGGGTGGTCTGCCGCGTTCAGAAGGCCCAGCTTTACCAGGAGATCCTTGCCCTCGGGGATTGTGGTGACCGTGTATGTGGTGCCATTATGGGGGACTTGTAGCTTAAAGGGGAAGCCCCAACGGTACCTGATCCTGGCAGATTGAAGCACCGAAGTAACTTCCTTCATTCTCCTGCGCTTATCCAGGGTAGTGGGTGAGATGTCCGGATAGATCTGCACAGTTACGCCATCCAGCCTTATGTTAGGGGTGTTACGGGAAGCCCTTAGTATGTCTTCTTTTATGAGATAGTCCTTCAGACATAAAACTATGTCCCTTGGGGGTCTATCTTCCGGGGGCTTTGGGCGCAAAGCTCGGTGCAGCCTGTCACAGGTAAAGGCCGCAATTGGGGTCTCAGGAAGCAGGGAGTGAAAAAGTGTTTGCACTGCCTGAGGCAGGTCAGTGACTGTTTCAGGGACCCCTCTCACCCTCAAGTTGTTTCTCCTGTTCCTGTTGTCCAGGTCCTCGAGGTGGGCTTGCAGGACCTGAACAGTTTCTGTGAGGGTCTCATGGTCCGTCCTGAGGTCAGAGTGGGATAAGCATAGTTCGTCATGTTTAGTTTCTAACATATCAGTTCTGGTTCCCAGGGCCGCGATCTCTGTGGACAGCGTGCTGGTGGATTTATGCAGTTCCGTCTGGAATTTTTTAGCCAGCCTGTTATACATTGAGGAGAGGCTGTCCTCCAAGTCAGCTTTCGTGAGGAGATTGGTGTACTCACTGTCTCCCGTGGAGTGTTACGGGGATGCGGCCGAGGCCTGTGAGCACGCCGGCGCTGGCTCCGGCTGGGCGCCATCTTGGGACATCGTGTGTTGTTCCCGCACTCTCAAAAGATAGTTCGTTAGGGACCTTTGAGCCGGTTTGCCACGGCGATTCTTAGGGCCTGACATGCGCTGGGTGTTCCACGGGGGGCGATGGGTATTTGTGAGCCGAAATTCTGGTTTGATGGCCCCGGGAAACTCGCGTTTGTCTCCGGATCTCTCGGAGCTCCTAACCCTTGCTTCCGTCCAGGATCGCGCCGCGCATGCGCCCCCCCTGGATCCATTTTTATCTGGTTTGCATGCTGGTCAGTGAGGGTGGACAGGTTGCCAGCAGGGTCATTCAGGTGATTGGCTGCACTTTTAAGAGCATTCATAATCTTTGCACCATGTGTCTGGAGGTCAGAAGAGCCAGGGGTCAGGTCAAAATGGTAGAAATATGTTTTAGTTTGGGGGAAGCTAAGGTACAGCCTAATAGAAAATAAAACAACAACAGAAGTTAATACATATAAAATGACATTTCAGATTTAAAAAATACTGTATGTATAGACACTGGAAAAAGAAAACTTTATTTTCGCTCCCTGCTGTTAAAATTAGCAGAAGGTGGACCATGCTGACCTTCAAAAAATTGACCTAAGACAAAATGATCTTGTTTCATGGCTTGATGGAAACGGTCTTGCAAATAAATGCTACATAATTTATGATACATAAAATACCAGTAGTGGCATTCAATACTTACATATTTCTCTTAATTTCCATGTAAGTCTAAAGTGGTTCTAAAGCTAAAAGTTTTTTTCTTTGTTTACCTTTGTGCATTTTCTGCATGAAGGTAAAAAAAAAACTTCCACTAGCTACTCCCCACCCCCCTCTCAAACACTTACCTGAGTCCTACATTGATCCAGCACTGTGCCCAGCTTCAGTTCTTCTCTCTTTGTTAACACAGGCTGTACTGATAGTAGCTAGAGCCATTGGCTCTTGCTGCTGTCAGTCAAATCCTGTGAGGAGAAAGTTGGGACGGGGTTAAGCCACGCTGTGTTTGTCTATGGAGGCACACAGCCTTACTCAGGAGCAAGCCCACATGTGTGCTCCCATGGCAAGCAGCTTGCTATATTGGCACATGTAGAAGAAGTGGAGCAGAGAGCACAGGTGGGGACACCAGAAATAAACCTTTTTTTTATGTTAGGAAAACTTTTTTTGACTTTACAACGCTTTACCTCAACCTGAAAACATTTCGTTTTGTAGAGTGGAGACAGGATATGAATTTAGTAGCTTTTTAAAAGACTGGAATAACTTAGTCAATGTAATGATCAGCTATTTGTCAGTGTAACTAATTTCATTAGCCTAAAAATTCCTGTGCTGTTACATTATACAGCTAGTTGAAAATCCAGTGTTATCATCTAAAATATAACCAAAAATAATAGAACCTTACTTGGTCAAAGCCTCAGCACCCAGATCACTGGCCTTGGGGGAAATCTTGCCCACCATGGAAAGCACAGCAGCCTTCTCGCTAGCAGACAGACGCATTGTGGTGATCGGGAGATGGTGCAGGAAGCCTTAGATCAGCTTGGCAACTCAAGCAAGATCCACAATAAACTGAAAATCTCACTAGTTTTTAAATCATTGGGATACCATTTAGAAAAGTAAAATGCATTCCTATTGGCTGAAAACCACACCACCCCTTAGAAGTGACATCCTCTGAATCATGCATTTTTTATGTGCTGACACAGGGAAAGCATCTCATTACTAAATGTTGATTACAAAGCATATACACTCCTTTTGTGTTTACTGAGCTATTGCTTATCATTATAGTTGAATGCATTAAAGGACATGGCGTTCGACATATAATTTCAATGTACTCAATTAGATAGAATTTACAAGTTTAAAATTGCAGTTGTGATTGTTTTAATTAATTTTATCTCATCACCACCCTTCTGGGGTTTAAGAATACCAGTTAAGTATATTTTTAATAGAAAATGTTCCTGGACTACCATAATTCCACTCCATATTTGTTACTTCGAAAGAAGTTCGAAAGTTTCTTTTTTTTTTATAATGGATTATTTTCTACACTAAAGCACACTGCAGAAAAACACTGGCTAATTGTACATGGTTTTTGAGTTTATTTTTGTGTGTGACTTAAATATAATGGGACACTGTTTTATACAGATGCACTCGTGTCTTACAGTGTAGGTAAACCAGAACAACAGCATTTTATTGTCAAAATTTCAAAGACGCTCAGACCAACTTTCCCAAGACACCAGACAGGAATGGACCACCCACAACTTACAATACGACATATTGAAGTAATGAAAGATGTGCCAGGGCAACATAATGGCAAAAAAACAAAAATGAAAGATAAAAAAATTGACAAAAAAATAGCACAAGACCAACCACCCCACATGTGCCATAAATTAACAAGTATGAGACCATGAATAACAGCATTGATACTTTGTATGTCTTATTACACCTTAAACCCTCTGATTTTGCCAAAACCTAATTCAAATTGGTGACCTATATTTTGTTAGCAGAAAAACAGACTATCGCCAAAGCCTAGAAAAAAAAGATTTGTTTCCTTTGACTACTTGCTAACTACACATAGTCATATGATGGCCGTAGGAACCCTTTGACCCTCTGGGCGGCCGTCATATGACGTCTTTTCTTCCTGAGCCTGTAGGGGGCGTGCAAGCATGACAGCCGCGTCACTAGGCTCCCGATGCGCGTGCCCGGAGGCCGCAATGTCTGCCGGGCACCCGGAACCGTGAATAAACATAAACACATAAAAAAATATGTGAGGCCACTAAATGTAAAAAAATATTTCTCATATAATCCTGTAGGTAGGCCTGAAGTAAATAGGAGTAACTGTATCTTGAATTTAACCCCTTCAGATCCACGCTATAGCCGAATGAGGGCTACAGCGTGGATCTGCTTTGCCGGGAGGCTGTCAATAGACGTCCTCCCCTTTGCACTCTAGCCACGCCCCAATGAAGGGCGCGCATGGCGCGCGCTGTGATCACCCGAGTCAATGAGACTTGGGTGATACCAGACTAGAGTAAGGTGTTGATCCCGGACCCTAACCACGTGATCAGCTTTCAGCCAAGGACATGCAAATAGAAGATCAGTAATAGTTTTTTTTTTTCTTCTCACGCTCACAGTGTGAGGAGAAGAGAAAGCCAATAACCAGCTTCTGTTGAAGAACATCGGTCCCGAAGAGGAAGAGGCGAACCCGCCTCATATGTGCCCACCAGTACTGCCTGCCAGTGCCACCTGCCAGTGCCACAAATCAGTGGCCAGTACATAAGTGCCAGCAATCAGTGCCACCTATAAATGACCATGAGTGCCACCTATCAATGCCCACCAGTGGGGCCAATCAGTGCCTCATCAGTGCCACCTAGCAGTGTTGCCTATCATTGTCACCTACCAGTGCCGATCAGTGCCCATCACTGCCACCTATCAGTGCCCATCACTGCCACCCATCAGTGCACATCAGTGCTAGCTATCAGTGCCACCTATCAGTGCCACCTACCAATGCCCTTCTGTGCTGCCCACCAGTGCCACTTCATCAGTGCCCACCAGTGCCGCCTATTAGTGCCCACCAGTGCCAACTTATCAGTGTCCATCAGGGCCGCCTTATCAGTGCCCATCAGTGCAGCCTATCTGTGCCCATCAGTGCAGCCTATCAGTGCAGCCTATCAGTGCCCATCAGTGTAGCCTCATCAGCATACATCAATGATGGAGAAAAATTACCTGTTTGCAAAATTTATTAACAAAATATAACACAGTTTTGTATTTTTTGTACATCCCCCGGGACTGTGACATCATATGTGGGCGGGGTCACCATGTGACATGAGCATGTGACCCTGCCCCCTTGTCCCTATATAAGTGCCAACACAGCGCGGCTCTGCCATTCCGGCCAGAGAGAGCGACGAGTCAACATCTTAAGAAGAAGAAGAAGAAGGCGGCGCAGAACGCGACGACAGCGGCAAGAACAGAAGAGACCCCGGAAGACCCCCGAAGGCGGATCGAGACCCCCAGACGGCGACGAAGAAGAAGAAAGCCGGACTTCTCCGCTCGGTAAAAGAGCTAGGTAAAAAAGCGGAGGAGTCCGGCGAGAAGACCCCCCAAGACGGAAGAAGACCCCCGGAGCAGTGCAATAAAATATTTTAAAAAAAATGTGTGTTTTTTTACTTTACATTTTACACCTTAGGTGAATGGGTAGGGGTACATCGTACCCCATACTCATTCACATAGGGTGGGGGGCCGGGATCTGGGGGCCCCCTTATTAAAGGGGGCTCCCGGATTCCGATAAGCCCCCCGCCCGCAGACCCCGACAACCAACGGCCAGGGTTGTCGGGAAGAGGCCCTTGTCCTCATCAACATGGGGACAAGGTTCTTTGGGGTGGGGGGCCGCAGGGCGCCCCCTTCCCCAAAGCACTCACCCCCCCATGTTGACGGCATGCGGCCTGGTACGGTTCAGGAGGGTGGGGGCGCTCGCTCGTCCCCACCCCCTTTCCTGACCTGCGTGCTCGGTTAAGGGTCCGGTGTGGATTTTGGGGGGACCCCCACGCCGTTTTTTCGGCATAGGGGTACCCTTCAAATCCATACCAGACCTAAGGGCCTGGTATGCCTCTGGAGGGGGAACCCATGCCGTTTTTTTTTTTTAAAAAAATTGGCGTGGATTTCCCCCTCAGAAGTAGTAAAATGAGTTGCGAATTTAGCTAGCAGCGGCTTCGCACCTAAAACGCGGACAATCCGCAGAACAGCCGGCGTTTCACTGAGCAGTCACGCAGGGCCCTGAAATCGCAACGCACTAGTCTGAACCCAGGCTCAAGGTTTGCAACGACATCTGTGGATAGTTCAGTCTATTTCTGGACATGAGTCTGTTAGTACTAATTTCTCTATTATTAATGAGATATGTGGAGAAGGTTGAGCCATAGTCCATTTTTTATCGTATTTTTTGTCTCAAGAGATGAACAGGCTGCTGGGTGACTGAAATACTTATTTGACCCTTAGTGGTAACCATATTTCTACATCTACATTTCTCTAAGGAAGAGCTGGAGAAGTTGGTGAAACAGGGAGCTGTTAAACACATTTTGAATAAGAAAGAAGCTGACTATTTGAATCAGTTAATTATCTACCATAGTAAACCAGAACAAATGTATGCAATATACAAATACCTGGTGCACCTAGTTTTGGAAAACACACTGGGGTTGCTTTACTAAAACTAGAGTACAAAATCTGGTGCAGCTCTGCACGGAAACCAATCAGCTTCCATTTTTTTTTGTTTTTGTCAACGCTTACTTGAACAAGCTGAAGTTAGAAGCTGATTGGCTACCATGCACAGCTGCACCAGATTTTGCACTCTCCAGCTTTAGTAAATCAACCCCACTCTTCTTACTATATCATGGCTCTAAACAGTTTGGCTGTGTTCACACTAGGGATGAGCCGAACACCCCCGGGTTCGGTTCGCACCAGAACCTTCGAACCGACCGAAAGTTCGCGCGAATTTTCGAACCCTATACGTTATAATGGACGCGAACGTTCGAAATCAAAAGTGCTAATTACAACGGCCAATATGCATGTTAATGTCATAAAACAGGTTTGGGGACCCGGGTCCTGCCCCAGGGGACATATATCAATGCAAAAAGAACTTTTAAAAACTAACGTTTTTTCGGGAGCAGTCATTTTAATGATGCATAAAGTGAAAAAAAAAGTGAAATTTTCCTTTAAATATGGTACCTGGGGGGTGTCTAAAGTATGCCTGTGAAGTGGCATGTGTTTCCCGTGTTTAGAACTGTCCTTGCACAAAATGACATTTGTAAAGGAAAAAAAGAAGCCATTTAAAACCACTTGCGGCTTTAATGTCATGTCTTGTCCTGGCCGCCATATGGCTGAAAATCCTTGAGAAAAATGGCATGGCTACCCCATCACCCCCCCCCCCCCCCCCACCCCAGCCCCTTTGGGTCTTGTATGGATATTAAGGGGGACCCCGCACCCAAAATAAAACCCTATACCTACAACCCTATATACTCTGAACAGCAGTATATAGGTGGTGCAAACAAGACACGGACTGTAGGTTTGTTCTTAAGTAGAATCTGAACAGGTACATTATGAAGTGTAGCTCCATCCCAAAAAAATCTATTTTTAAGCTTTTTGGAGAACATAGGGAGGGGTTATCACCCCTGTAACATTTGCTGTCTTTGCACATGTGTTCAGAACATGTCACCTCACTTTCCGTCCCAATGACAAATGTTTTTGTTAAAGTGGGGTTTGAATTGAAACAAGGATTGGTGATAAAGTATCAGTAGAGAGGAGATACCTTTTTCCCAAATTAAATCTAACAGGATAGAATTTCCCTTCCTAGGGGTAGATTTTCTCTCACTTCCTGTTTTCCATTTGCAAGTAGGAGTCGTTTGTAAGTTGGATGTTTGAAAGTAGGGGCCTGGCGTATATACTCTGCAGAAATTTGCCCTATTAGATGTTGGTGTAGCCACAAGACTGGTGGGCACAGGAATGGGCCCTGCTGTGAGTTAATAGATCAAGATTTGTACTTGCATGCACCTGTTGAACCGGGCAGAAAAATTGGCGGTGGTGGTGGACGGTGTTGCCACAAGACTGTAAGCTCTCACAGTTACTCTTGGTGGGCGCAGGAATGGGCCCTGCTGTGAGTTATTAGATCAAGATTTGTAATTGCATGCACCTGTTGAACAGGGCAGAAAAATTGGGCCTTTGGCGGTGGTGGTGGACGGTGTTGCCACAAGACTGTAAGCTCTCACAGTTACTCTTGGTGGGCGCAGGAATGGGCCCTGCTGTGAGTTATTAGATCAAGATTTGTAATTGCATGCACCTGTTGAACAGGGCAGAAAAATTGGGCCTTTGGCGGTGGTGGTGGTGGTGGTGGACGGTGTTGCCACAAGACTGTAAGCTCTCACAGTTACTCTTGGTGGGCGCAGGAATGGGCCCTGCTGTGAGTTATTAGATCAAGATTTGTAATTGCAAGCACCTGATGAACAGGGCAGAAAAATTGGGCCTTTGGCGGTGGTGGTGGACGGTGTTGACACAAGACTGTAGGCCCTCATAGTTACTCTTGGTGGGCGCAGGAATGGGCCCTGCTGTGAACTATTAGATCAAGATTTGTAATTACCCGCCCCTGTTAAACAGGGGCTGAAAAATTGTGCCTTAGGCACTGGTGCTGGTGCCACAACACTGCAACCCCTCACAGATACTGTACTTGGAGCACAGCAGTCACACGTGTTGCGAAGCATTTTTTTTAAAAATTGTAAGTACACGCCCCTGTTAAACAGGGGCTGAAAAATTGTGCCTTAGGCACTGGTGCTGGTGCCACAACACTGCAACCCCTCACAGATACTGTACTTGGAGCACAGCAGTCACACGTGTTGCGAAGCATTTTTTTTTTAAATTGTAAGTACACGCCCCTGTTAAACAGGGGCTGAAAAATTGTGCCTTAGGCACTGGTGCTGGTGCCACAACACTGCAACCCCTCACAGATACTGTACTTGGAGCACAGCAGTCACACGTGTTGCGAAGCATTTTTTTTAAAAAAATTGTAAGTACACGCCCCTGTTAAACAGGGGCTGAAAAATTGTGCCTTAGGCACTGGTGCTGGTGCCACAACACTGCAACCCCTCACAGATACTGTACTTGGAGCACAGCAGTCACACGTGTTGCGAAGCATTTTTTAAAAAAATTGTAAGTACACGCCCCTGTTAAACAGGGGCTGAAAAATTGTGCCTTAGGCACTGGTGTGGTGGCATGGATCATTGAGGAGGAGGAAGAGGATAGTCAGTGAACATAAGAGGACAGTCACTCAGCATCAGCATAGGCAGTCTTGAAGGGATGTGACATTATAAATTATTCCGTTATATCCGCTTCAGGTGCCTGGTAGCTGGTGGTGATCCAAGACTGATTCATTTTGATGAAGGTCAGTCGATCAACCGAGTCGGTGGACAGGCGCACCCTATGATCGGTGACAAATCCTCCAGCAGCACTGAATGTGCGTTCGGAAAGAACGCTGGAGGCAGGACAGGCCAGTAGCTCAATTGCATACTGTGCAAGCTCTGGCCAGTGATCCATCCTCAGGACCCAGTAAGCCAGAGGATTTTCGGTGGGAAAGGTGTCCAAGTCTGACCTTGCCCCAAGGTATTCCTGCACCATGTATATCAGACGCTGGCGATGGTTGCTGGAACCGATCATACCTTGGGGCTGCGGACTAAAAAATTGTCTGAACGCATCGGTCAGACGTCCACCTTCCCCACCGCTCCTTCTGCTACTGACCGAAGCCTCAGCAACTCGTCGCCCAGGACCAGGAGTTTGTAACCTCCCAGTTTCTGGGAACGTGTTGCACAGACCTTTCTGCAAGGCCTCCCTGAGATGTCTCATCCTCTGCTCCCTCTGCGACGGCAAGATAAGGTCCGCAACCTTACCCTTGTACCGTGGATCAAGGAGAGTGGCCAGCCAGTAATGGTCCCTCTCCTTGATCCGAAGAACACGAGGATCCTTCCGCAGGCTTTGCAGGATCAGGGAGGCCATGCAGCGTAGGTTAGCTGAGGCATTCGGTCCGAAGTCTTCTGGGTCACTGAGGATGACATGATCGCCAGCCACCTCCTCACAGCCACGTACAAGTCCACTGGTTTGTTGGGACTGTACATCATCCCTAAAAGACTGCTGCTGATGCTGAGTGCCAGGCTCCACCTCCATGCTCACACAATCCTCCTCCTCCCCCTCCTCCTCCTCATCCTCATCCTCTTCCTGTGTGATGGGTGGGACAGAAGGAACACTGTCCGGATAAAGGGGGCCTTGAGAGGCAAGGAAGTCCTCCTCTTCCTGCCTCTGTTCTGCCTCAAGTGCCCTGTCCATTATCCCACGCAGCGTATGCTCCAACAGGTGGACAAGAGGTACAGTGTCACTGATGCATGCACTGTCACTGCTCACCATCCTCGTGGCCTCCTCAAATGGTGAGAGGACAGTGCATGCATCCCTGATCATGCTCCACTGACGTGGGGAAAAAAACCAAGCTCCCCTGACCCTGTCCTGGTGCCGTAGTCGCAAAGGTACTCATTGATGGCCCTCTGCTGCGTGTGCAGTCGCTGCAGCATGGCCAACGTTGAGTTCCACCTGGTGGGCATGTCACATATTAGGCGGTTCTTGGGCAGGTTCAGCTCCTTTTGCAGCTCAGTCAGCCGAGCACTGGCATTATAAGATCGGCGGAAATGCACACAGACTTTCCTGGCCTGCCTCAGGACATCCTGTAAGCCTGGGAACCTGCCCAAGAACCGCTGCACCACCAGGTTGAGGACGTGAGCCATACAGGGCACATGGGTGAGCTGGCCCTGTCGCAGGGCGGAGAGGAGGTTGGTGCCATTGTCAGAAACGACCATTCCTGGCTTAAGCTGACGTGGCGTCAACCACCTCTCGGCCTGCCCCTGCAGAGCTGCCAGAACCTCTGGCCCAGTGTGGCTCCTGTCCCCCAAACACACCAGCGCAAGCACGGCATGGCATCTTTTTGCCTGCGTACTTGCGTAGCCCCTTGTACGCCTACGGAGCACCGCTGGTTCCAAGGACAGAGCACTGGAGGAAGAAGAAGAGGAGGGGGTGGAGGAGAGAGGTGTGTCACAACCAGTAGCAGTAGTAGCGTTTTGGAGGCGTGGTGGCGGAACAACCTCCAACACTACTGCACCTTGTCCTGCATCCCTCCCAGCTGCCAATAGAGTGACCCAATGGGCCGTGGAAGAAAGGTAACGTCCCTGTCCATGCCTGCTGGACCATGAGTCAGCGGTAATATGCACCTTACCGCTGACCGCCCTGTCCAGCGAGGCATGGACATTGCCTTCCACATGCCGGTAGAGAGACGGAATCGCCTTCCGTGAGAAAAAGTGGCGTTTGGGAACCTGCCACTGAGGAACCGCACATTGAACAAACTCACGGAAGGGGGCCGAGTCTACCAACTGAAAAGGCAGCAGTTGAAGTGCTAGCAATTTAGCCAAGCTAGCATTCAACCGCTGGGCATGTGGATGGCTGGGAGTGTACTTCTTTCGACGGTCCAGCAGCTGGGGCAGGGAAATTTGCCTGGTAGAATCGGACGTCGGTGTACTGCAAGTACTTGGTTGTGACACACCTAATTCTACACCTTCAGTCCTCTCACAGCAGCTTTCAGAGAGGACTGAAGGTGTACTGGGGATGGAGATCCCAGCTGATGAGGAGCAAGGAGAGGTCCGCTTAGTTCTTTGGTGTGGGTCTTTTATGTGTGCCTGCCAACGAGCTGCATGGCAGGTCGACATATGTCTGCTCATGCTTGTGGTGCCCAAGCGGCTGATGTTTTGGCCACGCGAGATACGCTTGAGACAAATATTGCAAATAGCAGTGGTGCGATCTGATGCACTCGTCTCAAAAAAGGCCCACACCAAAGAACTTTTCTGATAACGTGCAGAGGCAGCGCCCTGCACAGGCGGAGCTCTGCGGTGTTGTACAGTTGCTGTGCTGGCCTCTAGCTGGCCTCCAGGGGGCATCCTGCCTCGTTGGACATGTGACGCCGCATCCTCCTCCTCCTCGTCCTCCTCCTCATCCTCTCTCCCTTCAGGCACCCACGTGGAGTCAGTGACCTCATCATCCCCTCCCTCTTCACCACTAGAGCAAACCTGGCAGTAAGCTGCAGCTGGTGGAACAGTACTGCCAGATTCCTCAAGCTGGGTATCATCATCCGAGCCTTCGAATCGTTGGGCATCCTCCTGGAGCATGTACCCAACACTGTGCTCAAAGAGTTCGGGGGACTCCTCAGGAGGACATGGTGGGTCTAGGGAAGGGGTGGCTGATGATGCCATTGAGTATGCGTTGGCAGCTGCTCTGCCAGTACCCTGAGCCTGGGTGAGAGAGGATGAGGAGGATGAGGAGGGCTTGGTCATCCATTCTACCAAGCCTTCAGCATGATGTGGCTCCACATGTCCAGCTGCCGAAAACAAAGACGCGCGTGTCCCATGGCCACGTGCTGATGACGATGCACGACCACGGCCACGGCCACGTCCACTAGAAACAGAGCCTGCCTGCCCTGTGTTCTTGGCTCTGCACGCTCTGCCTCCCCTTGGCGGTCTTCCAGCCATTGTAGTCGGTAGTCCTGTGGGTGCTGCTGAGAAGAATATATAGGAGCTCTGTGTGATGCCACTAACACACTAGAAGTCCTATGGGTGCTTCTGCAAAGAAAATATAGGAGCTCTGTGTGATGCCACTAACACACTAGAAGTCCTGTGGGTGCTGCTGAGAAGAAAATATAGGAGCTCTGTGTGATGCCACTAACACACTAGAAGTCCTATGGGTGCTTCTGCAAAGAAAATAGAGGATCTCTGTGTGATGGGACTAACACACTTCAAGTCCTATGGGTGCTTCTGTGAACAAAATATAGGATCTCTGTGTGATGGGACTAACACACTACAAGTCCTATGGGTGCTTCTGGGAAGAAAATATAGGTCTGTGTGATGGGACTAACACACTTCAAGTCCTATAGGTGCTTCTGGGAACAAAATATAGGATCTCTGTGTGATGGGACTAACACACTACAAGTCCTATGGGTGCTTCTGGGAAGAAAATATAGGTCTGTGTGATGGGACTAACACACTTCAAGTCCTATAGGTGCTTCTGGGAACAAAATATAGAATCTCTGTGTGATGGGACTAACACACTTCAAGTCCTATAGGTGCTTCTGGGAACAAAATATAGGATCTCTGTGTGATGGGACTAACACACTTCAAGTCCTATAGGTGCTTCTGGGAACAAAATATAGGATCTCTGTGTGATGGGACTAACACACTTCAAGTCCTATGGGTGCTTCTGTGAACAAAATATAGGATCTCTGTGTGATGGGACTAACACACTTCAAGTCCTATAGGTGCTTCTGGGAACAAAATATAGGATCTCTGTGTGATGGGACTAATACACTACAAGTCCTATGGGTGCTTCTGGGAACAAAATATAGGATCTCTGTGTGATGGGACTAACACACTTCAAGTCCTATAGGTGCTTCTGGGAACAAAATATAGGATCTCTGTGTGATGGGACTAACACACTTCAAGTCCTATGGGTGCTTCTGGGAACAAAATATAGAATCTCTGTGTGATGGGACTAACACACTTCAAGTCCTATAGGTGCTTCTGGGAACAAAATATAGGATCTCTGTGTGATGGGACTAACACACTTCAAGTCCTATAGGTGCTTCTGGGAAGAAAATATAGGATCTCTGTGTGATGGGACTAACACACTTCAAGTCCTATAGGTGCTTCTGGGAACAAAATATAGGATCTCTGTGTGATGGGACTAACACACTTCAAGTCCTATGGGTGCTTCTGGGAACAAAATATAGAATCTCTGTGTGATGGGACTAACACACTTCAAGTCCTATAGGTGCTTCTGGGAACAAAATATAGGATCTCTGTGTGATGGGACTAACACACTTCAAGTCTTATGGGTGCTTCTGTGAACAAAATATAGGATCTCTGTGTGATGGGACTAACACACTACAAGTCCTATGGGTGCTTCTGGGAAGAAAATATAGGTCTGTGTGATGGGACTAACACACTTCAAGTCCTATAGGTGCTTCTGGGAACAAAATATAGAATCTCTGTGTGATGGGACTAACACACTTCAAGTCCTATAGGTGCTTCTGGGAACAAAATATAGGATCTCTGTGTGATGGGACTAACACACTTCAAGTCCTATAGGTGCTTCTGGGAACAAAATATAGGATCTCTGTGTGATGGGACTAACACACTTCAAGTCCTATGGGTGCTTCTGTGAACAAAATATAGGATCTCTGTGTGATGGGACTAACACACTACAAGTCCTATGGGTGCTTCTGGGAAGAAAATATAGGTCTGTGTGATGGGACTAACGCACTTCAAGTCCTATAGGTGCTTCTGGGAACAAAATATAGAATCTCTGTGTAATGGGACTAACACACTTCAAGTCCTATAGGTGCTTCTGGGAACAAAATATAGGATCTCTGTGTGATGGGACTAACACACTTCAAGTCCTATAGGTGCTTCTGGGAACAAAATATAGGATCTCTGTGTGATGGGACTAACACACTTCAAGTCCTATAGGTGCTTCTGGGAACAAAATATAGGATCTCTGTGTGATGGGACTAACACACTACAAGTCCTATGGGTGCTTCTGGGAAGAAAATATAGGTCTGTGTGATGGGACTAACACACTTCAAGTCCTATAGGTGCTTCTGGGAACAAAATATAGGATCTCTGTGTGATGGGACTAACACACTACAAGTCCTATAGGTGCTTCTGGGAAGAAAATATATCTCTGTGTGATGGGACTAACACACTTCAAGTCCTATAGGTGCTTCTGGGAACAAAATATAGGAGCTCTGTTTGCTGCCAGTGCCTGCCTGCCACGAACACACTACAAGTCCTATAGGTGCTTCTGGGAACAAAATATAGGAGCTCTGTTTGCTGCCAGTGCCTGCCTGCCACGAACACACTACAAGTCCTATAGGTGCTTCTGGGAACAAAATATAGGAGCTCTGTTAGCTGCCAGTGCCTGCCACGAACACACTACAAGCCCCTCTTTCTAAATGAATCTTTCTAAATGAATCTTTCTAAATGAATCTTTCTAACTGAATCTTTCTAAATGAATCTTTCTAAATAAATCTTTCTAAATGAATCTAGCAGAGTGACACAGAATGAGCCTGCTCTCTCTAACGCCGGAACGCATGTGACCGGCGCCGACGGCGTGGCGGCCTTTTATAAGAGGGGGCGTGTACTAAAGCCCCTGAGCTGTAATTGGCTACAGGCGTCCTGCCTGTAGCCAATTATGGCTCTCCGAGTTTCCGGCGCTGTGATTGGCCAAGCATGCGGGGGGTCACAGTGCATGCTTGGCCAATCATCAGCCAGCAATGCACTGCGCCGGCCACGCCGGCCGCAATGCATTGCGGGGCCGCTCGCATCACACGAATGTGATGCGAGCGGCCAAAATAGTTCTGGGCTCGCCGAGCGAGCGAACGCCCGGTGCTCGATGCGAACATGGGTTCGCATCGAGCACCGGGCCCATCCCTAGTTCACACTGGATGCTTATGCGACTCCCAGCAGGGGTCCAGTGCGTCACCGTTCACTGTTTCAGGTGCGATTTCAGTCCTAATTTTGGGCTGAATTTGTACCTGGAATGGACCAAAAGACGCACAGTGCTCCTGTGCAAATTCGCACCGGAGCCGCATCGGCCTAATGTGAACCATTTCCATAGAGAGTCAGTCGCATTCTCCTGTTATTGCGAATTGGATTTGGGGATTCCACATCCAATTTGCAATAGTGTGAACCCGGCCTTACTAAACTATAGAATCTAAGCTATATCTAGCAAATAAAAACTTACACTATGTTAGTGTCATCATTTGTTGAAAGTCATGTTTGTAACTTTTGTTTCAGGGGGGGGGGGGGGGGGGGGGGGGGCTCTATTTACTAGCACTGTACTGCATCTATAAAGTAATTTTCCCATTTGTTACTTGTTGTGTTTGTGAACATTAACCATCAGTATGTAAAATAAGTGTTAGTTGTGCTATTTTTTTCTTGTGTAGCCCTCTTTTTGGGGGGAAATTATGAGAAATAACCTCCCTTAAAACAGAACATTACGCTAAACCTGTAGGTAAATAAGAGAACCAGAACCATTGCTAAGTGGAAGAGTGGGTTTGATTTGATAATAAAGATGACAGTGTCTCCACCCAGAATAGGGCCTCTGTGAACAGGGGGATTCCATTCCTGGGAATTGAACCAATTTTCCTAATTAAAGTAATTGAGAGTAGAGGAACTACTGCAACCAGCATATAACATTCCCAGCTCAACTTACAGACCAGCCTGCAACCAACTAGCCTGGGCTCCCTCCAGGCTAACCTGCCCTCTGCCTATCCATTATAATGCACATGCTTCTACTATGGAGGCTCTCAAAATCTAGAGTTAGGACTGCAGATAATTCCAGGGTGCTGTGAAGAGGCTCTGCAGCTTACGCATGTATTTGCAAATGTGTGCAAACTAAACCCCTGTTTTTAATGCATACTGTTAGACAGGATAATTCGGTTGGTTGCAGGCTGGTCAGTAAGTTGGGCTGGGAATTTTCTTTGGTTTTGTTTAACATGCATTGCCCTTCCATGTGCTCCTTGCTGCAAAGGCCAGTTATAGGTTGGGCAGTGGCCATTTGTATGTCATCATATAACATTAACCACAAGTATATAGATGAACACCAATATGGAAATAATAGAAACTTTATGTAAGAAAAGATTAATAATTATACATTCATCTAATTACAATCAGGTATTATCAGTTGGCCCAAAATGCGACCTGTGAGAATTGTGCACTTATACCTGGGTATATATAGTTAATAATAGGGATACCTTCGGATGAATGTTGCAGTGGCCCCTGAAGATGATCACAATGCAGACTATCTATAAACAACAACAAAAAAACACCTCTGAAATGATCAACAAGAAACCACGTATAAACCAGGATATTCATGGGGAAAAAAATAATGCACATAACTTAATCCAGTATAAAACCAACATGTTTGTTAAGTTAAAAAGTGATACAATTTAGCATGTAATTTCACTCTGCTCCATCCTGTAGGCATGAAGATGCCAGCAAGGCAAAGCTCCGACTTGTTTCATCAAAAGTGCCATTGTCGAGGACAGTGCACTATGCAAGGAAGGATCATCCTTAGATAATACACAAACAAAATCTGAAATTCCTCCTCTTGGCTTGAATGAGAGCATTGACAAGCTGTGGGGAGGGTTGGGAAACTGAGGGGTCACCATTAAGATTGTATAGTGAACTGTAGAATACACTAAACGCGTCTGCAATTTCTTTAGGATTAACTAGTTTGTTCCCTGTTTTGAGATGCAGAAGATGAGGTATTGTTTGTATAGCCATCTCTTCCTGCAGTTGGGAGGCTAGCACATACCACCAATACCAGCTTTATTACTGTAGCGGGGTCGTACCCCTTTTTGGGGAAAAGACTACATTCCCCATAATTCCCCAGGCTCCCGGGAGGATTGTTTCCGCCCGAGAGGCTTCTGGGGGGGGGGAGATAAAAGGGAAGAGGAGAGACCGCCTCTTCCTCTTCTGACTGTGCTGGTGACGCGGAGACTTGTTCCTGAGGAGACACCTGTGCGGACCGGGACTGCTGAAGGCCTGAAGCCTGGGCCTTGCAGCAGGTGGAGAGAGACTCTCACCCCTCAGAGTCAGCAGCAGCGGAGCAGAGACTTTTCCCTACAGTCGGTCTGTCGGAGAGAGGACCGGAACGCAGGGGCTGTGACGGAGGAGGCCGGACGTCGCCATTGGAGGGACCGGAGCTGAGGACGGTACCCCAGGATTGGTGAGCGAGCTGAAAGGCTCATCCTACATTGCTATACACACTTTCATGCCTATTGAACTGCCAAGGCACAATTTACCTCAGAGCAGCAGATGTCACTTTCTGTGGAGTACAAATATACCATTTAAAGCTACATGTGCACCACCTCTACAGTTCTCTTGCCGGTGAAGAACACTGTACTTATTCAAGGACTGGGCTCTATTGCTAGGGATCAGGCCTGGTCCGTTAGGTAGGCGCAGATAGATTTATTGCACCTCAGGGGTGCATAGCAGATGGTCGCTACACTTGGCGTTCCGTTCCCCATTGCTAGTTTGATACATATATGTGTACATGTTAAAGTGCATATTGCAGGGACCTGTTAAAGTATTGTAAGTCATATGTTTAAATGCATGTTACTATTTCTTTTCCTTACTGCCAAAGTAAAGCCAGTTATTCTTATCTCAGCAGTCTGCTTGTGAGTTCATACCCATTACACTTAGAGTATAAGTGATGTTTATATGTGCATAGATACATACCCCTTTACTAACTGTGCCAGAGCGGGTAGAGCAAATTGCCGGGGGTTGGTGAAGCTGTACTTAGGGACCCAAAACAAACCAGCTGCCCTCTTAACTGGGGGTATCGCTACACGTGGGGGCTCGTAATCCGGGATCCTGAGTCAGCGGGAAAAAGCCGCCAGAAGGTACCGGCATGGACCCGATAGAAGTGGGATGCTGGTCCGCAACATGGGCCACTGATCCAGCCGCAGCAGCAGTCATTGAACTGCCAGGGATATGGCAGAGAGAGGCAGTCAAGCAGCTCATAATGTCCCTATCCCCATGCCACAAGTCATGGATAATGGACATGAGAAATGATGCTGGGTATACATACGCCCTAATAGAATGGCAGGAAGAGACTCCAGAGCAGTTCAGGAGCCAAAGCATACGAGCACCGGATGGTCAGACCTATGAATTGCTGCATACGCTGCCGCGCAAGGGAGACTGTTCTCCTATGAAAACTATGCTATCCCCAAAGCAGGAAGAGCAGAAGGGCGCGGAAAGTCCCGCACAAACTACTCTTAGTGCAGAACTGTGTGCTGTCCTAGGGGAGATTGTGACTCAGTGCAGAAGAGACCCCGGGGATTACCCAATGTCGGGATACAGGAAACTCCGGATGTTTTCAGGGAGGACACCTGTACCCTCGGGAGAAGAGAGATTTGAAGAGTGGTTAGATGGTGCCACGCAGGCCCTAGAAGAATGGGAGGTCCCAGAAGGTAGAAAGAAGCAAAGGATTGTTGAGAGCCTAAAAGGGCCTGCCTTAGAGGCCATACGCAATCTGAAGACGAGTAAAAAGGATTGCACTGCCCAGGACTACATAGACATCCTGGAAAGTGTGTTTGGTGGGACAGAAAAAGTCACAGAACTTACCTATCAACTGGAACACTGTTACCAGAAGACAGGGGAGAAGCTGTCGGAGTACATGGGACGCATAGACAAGATCCTGCATAGGATTATCCTGAAGAAGGGGATAGATCCGGGGAAGGTAGATGAAGCCCGTGCCCAGCAGGTGATGAGGGGAGCCCAACCCCTGGACCCTGTCGCACTAATACTATGCACCCGGCAGGATGGGAAGAGCCTGGACTACCCCGATCTCATTCGAATGGTCAGAGAAGAAGAGGCCATGTTGGAAGAGAAACGGGAAAAGCAGGTGATGGGGTCTACAAAACTTCCAGTGGCCACGGTCAGGTCGGCCTTAACCCCTGAAAGAGAGACAGAAGTAGATGCCCTGAAGTTGCAGATGTCCCAGATGATGGAGATACTGACATCTCTAGTGGCGAAAGAGACGCCCAGTCCCAAGAAAGAAGCAAGCAGGAGGGAATTGTTTCCAACTGTTTCAGCACCAGCATCCCCACCTGACTACGGAGAGATGATCTGTTTTAATTGTGGAGGAATTGGTCATATTGCAGCTGTATGTTCCAGTCCCAAGAGGAAGAAAACAGATAGCCGCCAGCCGGCGGGAAACGCCAAAGGGCCCCGGTGAAGGAGTCAACCGGGTGCCCATCACCTTCAGTGAGCTCTAAGAAGAATAACAGGAAAAGAAAACGAGGAGATCAAACCCCTCGGAAGGAGCCCAGGGTTCCTCAACCAAGGTACACTCCAGAGAAAGGGGGCAAGACCCCTCCGAAGAGACACAGCACTCCCAAGCGAGAACCCTTAAAAGTGAGAGATAACAATGTCCCTCAACGGGTTCACACTCCCACTAAGAGGGAGAAAATTAATGCATACCAGGCTCAGGAAAGAATCAAGCGCAAATCCAGTGCTGGTAAAGAAAAGAGTCCAAAGAAGAAGACAGCATCAACTCGGCCCTATCCAGAAGAGCTGGTTGGTCCATCTCCTACTGTACCTATCCAGGTGGAAGGAATATACACGAAGGCCCTCCTAGACACTGGAGCACAAGTGACCCTATTGTACAGGGACTTCTATGACAGATACCTGAGTCATCTGCCTATACAGAAGATAGAGGAGTTGGAGATACGGGGACTGGGAACTCAGAGTTTCCCCTATGATGGATACCTACCCATACGGTTGACCTTTGACCCATCCGTAGCTGGGAAGACTGAAGTGTTTGACACCTTAGCAGTGGTGTGTCCCCGCCCACCAGGAACCAGCAAGACTTCCCTGATTATAGGGACGAACACGGACCTAGTCAGAAGGCTTCTGACCCCCCTGGTGAAGAAAGAGAATCTTTCAGCCCCCAAGATCCATCCCATGCTGAAGGCAGCCTACCAGCGGTTGGTCCTAGAGCAGAAGACCCCAAGTGAGGGGATAGGCAGGGTATGGAGGCTTGGAAAAGAAGGAGCGGTGTTACAGCCTGGAGAGGTGACCTGCATGAGAGCCACGGTGATACTTAATTGGGAGCAGCCTGGCCCCTTTGTAATGTTGGAACCCGACCCAATGGAGGGTCACTCAGGTCTGGAGGTGATACCAGAAGTGATCTCATTGAAGGACCTGAAGAAGGCTAGAGGAAGAGTCCCAATCAGTGTGAGGAACCCCACGGAACGGCCCGTGGAGATCCCTGCCAGGATGCTTCTGGGACAGGTGAGTCCTGCTGTCCCAGTTGGCTGGTCAGAGGTGAAGGGAACGGGTGAAGGAGAAGATGTTTGGAAGAAACTCTCCATGGAAAACCCAAACCTACCTGGAGCTTGGAAAGAGAGAGCCAAGGCCCAGCTGACCAGATGGGAGAAGATTTTCTCTAAAGATGAGTTTGATGTGGGGTGTGCGAGGAGTGCCACCCATCGAATCCGCATGCAAGAGGACAAGCCATTCAGAGAGAGAGTCAGGCGAGTCCCGCTAGCAGATCTGGAGGATCTGAGAGAGCAGCTTGCGGAACTGAAGAAGACGGGAGTGATTCGGGAGTCCAGAAGCCCCTATGCCTCCCCAATAGTGGTAGTCAGGAAGAAGAATGGGTCGTTGAGGCTCTGCATTGACTACAGAACTCTCAACAGGAGGACCATTCCTGACCAGTACACCACGCCAAGGATAGAAGATGCCTTACAGAGTTTATCTGGAGCTAAGTGGTTCAGTGTGATGGACCTCAAGAGTGGGTATTACCAAATCCCCATGCATCCAGAAGATAGAGAAAAGACTGCCTTCATAACCCCAGTAGGATTCTTTGAGTTCAACAGGATGCCTCAGGGCCTATCTGGAGCTCCTGCTACATTTCAACGCCTTATGGAAAGGACAGTTGGAGACATGAACCTCATAGAAGTCCTTGTGTACCTGGACGACGTCATTGTCTTTGGAAAGACTTTGGAAGAACATGAAGCCAGATTGGAGAAAGTACTGAAGAGGCTCAGTGAAGAGGGACTCAAACTTTCTCCCGAGAAGTGCCGGTTCTATCAGTCTTCTGTGAACTATCTGGGACACATAGTGTCTGAAAAAGGAGTGGCTACAGACCCTGAGAAGTTAGAGGCAGTTACTTCGTGGCCAAGACCCACAACAGTTACAGAACTTCGGTCTTTCTTGGGGTTCTGCTCCTACTACCGCAGGTTTGTGGATGGGTTTGCCTGCATTGCAAAGCCCCTAAACGAGCTGCTCAAGACAGAAGGAGAGGAAGATGGGTTGGGGCCTAGGAGGTCCGGTGAGTCGGTCCAAGACCAATGGAACTCAAGGTGTGAAGAGGCTTTCAGAACCTTGAAGGGAAGTCTCACTACAGCCCCAGTTTTGGCCTATGCTGACCCCACTAGACCATATGAGCTACATGTTGATGCCAGCCACGAGGGCCTAGGTGGAGTACTCTACCAGGAGTATGAGGACCAGCTGCGACCAGTGGCCTATGTGAGCCGGAGCCTGACCCCCTCCGAGAAGAACTACCCCACCCACAAGTTGGAGATCTTAGCCCTCAAATGGGCAGTAGTTGACAAATTGAAAGACTATCTTTATGGGGCCGAATTTACTGTAAAAACAGATAACAACCCCTTGACCTATCTATTCACCACCGCCAAGCTGGATGCAACTGGACACAGATGGTTGGCGGCTTTGTCTGGATTCAATTTCAGCCTCAAGTACAGGCCAGGGGCTGGAAATAGAGATGCAGATGCCCTGTCCCGAAGATCCCATGTCATGGTCGATGACTGGGAAGACTGGACCCAAGTGGCACCAGAAGGAGTGCGAGCCCTTTGTCAAGGGGCTGAACTCCAAGCCAGAGGAGGATCCAGAGCTGAAGAGATAGGAGTTACCACAGTGGGAGTCCCAAAGTGTTACTGTGGGGTAACTCAACTAGAAGAAGAGTGCCTACCGAAGCTGTCCAAGAAGGAGTTAAGGTGTGACCAATTGGAAGACCCCATGGGGAGATTGGTCCTGGAAGCCCTGGAAAACCAGAGTCCAGAGGGACTCCGACTTCACCCTTCCAAAGAAGCTCGCCTACTGAGGAGAAAGTTGGACAAGTTACAGGTGCATCAGGGGGTAGTCTACCGAAGGGGCCCCTCTGATAGCTCAGAAGATAAGTGGCAGTTGTTTCTCCCCGAAAAGCATCGAGAGACTGTGCTGATTGCCTTACATGACCAGCATGGTCACTTGGGAGCAGAGAGAACCTTCCAACTTGTCAGAGACCGGTTTTATTGGCCCTGCATGAGGACCGAAGTGGAGGAGTATTGCCATTCCTGTGCAAGATGCATTCAGAGAAAGACTTTACCCCATCAAGCTGCCCCAATGGGCCATCTACAGAGTCAAGGCCCAATGGATCTGGTATGCATTGATTTTCTCTGCCTTGAACCCGATTTGAGTGGATTGGGAAATGTTCTGGTGGTAACCGACCATTTCACCCGTTATGCTCAGGCTTTCCCAACCAAGGACCAGAAGGCCTCTACAGTAGCCAAGGTACTTTTGGAGAAGTACTTTGTTCATTATGGACTACCACAGAGAATCCATTCAGACCAAGGAAGGGACTTTGAGAGTCGCCTGATCAGGAAGCTACTGGATTCTCTGGGAGTAGAGAAGACTAGAACCACACCATATCACCCTCAAGGTGATGCCCAGCTTGAAAGGTTCAACAGGACCCTATTGAACATGTTGGGAACTCTAGAAACAGAGAAGAAGCAACATTGGAGTCAACACATATCAGCTCTGGTGCATGCCTACAATTGCACCACAAGTGATGTGACAGGTTTTTCCCCTTACCGGCTTATGTTTGGGAGAGAAGCAAGATTGCCAGTGGATTTGGCCTTTGGCATTTCCTTAGACCATGCCTCTGCTGCCTCCCACAAAGGATATGTGGACAGACTGAGGCACAGTTTGAAGATAGCTTATGAAAAAGCTCAGGCGGCCTCTGACCAGAGGGGGCCCGAAATAAGAGGAACTTTGATTTGAAGGTTCGAGTACAGGACCTACAGCCTGGGGACCGTGTACTGTTACGCAATCTAGGGATCCCTGGAAAACACAAGATTGCTGATAGATGGAGATCAGAGCCATATATCATCTGTAGAAAGCTGCCAGGATTGCCTGTGTACAAGTTAAAGCCAGAAGGAAAAGTGGGGCCTTTGAAGACCTAGCATAGGAATCACTTGCTCCCACTCACTGAAGCAGTCAGAATGCCTCCAACGAGAGACTTACCTGAATCTGTTTCCATTCTGGATACCCCCAGGCCTAATACTCGGTCTCAGACATCCCAAATTAGGGGTGGACAGGACCCCCAACCAGAAGAAGAAAGAGGAGAACTTGAATGGCTATGGCCTTCCTCAACTTCAGGAAATTCCACCATAGATCTTCCACCTACTGAAGATGTGGAAGATGGAACATTGAACCCAGAAGCCACAGAGTTTGTGCCATTTAGTGTTGTACCTGAGTGCTGGGAAGATATCCCTGGTCTCTACTCAGAAGAAGAAGAAGTAGATGTTCCAGAACCAGAGATGTTGCCAGAATGTGTTCCTGAAGAAGTCCCAAGAGAACAGAGATCTCGCAGAGTTGTGAGGCCTCCCAAGAAGTTAACTTACCCCCAAATGGGAAAAAGTTCAGAGGACTCTGTTACCACAGCAAGGAGAAGTGCTGAACGCCCTGACCCATCCACTGTTCATTTGGTGGAGGGCAACCCCAGCTCACTCTCTGGCACAGTTAAACAGGTCGCCCACACTGAAGTGACCTGTAGACAGGACAGCTCCCCATCCTATGCTAATTGGTGGGAAGCTCCTCTGTCTGAATTATGTGAACGTGTTGTCTCAAAGAAAGCTTGTAGATTGAACAATGTCTTTGGGGACCAAAGATTCAAAGTGGGGGGAGTGTGTAGCGGGGTCGTACCCCTTTTTGGGGAAAAGACTACATTCCCCATAATTCCCCAGGCTCCCGGGAGGATTGTTTCCGCCCGAGAGGCTTCTGGGGGGGGGAGATAAAAGGGAAGAGGAGAGACCGCCTCTTCCTCTTCTGACTGTGCTGGTGACGCGGAGACTTGTTCCTGAGGAGACACCTGTGCGGACCGGGACTGCTGAAGGCCTGAAGCCTGGGCCTTGCAGCAGGTGGAGAGAGACTCTCACCCCTCAGAGTCAGCAGCAGCGGAGCAGAGACTTTTCCCTACAGTCGGTCTGTCGGAGAGAGGACCGGAACGCAGGGGCTGTGACGGAGGAGGCCGGACGCCGCCATTGGAGGGACCGGAGCTGAGGACGGTACCCCAGGATTGGTGAGCAAGCTGAAAGGCTCATCCTACATTGCTATACACACTTTCATGCCTATTGAACTGCCAAGGCACAATTTACCTCAGAGCAGCAGATGTCACTTTCTGTGGATTACAAATATACCATTTAAAGCTACATGTGCACCACCTCTACAGTTCTCTTGCCGGTGAAGAACACTGTACTTATTCAAGGACTGGGCTCTATTGCTAGGGATCAGGCCTGGTCCGTTAGGTAGGCGCAGATAGATTTATTGCACCTCAGGGGTGCATAGCAGACGGTCGCTACACTTGGCGTTCCGTTCCCCATTGCTAGTTTGATACATATATGTGTACATGTTAAAGTGCATATTGCAGGGACCTGTTAAAGTATTGTAAGTCATATGTTTAAATGCATGTTACTATTTATTTTCCTTACTGCCAAAGTAAAGCCAGTTATTCTTATCTCAGCAGTCTGCTTGTGAGTTCATACCCATTACACTTAGAGTATAAGTGATGTTTATATGTGCATAGATACATACCCCTTTACTAACTGTGCCAGAGCGGGTAGAGCAAATTGCCGGGGGTTGGTGAAGCTGTACTCAGGGACCCAAAACAAACCAGCGGCCCTCTTAACTGGGGGTATCGCTACACGTGGGGGCTCGTAATCCGGGATCCTGAGTCAGCGGGAAAAAGCCGCCAGAAGGTACCGGCATGGACCCGATAGAAGTGGGACGGTGGTCCGCAACATGGGCCACTGATCCAGCCGCAGCAGCAGTCATTTTTTCATACAAATAGAGCTTTCTTTTGGTGGTATTTGATCACCACTGTTTTTTTTATTTTTTGCGCTATAAATGAAAAAAGACCGAACATTTTGAAAAAAAATGAATTTTTCTTAGTTTCTGTGATAAAATTTTGCAAATTATTAATTTTTCTTCATAAATTTTGGCCACAATTTATACTGCTACATATCTTAGGAAAATTACCCAAATTAGAGCATATTATTTGGTCTGTGTGAAAGTTATAGAGTCTACAAGTTGTGGTGCAAATCATAAAAAATTGATCACACCTGAAGTACTGGTGGCATATCTCATTTCTTACGACCCGAAAAAGCCAGGAAAGTACAAATACCCCACAAATGACCCCTTTTTTTTTAATTAGATACTCCAAGGTATTTAGTAAGATGCATGGTGAGGCATTTGATGTTGTGATTTTTTCCCACAATTCTTTGCAAAATTAAGATTTTTTTTTCCACAAAATTGTCATTGTAATAGGTTATTTCTCTCACATGGCATGTGTATACCACAAATGACACCGTAAAATACATTCTGCTACTCCTCCTAAGCATGGCGATACCACATGTGTGGGACTTTTTCACAGCCTGGGCACATAGAGAGGCCCAACATGCAGGGAGCACCATCAGGTGTCTCTAGGAGCATAAATTACATATCTAACTTGTTGACTACCTATTACACTTTTGAAGGCCCTGGAGTACCAGGACAATGGAAACGCCCACAAAATTACCCCATTTTGGAAAGCTAACACCCCAACATATAATCAATGAGTCATAATGAGTCTTTTGAATGGTTCATTTTTTTCCCAGAAGTTTTTGGAAAATGTGGAAAAAAAAAAAATTAAACCACATTTTTTTTTATACAAAGTTGTCCATTTATAAGATATTTCCAACACATATCAGGTACATAGCAAAAATTACACCCCAAAATACATTCTGCTACTCCTCCTGAGTATGGCAATACCCCATGTGTGAGACTTTTACACAGCCTGTCCACATACAGAGGCACAATATTGAAATAGCACCTTCAAGGGTTTTAGGAGCATAAATTACACATCTCATTTCTCAACCACCTATTACACTTTTGAAGGCCCTGGAGCACCAGGACAATGGAAATGCCCACAAAATGACCCCATTTTGGAAAGCTAACACCCCAACGTATAATCTATGAGGCTTAATGGGTCTTTTGAATGGTTCATTTTTTTCCAGATGTTTTTGGAAAATGTGGAAAAACAATTAAAACACATTTTTTTTTTATACAAAGTTGTCCATTTATAAGATATTTCCAACACATAGCATGTATATAGCAAAAATTAAACCCCAAAATACATTCTGCTACTCCTCCTGAGTATGGTGATACCACATGTGTGAGACATTTACACAGCCTCGCCACATACAAGGAACACCGTCAGGTGTTCTAGGGACACATAGCATGCACATACTAAGAATTCCACCTCAAAAAACATTCTGCTGAGCAAAGGGTAAAAAAAAGATCTATGGTTTTAGTAGCACAGTTGTCCACAGGAGGATAGCACTGGTCCAGGCAGCAGGCAGGGACTTGGTCAGCAAAAGCGAACACAATTGTCCAGGCAACAGGCAGGAACACTGTCCATAGTCGGTACAGGAAGCAGGCAGGGATACTGTCCATATACAGTCAAGGGTCAGTGCAGGCAGAGATTGTCAGCAGTGCCAAAATATTGATCCTGGTAGTAGGTAGGAACATGGTCCATCTATGTGGTGTTGTCAGTTCATGCGACAGGCAGAGGCATGATGGCATAGGTCCTACAGGCAGCAGGCAGAAGTAGGGCCTCGTTCAAGACAGAATGGGGACAGGGGTAGAGGCTTCTCCCACCCAAATCTCTTTGAAGCCCTTTGAGTATCCAGATCCTAATCTAGGAATCCTAATCTAGAAAAAAAATGTTTTCTTCATCCAGAAAAACAATTCTGGAGCCCCTCACATATGTGAGACCCCTGTGTTATGAATCCCACTAGTCCAGTGGCAGGGTACAAGATCAGTCCAAGAGGCAGGCAAAAAGGATGGTCAAACAGTCCAGGGTCAGTTCCAGATCAGGCAGAGGTATGTACAGAATCGGTAGGCAGAAGCGTGGTCGAATAACAAGCCAGGGTCGGTTCCAGATCAGGCAGAGGTATGAACAGAATTGGTAGGCAGAAGCGTGGTCGAATAACAAGCCAGGGTCAGTTCCAGATCAGGCAGAGGTATAAACAGAATCGGTAGGCAGAAGCATGGTCGAATAACAAGCCAGGGTCAGTTACAGGGCAAGTAGAGGCATAAGGGGTGTGAAGGTAAATGGCAGAAAGTGAGGGTTATGTAGTGAATAATAATAATAATAATAATGTAGTGAAGTATGGTAACGGTCAACTATGCAGATGCCTGGTTGGAAAGCACATTGGGGACAATAAAAGTGAAAGTGGTGTCTCTTTTCACTCCTCCTTTGGAGCACACCCGGCATTTTTTATGCCATTTTTGGCCTGTTGGTTTGGTAGGGATTTTTTCAGGAAAGTGGCGTTCGGAGAGTCTGCTAATCACATCAGATTGAATGGTTTCTGGTGGGCCATTTGGGAATACAAGGGCAGTGGTGATTTCCTCCTGGTAGCCAAGGAAGGATTTGGGGCTTTCAGTTGATTTTTGATAAATAACGTATCTGTTGTATATGGCCAAATTAAACAAATAAATGGAAACTTTTTTATACCACTGGTATGTTTGTCTTGTGGCAAGGTACGGTTCGAGCATTTGGTCGTTAAAGTCGACACCCCCCATGAACATGTTGTATTCGTGGATACCTGTTGGATTTTGGACTCGGCCATTCCTCCTGTTGATCTCCACGAAGGTATTATTGTGTATCGATGAAAGAACGCATACATCCCTTCTGTCCCTCCACTTCATAGCCAGAATTTCCTCATTCCATAAGCTCGCCGTCTCCCCTCTTCTTAGCTTCTTGTTGACGATGCTTTGAGGAAAGCCATTCCAATTCTTCCTTACGGTGCCACATGCTGGAGTGTTCTTTCTGTGAAGGTTGCAGAACAGGGGCAAACTTGTATAAAAGTTGTCCACATACAGATGGTAGCCTTTTATGAGTTCCCAAATGACTTTCCCACTCGATCTAATGTATTCTGGGCAATTAGGGGGATGTAGCTGGGTGTCCTTCCCTTCGTATACCATGAAGGCATAGGTATACCCTGTAGCTCGGTCGCACAATTTGTACATCTTCACAACATAGCGGGCACTTTTGGTGGGAATAAATTGTTTTATGCCCAGCCTGCCAGTAAATTTGACAAGGGACTCATCCACGCATATGTGTTGGTCTGGGGGAAGATATCAGAAAAATAATTGAGCAGTGGCCGAATTTTATAAAGCTTGTCAAAATTTGGGTAATTTCAGGGAGGGCACTGGGTATTATCATTGTAGTGTAGGAATCTCATAATCATGAGATATCTGGTCCTGGGCATTACTGAGGAAAATATAGGCATGTGGTGGATGGGAAGGGTAGACCAATACGAACGTAAAACATTTTTTTTTGGTTAGTCCCATACAGAATGTGAGGCCCAACATTTTTTTTTTTAACTCCTCCACTGTTAGGGCTCTCCACTCGTAAGGACGGGCATAATAGGACTTTGGGTTACTTGCTATAAATTGTTGGACATATAGGTTGCACTGGGCCACAACTGATGCAAGTATGTCCTCAGTAAAAATAAGGTTGGAATGAATGATAGCTTCTCCTGAATTGGGAGGAAGCCATAAGGGGTTCTGAAGGGAAAAGGGAAGGCTGGCATGGGACCTAACCCTTTGGGACTGAGGTGACACCCCACTGGTAATTTGCCGAGGTACTGCTGTGCTGGTGGATGGCATTGCAGTGCTGGTGGATGGCACTGCCTCCTCACCAGTACGCCTTGGTCTGGCGGGCGGACTCTCATCCTCCTATGAGGCTGTCAGTGTTCCACTGCTTGGGACAGGCTCATAGTCCACGTCAGACTCAGAATCCGAATATGAGGAATCCGAAGCGGAGAGCTCCCCATGGCTCACGTCCGCCGTAAGAATATTGTATGCCTCCTTGGCTGAAAATAGGCTTTGTGACATTCTCACAAATGGCACTGATATGTGGCTCTGATGACACGTGACACAGTCAGATTGCACTGGTGACAGATGGCACTGATGTGGCAGGTGACACTGATGTGGCAGGTGACAATGGCAGGTGACACTGATGTGGTAGGTGACACTGATGTGGCAGGTGGCACTGATGACAGATGGCACTGATACGTGGCACTGATGACACGTGACACTGGCAGATGGCACTGGTGACACATGGCACTGATGTGGCACTGATGACACGTGGCACTGATGTGGCACTGGTGAAATGTGGCACTGATGTGGCAGATGACACTGATGTGGCAGGTGACACTGACAGGTGACACTGATGTGGCAGGTGACACTGACAGATAACACTGATAGATTGCACTGAGATGGCACTGACAGATGACACTGTGACACTAACAGTGATGAGCACTGTGGCACTGTATGGGCATTGATGTGTGTTTTCACTTAAAAAATGTACTTGCACAAATCCGTTGGCACTCACAGATGCAGCACAGATTCTCTCTCTCTCCTCACACGCGGTCTCTGTGTGAGGAGAGAGAGCCGGCAATGAGAGATGATCTCATATGTTTACACTTGAGATCATCTCTCATTGGCAGCTTTGATCTTGCTGTTAGGGATGAGCCAAACACCCCCCTGTTCGGTTCGCACCAGAACCTGCGAACAGACCTAAAGCTCAATGAGTGTGAAGAGTGTGAACTTTAGAACACTATTAAAGTCTATGGGACTCGAACGTTCAAAATCGAAAGTGCTAATTTTAAAGACTAATATGCAAGTTATTGTCATAAAAAGTGTTTGGGGACCTGGGTCCTGCCCCAGGGGACATGTATCAATGCAGAAAAAAGTTTTAAAAACATTTGTTTTTTCAGGAGCAGTGATTTTAATAATGCTTAAAGTAAAACAATAAAAGTGTAATATTCCTTTAAATTTCATACCTGGGGGGTGTGTATAGTATGCCTGTAAAAGGGCGCATGTTTCCCGTGCTTAGAACTGTTCCTGCACAAATTGTCATTTTTGCAGGAAAAAAAGCTATTTAAAATCACTTGCGGCTATAATGAATTGCCGGCTCCCATAATACAGAGAACAGTCATTGAAAGTCATTGATAAAGGCCCTTCAGGTCTGGTATGGATATTAAGGGGAACCCGGGGTCAAATTAAAAAAAAAAATCACGTGGGGTTCCCCCTAAATATCCATACCAGACCCTTCAGGTCTGGCATGGATTTTAAGGGGAACTCCACTCCAAATAAAAAAAAAATGGCGTGGGGGTCCCCCTCAAAACCCACACCAGACCCTTATCCGAGCACGCAACCTGGCAGGCCGCAGGAAAAGAGGGGGGGACGAGAGAGCGCCCCCCCCCTCCTGAACTGTACCAGGCCACATGCCCTCAACATTGGGAGGATACTTTAGGAGTCTGTGACCCCTCAAAGCACCATGTCCCCATGTTGATGAGGAGAAGGGTCTCTCTTTCCCACAAACCTTGCCGGTGGTTGTGGGGGTCTGCGGGCGGGGGGCTTATCAGAATCTGGAAGCCCCATTTAACAAGGGGGCCCCCAGATCCCGCCCCCCCCTGTTTGAAATGGTAAGGGGGGTACAAAAGTACCCTTACCATTTCACAAAGAAAGTGTAAAAAATAGTTAAAAAACACACAGACACCGTTGGGAAAAGTCCTTTATTAAAAATAAAAAAAATAAAAAAAAGATTCCTGCGGCCTGCCAGGTTGCGTGCTCGGATAAGGGTCTGGTATGGATTTTGAGGGGACCCCCACGCCATTTTTTTTTACATTTGGCGTGGAGTTCCCCTTAAAATCCATGCCAGACCTGAAGGGCCTAGTAATTGAATTTGGGGGGACCCCCACGCTTTTTTTTTTTTTTTTATGACAATAACTTGCATATAGGCTTTTAAAATTAGCACTTGAGATTTCTCCCATAGGCTTTTCGAATTTGCTGCGAACACCCCAAATTGTTCGCTGTTCGGTGAACAGGCGAACAGGCAATTTTCGAGTCGAACATGAGTTTGACTCGAACTCGAAGCTCACCCCTACTCGCTGTAAACGGCCGCTGTGATTGGCCATTTACAGCGATCTGGGACTGGCTGTGTCCAAGGGACACGGCCAGCACAGAACCTCCCCGATGCGCGCCCGTGGGAGTGTGCATTGCGGAAGTAAACAGGAGGACATTCAGGGACGCCCTCCCGGCAATTGGCGTCCGCGCTGCAGCCGTCTTTCAGCTATAGCGCGGGCGCCTAGTGGTTAAAGTAAGCTCTTCACACAATTCATACATTTCTTTTGCCTTTGTTAAACATTTTTAAGAAATCTGTTAGAAATAGGTGGAAATGCATGTTGTTCTAGGCATATTTTACACTGCATACTCTACAATCAAAGCGTATATATAACAATTTACAATTTTTCATTTTTGTATTGAATAGGGAAGATTTAAAACCTCAGTTTATTTTTTGATGTCAGAATTCTACTGAGGAAATTTGACTCAATTACCTGTCTCAGAGATCAAGTAGGAAGTAAGAGAAAATCTCTCCATGTAAAGGAGACTTCCCATCGAAGACAGCTGTCACCAAAATAAGGTGACAGCTGATAATTCGTTTTCAGTCCAAACAAATAGGGCTCCTCTCTCTCAGATATCTGAGAGAGAGGAGCCCTATTTGTTTGGACTGAAAACGAAGGAACTGCCTCCTGCTAGCACACCACTCACCTGTCCCACGGATCCCCTATGGCGTCTCTTAAGTTTGCGAGGTACATACATTGATACCAGGCCTTAAAGGGGATGCCCAATAGGAGACGCACACTAGGAGACGCACAACCATTACTTTGGATCCAGAGAGAACCTACCTAGGGGACGCCATGCAGGGAAATCCATAGGCCCCTCAGGAATTATATACACATATGCTGTTACCTTACAGCAGTAAGGTAAGGGGACACCTATACTAATCATACAGAAGAGCAGAAGTCACCCATCACCTATATGCACAGCATTTTGGAGAGCGATCACTAGCAACCATTAGCACCTTTGCACCCCACCAGTTCTTTGGACTGACACTTTTGTCACAGCAGTTTGCACTTTAGCCCTAAAGCCCCATACACACGGTCGGATTTTCCTATCAGACAATGTTGTCGGAAATTCCGACCGTGTGTAGGCACCATCGGACAGTTTCCATCGGATTGTCCGACGGACAAAGTCCTATCTCCTGCTGGATAGATTTTTTGACAACAAAGTCCGATCACACCAAATCAGATCGTGTGTAGCGAATTCCGACGGACAAAGTGCTACGCATGCTCAGATCACATTACAAGACCAAAGCTATTGGCTACTAGCCTCTACGTAGTCCCGTCGTAGGCAACAAACGTCACCACGTTCAGAATGATCGGATTTTCCGACAACTTTGTCCGACCGTGTGTACGCAAAACCAACATCGGACAAAGTACGACGGACATGATCCGACGGACCTGGTCCTCGGATAATCCGAGCGTGTGTATGGGGCATAACAGATACAGGGTTATCCCACGGACTAATCACTTTACTATTATTATTCTTTTAAACACTGATGATATTTATTATACCGTTTATCTACTTCTTCATACTGTAGTAGTTCTTTACAGATTTTATTAATGAATTTTTTACCAGAAAACGCACTTTACATGCGTCCAGTATGATATGTGATTTTAAGCATCATTCGTTTATGTACTTGTATTTTCGCCTTTAAGGAATTTTATTTATCACTATTCGTTTATGTATCCACACCATCACTTTTAAGGAACATATTTATGAAGATCCACCGTTTTCTTTTGATTTTACAGTGATTGATGTTTTGTTGCACCTATTTATGCACAGGTTGCACCTTATCTTACGTTTTATGTGGCTCTTGTCAGTATAATTCATTTATTCACTCAGCACTTTATACTTTATTTAAACTATTGTACAGCGCAACACTACTTTCTATTATATACTTTTTGGGGTTTGACAATTCCTTCAGTGTTTTGCTGCAGTACTTGACCACTCCATTATACACCAGGCAGGCGCAGGGGTACATACCTTAAAACGACAGCTGATAATGGTTTTCAGGACAAATAGAGGGAAGCTCTACCAACTGGGGATGCCGAAAGCAACTAAAAGCATTTGAAAAACAATGCATACCAGTCTACTGGGGCACCCCACATACCCCATCAGTAAAAGAATGGCTAAATAGAAGTACCAGGATAGCTGAAATGGAATGCCTCATCAGCTTTGCCCATGACACACTGACCAAATTTTCATCCAAATGGGCTTGCTGGACCCACTACCAGACAACAACAGATTACAAAGACCGCACCACAGCCAACATGCCACCTGTCTGACACTATTCTATCACGCCTGCCTAAACCACCCACAACCAGATGCAAAATTGATAACCCCATCAGTCACAATTCCATAACAACCACCAATCCCCCCACCTTTCCCAATGGAGGGAGAGAGAGATGGACAACCACCCCCTCCAATTCCCTACCCTTCCCATAACAATCCTATCACTTACTGCCACCCCCCCCCACCTATCTCTTCCCCTCCCATCTTCCTTATCATAACAACCCTCCCCCTCCCCCTACCCTTCCCATAACAATCCTATTGCTTACTCCCACCCCCTCCACCTATCAATCTCTTCCCCTCCCATCTTCCTTATCATAACAACCCCCCTTCCCCTCCCCCTCCCCTTCTTATACTCACTCCCCCCAGACCCCTGAATATCCTTTTAGTTATACAAAAACTTACGCTCTGACCTCGACCTAAAACCCTCCATACAATTTGAATCTTATTTAAGACATCTCGACTTAGCGAAAATACAATATTACAATTTATAACCAGTCCCAAATGCTCAGAATCTATAAAAACCAACAAGTTCTTGATTCCTCGGAAATAGGGTTCTCCCTCACTATCTTACTGTTAGATGATATATTGATGTCAATAGCTTAAAAGTTATGATGTTACCATACCATGTCTAATGCCATATTACTTGTATTATGTATATTGCTTGTTCTCTTTTATTTCCAATAAAAACCTTATGGAAAAAAAAAAAAAGCATTTGAACCCCTTACTACTGTATCAAAAAAAAAGACACTGGATAATTAAATGCTTGTGTGAGTGTTAAGTCTTGCTAAACTGTGAAAAAAATAGCACCGGTCTTTAATATTTGATTGGGCAGATGTTATTTTTTTAAATTACCCATAACCTTTAAAAGACACAACAATTACCACATACAATATTTGTGATAATGTCAAATCATCAAGAACCAAACATAATAATGAAACAGTTGAGGCAGAAACTAAAAATATATTGGGCTTTATTCAAGAGCACACCAGATATATAAATGATGGACAATATAGTAAGTAAATACTCTTCAAAAACCATTGCAACTAGGTTGTAATTGAAATGGGCCCAAAGAACTCCCATTTCCACATTGTTATACTTTCTTTCTTTAATTGCTGGTCTGGCCTAATTTGTCAGATGGATTTATTAGTACTTGGAGGTGAGGACTGTATAAACATTAGCAATGAATTTGCCCCAGGCAGTCTGAACCGTAGGAGTGAAATCAACAGGGAAGTGAGAAGCCAAGACCATTTGGATAGCACGAAACAGCAGCTGCAAAGAGAAATAGAGAACATATATATATATGTATATGTATATATATATTTGTGTATTTAATAAGGACAGTAATGTTCAAACTGCTTTAAATTTAGAGTATTTGCTTCCCTGAGTTGCAATGTTTACATTGTGTTTTTAATGTAATTCTAAAGGTAATTCTGAATTAATTTTACATAGCAAAACTTAATAAAAAAATACTGAGTTATAATCAGCATAATTCAAATTGTTGCATATAGCAGCCAGTTAGGCTTTATCTTTCAGAACCTAAGAATCAGATTGGTAACTGGAGAAAAGCTCCACAGTTGTTCCATTTTCAGAAAAGTGGGGAAAGTACAAACTGGATATTCGTTTTTAATTTAATGTATGCACAACACAGAGAGAAAAATATTTTGCCCACAGGACTTTTAAAGAGTCACATCTCAAACAATATCTATAAAAATATGAAAAATGTGTTGACATACATTTAAAAACAAACATTGCACAGTAACTGTATTAACCTCCCTGGCGGTATGATTATGTCAGATTTTTGCATCTCAAAGCGGTACAATTATTTTGCATAGAAATTTGGCGTTTTATATTGTAGGCCTGTAATTCTTAGCAATAACACACTTAAATCTGTCCAAACAAGAGTCTAGTAGATATCCCGGGTATGATGATGTTTGAAACACAAAATCATAAATTATAATATAATAAATAAATATAAATAATTATAAAAAATAATAATATAATAATAATAAAATGAATTTCCCCGCGATTTACTATCGCTCAATTCTGCAAGTGTTCTAATTTACTATCGCTGTTTTCTAGCTGGTCTAAAACCACTTTTGAGGTAAAGGGACACTTTTTGGTTGCTATGGACAATCTCAAGTTTCCAGACAGAAAGAACAGTATATATAATATAAAACTGCATGCAGGGCATTGGACAAAGCACTAGGGACAAAAGGGATATGAAATAATTTCATACAGTAATGTAATCTGTAAGATTACAGTGTACTGTATGTATTATGATTTTTCACTTTTTTGAATATGCCGCCGGGCTCCGCCCCCGTGCGTTGCGACGCTCGCAGGGAATGGAGTATGGCTTTGGGCGGAGGACAGAGCCCATGGACACAGCGGGGGGACATTGCAGGATACTGGGGACAAGGTAAGTATACCGCACCAGGATCCTGGAATGCAATCCCGAGTGTGGCTCAGGGTTACCGCTAATGGTGCTGAAATTTAACCCCGAGCCACACTCGGGAAAACCACCACAGGGAGGTTAAGAATCATGACTAGTGTTACATCGAAATCACATAGAAAGAAATTAGAGGCACCATATAGATGCCACCATCGATCTGAAGCAACTGTGCAACTGGTCTCAATGCAATCAATGGTGGAATCTGTATGGTGCCTCTAGGTCCCACATATTAATTTCTTTCTATGTGATTTTGATGTAACACTAGTCATGCTTATTAATACAGTTACTGTGCAATGTTTGTTTTTAAATGTATGTCGATACATTTTTCATATTTTTATAGATATTGTTTTAGGTGTGACTCTTTAAAAGTCCCGTGGGCAAATTTTTTTTCCTCTGTGTTGTGCATACTAATTTGGGACTGAGACACTACCTCAGCCCTTTCCACACCAGCTCTACTTCTCTGTCTTAATTTATTGTACTCCTAAAAGTTACAGAGCAAACTTATTCTCTCTAATGAAAGTATTTTGTGGAAGATGCTCTAAATAAGGGGGGCTTACTACTGTACCTTACCTGGCTATTATGTTTACTCTCAAAAAGGGAAGACACACAAGGAGATGGCTGGATTGCTGCTCACCCCAAAAATGTAAAACAAGGAAAAAATCCCCCCAAAGGGTAGGTGGGGTATTTAGGCAGCGAGTTGGAAAGAATTAAATGATTGATACAAAGGTTATGTAAATATAAATGTTTATTATAGTGTCACAAAAGTGGCATAATGGATAAAAGACATGAGCCCCAGTAGGAAAATAAAACAAAGCAAAAATAAATAAAAATACACCAGCAGACAAAACGTTCACAACCACATGAGTATTCAAAAAAAATTTGATTTTAGGAAAGTGAGCCTGACGCGTTTCAACCCGTAGCTATATGGGTCTTCTTCAGAGGATTTTGTCTGCTGAAAATGGAATAAAAAGACAAATACATTGCAAACGTATATATATATCTTACAGTTATCTCAATGTGAACTAACAAAGACGGGGTAAAAACCATAGTGTAACGTTGCAAGATATTTACCAAAACGTGTATATTTGATGAATAAATTTCCTGTATGGGGATCCCTTGAAGAGGTTCCTTCTTCCCAGGTGGCCCTGAAATGCCTCTCACCCACACGGGCCAGGCAGAAATAGCGTTCCAAGTGCCACAAGAGGTCACATCCAAAGGTTGACCCCCTACATGCAGACGCGCAGGCCGGCAGTCGGGGATGGAGGGGAAAGGAAGCACACCTGCCATGAGAGTCCAATACCAATCAGTTACAAATCCACCATATTGTGTGGTTTGAAATAGTTATCCAAAAATTAATGTAGATTTAAGAGGCATATGGTCACACCATCCAGTGTAAGCTAGCAACCAATGAGTCTATATCCCATATCCCTTATCCCCATAGAAGTGACAACATAGTAGAGATAATAGGCAGTAGGAGACAGAACTATAGAAAGAAAAGGAAATGGGGGGCAGAGATGGGAATGAGGAAAAAAAAGAAAGATGGGAGAAAGAAGAAAAAAAGAGAATGGAAATTAGTGTGTAACGTGATTAATGAAGTGAAGGAAGTGATGTGATGAACCAGAATGGGGGGGGGAAGAAAAGGAGGAAAAAAGGAGAGAAGTACAATGTGTGAAGTGGAGCCGAAAAAGAGAAAAGAAAGGAGAGAAAGGAAGGAGGGGAGGGGGAGGGGAAGGAGGAAGGAAGAGGTGATTGAAAATACATGGCACGCACATGTAAAGAGGAAAGACATAAGGTCTAGGTCAAGAAAGAGTGGAAAGGGAAGAATGTGAGGGGAAGGGAGATGGGAAGGGAGGGGGGAGAGGGGGAAAAAAAGGGGGAGGGGAAAGGAAGAAGGGAAGAAGGGAAAGGGAAATAGGGAAAACGGGAGGAAGGGGAAGAAAGGAAAAAGGAAATGGGGGAGAAAGGGAAAAGGAACAGAGCAAGTAAAACCAAAACAGCTGTGCAATCAATTTGATCATACTAGAATAAATTGGAAGTGAATAAACGTGAAAAAGGGACTAATGCAAAAGAGGACAGCACGGAAAATAATAAGTGAGAAAAGGGTGGGGGAGTGCATGTGTATATGTGTGATGTACGTGTATACAACTATATGTGAACTACAGTGAATGTGACTGAATGTGAATAGGGAAGAAAAGAGATTTGGGTATAGCAAAAAACATAAAGATTACAGTTACTAAGATACTACTTGTATGGGGAAAAAACGGTTGTAGCATAGTTTACCTTGTATGTTTTAGTATTTGTATCGCAGCACTCAGTCGCCTCAGTGGTACACCTTATAGCCTGTGAGTTAGTCCCGGGTTGATCACAGGCTGCGGCAAACTTTAAGAATTGTGCAATACAAATTGCAGTTAAACAATCTAGAGTAAATAATAGGTACAATATGTGGTTATGTCCTTACAGGCAGTGGGATAGGGACAGGTATTTAGAAGATATACTCACTGGTTGGAAGCCTCTGATGTTGTGCACCCTCTCATGGAGTCTATGCTCTACTCCATGGGTTTCTTATATATGCCGCTAATAGGGATGGGCCCGGTGCTCGATTCGAACCCACGTTCGAATCGAGCACCGGGCGTTCGCTCGCTCGGCGAGCCCAGAACTATTTGGGCCGTTCGCATCACATTCGTGTGATGCGAGCGGCCCCGCAATGCATTGCGGCCGGCGCGGCCGGCGCAGTGCATTGCTGGCTGATGATTGGCCAAGGATGCACTGTGACCCCGCATGCTTAGCCAATCACAGCGCCGGAAACTCGGAGAGCAATAATTGGCTACAGGCAGGACGCCTGTAGCCAATTAAAGCTCTGGGGCTTTAGTACACGCCCCACCATTTAAAAGGCCGCCACGCCGTCGGCCCCGGTCACATGTGTTCCGGCTTTAGGAGAGAGCAGTCTGCTGATTCTGTCTTTGCTTGATTGCTATTTCTTTGCTAAACCATTGGCTATTTCTTTGCTAAACCATTGCTACCTGAGTCATTCATCATTAGTGATCGTTCATTGCTGCTGATTGCACAGTTAAGCCCCATACACACGGTCGGACAATCCGCGGACCAGGTCCGTCGGACCATGTCCGTCATACTTTGTCCGATGTTGGTTTTGCGTACACACGGTCGGACAAAGTTGTCGGAAAATCCGATCATTCTGAACGTGGTGACGTTTGTTGCCTACGACGGGACTACGTAGAGGCTAGTAGCCAATAGCTTTGGTCTTGTAATGTGATCTGAGCATGCGTGGCACTTTGTCCGGTCGGACAACCGTACACACGATCGGATTTGGTGTGATCGGACCGTGTTGACGGCAAAGATTTCCAGCAGGAGATAAGACTTTGTCCGTCGGTCAAACCGACGAACACTGTCCGATGGTGCATACACACGGTCTGATTTTTCAACAACCTTGTCCGATCGGACAGAATCCATGAAAAAGTCCGACCGTGTGTATGGGGCTTTAGTGTGTTATTAGCTGCTGCTGGGGATTAGTCTGGTGTGTGCTTACTGTTAGTACAGTATTGCAGTAGTACCAACCGCAGTGCTGTTAGCACAGCATTGCACCCCAACAGCATCCATAGGACTTCTAGTGTGTTAGTGGCAGCAAACAGAGCTCCTATATTTTCTTCTCAGCAGCACCCATAGGACTTCTAGTGTGTTAGTGGCAGCAAACAGAGCTCCTATATTTTCTTCTCAGCAGCACCCATAGGACTTCTAGTGTGTTAGTGGCATCACACAGAGCTCCTATATTTTCTTCTCAGCAGCACCCATAGGACTTCTAGTGTGTTAGTGGCATCACACAGAGCTCCTATATTTTCTTCTCAGCAGCACCCATAGGACTTCTAGTGTGTTAGTGGCATCACACAGAGCTCCTATATTTTCTTCTCAGCAGCACCCATAGGACTTCTAGTGTGTTAGTGGCATCACACAGAGCTCCTATATTTTCTTCTCAGCAGCACCCATAGGACTTCTAGTGTGTTAGTGGCAGTAAACAGAGCTCCTATATTTTCTTCTCAGCAGCACCCATAGGACTTCTAGTGTGTTAGTGGCAGCAAACAGAGCTCCTATATTTTCTTCTCAGCAGCACCCATAGGACTTCTAGTGTGTTAGTGGCATCACACAGAGCTCCTATATTTTCTTCTCAGCAGCAACCATAGGACTTCTACTGTGTTAGTGGCATCACACAGAGCTCCTATATTTTCTTCTCAGCAGCACCCATAGGACTTCTAGTGTGTTAGTGGCAGCAAACAGAGCTCCTATATTTTCTTCTCAGCAGCACCCATAGGACTTCTAGTGTGTTAGTGGCAGCAAACAGAGCTCCTATATTTTCTTCTCAGCAGCACCCATAGGACTTCTAGTGTGTTAGTGGCAGCAAACAGAGCTCCTATATTTTCTTCTCAGCAGCACCCATAGGACTTCTAGTGTGTTAGTGGCATCACACAGAGCTCCTATATTTTCTTCTCAGCAGCACCCATAGGACTTCTAGTGTGTTAGTGGCATCACACAGAGCTCCTATATTTTCTTCTCAGCAGCACCCATAGGACTTCTAGTGTGTTAGTGGCAGCAAACAGAGCTCCTATATTTTCTTCTCAGCAGCACCCATAGGACTTCTAGTGTGTTAGTGGCAGCAAACAGAGCTCCTATATTTTCTTCTCAGCAGCACCCATAGGACTTCTAGTGTGTTAGTGGCATCACACAGAGCTCCTATATTTTCTTCTCAGCAGCACCCATAGGACTTCTAGTGTGTTAGTGGCATCACACAGAGCTCCTATATTTTCTTCTCAGCAGCACCCATAGGACTTCTAGTGTGTTAGTGGCATCACACAGAGCTCCTATATTTTCTTCTCAGCAGCACCCATAGGACTTCTAGTGTGTTAGTGGCATCATACAGAGCTCCTATATTTTCTTCTCAGCAGCACCCATAGGACTTCTAGTGTGTTAGTGGCAGCACACAGAGCTCCTATATTTTCTTGACAGCAGCACCCATAGGACTTCTAGTGTGTTAGTGGCAGGCAGCACACAGAGCTCCTATATTTTCTTGACAGCAGCACACATATTTTACCTATTGTGTCAGCAGCACCCATAGGACTTCTAGTGTGTTAGTGGCAGCAAACAGAGCTCCTATATTTTCTTCTCAGCAGCACCCATAGGACTTCTAGTGTGTTAGTGGCAGCACACAGAGCTCCTATATTTTCTTGACAGCAGCACACATATTTTACCTATTGTGTCAGCAGCACCCATAGGACTTCTAGTGTGTTAGTGGCAGCACACAGAGCTCCTATATTTTCTTGACAGCAGCACACATATACTACCTATTGTGTCAGCAGCATCCATAGGACTTCTACTGTGTTAGAGGCATCACACAGAGCTCCTATATTTTCTTCCCAGCAGCACCCATAGGACTTCTAGTGTGTTAGTGGCAGCAAACAGAGCTCCTATATTTTCTTCTCAGCAGCACCCATAGGACTTCTAGTGTGTTAGTGGCAGCAAACAGAGCTCCTACATTTTCTTCTCAGCAGCACCCATAGGACTTCTAGTGTGTTAGTAGCATCACACAGAGCTCCTATATTTTCTTCTCAGCAGCACCCATAGGACTTCTAGTGTGTTAGTGGCAGCAAACAGAGCTCCTATATTTTCTTCTCAGCAGCACCCATAGGACTTCTAGTGTGTTAGTGGCAGCAAACAGAGCTCCTATATTTTCTTCTCAGCAGCACCCATAGGACTTCTAGTGTGTTAGTGGCAGCAAACAGAGCTCCTATATTTTCTTCTCAGCAGCACCCATAGGACTTCTAGTGTGTTAGTGGCATCACACAGAGCTCCTATATTTTCTTCTCAGCAGCACACCCATAGGACTTCTAGTGTGTTAGTGGCATCACACAGAGCTCCTATATTTTCTTCTCAGCAGCACCCATAGGACTTCTAGTGTGTTAGTGGCATCACACAGAGCTCCTATATTTTCTTCTCAGCAGCACCCCATAGGACTTCTAGTGTGTTAGTGGCATCACACAGAGCTCCTATATTTTCTTCTCAGCAGCACCCATAGGACTTCTAGTGTGTTAGTGGCATCACACAGAGCTCCTATATTTTCTTCTCAGCAGCACCCATAGGACTTCTAGTGTGTTAGTGGCAGTAAACAGAGCTCCTATATTTTCTTCTCAGCAGCACCCATAGGACTTCTAGTGTGTTAGTGGCAGCAAACAGAGCTCCTATATTTTCTTCTCAGCAGCACCCATAGGACTTCTAGTGTGTTAGTGGCATCACACAGAGCTCCTATATTTTCTTCTCAGCAGCAACCATAGGACTTCTACTGTGTTAGTGGCATCACACAGAGCTCCTATATTTTCTTCTCAGCAGCACCCATAGGACTTCTACTGTGTTAGTGGCAGCAAACAGAGCTCCTATATTTTCTTCTCAGCAGCACCCATAGGACTTCTAGTGTGTTAGTGGCAGCAAACAGAGCTCCTATATTTTCTTCTCAGCAGCACCCATAGGACTTCTAGTGTGTTAGTGGCAGCAAACAGAGCTCCTATATTTTCTTCTCAGCAGCACCCATAGGACTTCTAGTGTGTTAGTGGCAGCAAACAGAGCTCCTATATTTTCTTCTCAGCAGCACCCATAGGACTTCTAGTGTGTTAGTGGCATCACACAGAGCTCCTATATTTTCTTCTCAGCAGCACCCATAGGACTTCTAGTGTGTTAGTGGCATCACACAGAGCTCCTATATTTTCTTCTCAGCAGCACCCATAGGACTTCTAGTGTGTTAGTGGCATCACACAGAGCTCCTATATTTTCTTCTCAGCAGCACCCATAGGACTTCTAGTGTGTTAGTGGCATCATACAGAGCTCCTATATTTTCTTCTCAGCAGCACCCATAGGACTTCTAGTGTGTTAGTGGCAGCACACAGAGCTCCTATATTTTCTTGACAGCAGCACCCATAGGACTTCTAGTGTGTTAGTGGCAGGCAGCACACAGAGCTCCTATATTTTCTTGACAGCAGCACACATATTTTACCTATTGTGTCAGCAGCACCCATAGGACTTCTAGTGTGTTAGTGGCAGCAAACAGAGCTCCTATATTTTCTTCTCAGCAGCACCCATAGGACTTCTAGTGTGTTAGTGGCAGCACACAGAGCTCCTATATTTTCTTGACAGCAGCACACATATTTTACCTATTGTGTCAGCAGCACCCATAGGACTTCTAGTGTGTTAGTGGCAGCACACAGAGCTCCTATATTTTCTTGACAGCAGCACACATATACTACCTATTGTGTCAGCAGCATCCATAGGACTTCTACTGTGTTAGAGGCATCACACAGAGCTCCTATATTTTCTTCTCAGCAGCACCCATAGGACTTCTAGTGTGTTAGTGGCAGCAAACAGAGCTCCTATATTTTCTTCTCAGCAGCACCCATAGGACTTCTAGTGTGTTAGTGGCAGCAAACAGAGCTCCTATATTTTCTTCTCAGCAGCACCCATAGGACTTCTAGTGTGTTAGTGGCATCACACAGAGCTCCTATATTTTCTTCTCAGCAGCACCCATAGGACTTCTAGTGTGTTAGTAGCATCACACAGAGCTCCTATATTTTCTTCTCAGCAGCACCCATAGGACTTCTAGTGTGTTAGTGGCAGCAAACAGAGCTCCTATATTTTCTTCTCAGCAGCACCCATAGGACTTCTAGTGTGTTAGTGGCAGCAAACAGAGCTCCTATATTTTCTTCTCAGCAGCACCCATAGGACTTCTAGTGTGTTAGTGGCAGCAAACAGAGCTCCTATATTTTCTTCTCAGCAGCACCCATAGGACTTCTAGTGTGTTAGTGGCATCACACAGAGCTCCTATATTTTATTCTCAGCAGCACCCATAGGACTTCTAGTGTGTTAGTGGCATCACACAGAGCTCCTATATTTTCTTCCCAGCAGCACCCATAGGACTTCTAGTGTGTTAGTGGCATCATACAGAGCTCCTATATTTTCTTCTCAGCAGCACCCATAGGACTTCTAGTGTGTTAGTGGCAGCACACAGAGCTCCTATATTTTCTTGACAGCAGCACCCATAGGACTTCTAGTGTGTTAGTGGCAGGCAGCACACAGAGCTCCTATATTTTCTTGACAGCAGCACACATATTTTACCTATTGTGTCAGCAGCACCCATAGGACTTCTAGTGTGTTAGTGGCAGCAAACAGAGCTCCTATATTTTCTTCTCAGCAGCACCCATAGGACTTCTAGTGTGTTAGTGGCAGCAAACAGAGCTCCTATATTTTCTTCTCAGCAGCACCCATAGGACTTCTAGTGTGTTAGTGGCAGCACACAGAGCTCCTATATTTTCTTGACAGCAGCACACATATTTTACCTATTGTGTCAGCAGCACCCATAGGACTTCTAGTGTGTTAGTGGCAGCACACAGAGCTCCTATATTTTCTTGACAGCAGCACACATATACTACCTATTGTGTCAGCAGCACCCATAGGACTTCTAGTGTGTTAGTGGCAGCACACAGAGCTCCTATATTTTCTTGTCAGCAGCACACATAGTACCTATAGTGTGTTAGTGTCAGCACCCATAGAACTTACAGTGTGTTGTGAGCACACATAGGAGCTCTATTTTTTAAACTATATACACTACCGACTACAATGGCTGGAAGACCGCCAAGGAGAGGCAGAGCATGCCGAGGCAAGAACACAGGGCAGGCAGGCTCTGTTTCTAGAGACAACAGTGCTGGCCGTGGACGTGGTCGTGCATCGTCATCAGCACGTGGCCATGGGACACGCTTGTCTTTGTTTTCGGCAGCTGGACATGTGGAGCCGCATCATGCCGAAGGCTTGGTAGAATGGATGACCAAGCCCTCCTCATCCTCTCTCACCCAGGCTCAGGGTACTGGCAGAGCAGCTGCCAACGCATACTCAATGGCATCATCAGCCACCCCTTCCCTAGACCCACCATGTCCTCCTGAGGAGTCCCCCGAACTGTTTGAGCACAGTGTTGGGTACATGCTCCAGGAGGATGCCCAACGATTCGAAGGCTCGGATGATGATACCCAGCTTGAGGAAGGCAGTAGTGTCGAGAGAGAGGGGATGCTGAAGGACAGCAATCTGGCAGTACTGTTCCACCAGCTGCAGCTTACTGCCAGGTTTGCTCTAGTGGTGAAGAGGGAGGGGATGATGAGGTCACTGACTCCACGTGGGTGCCTGAAGGGAGAGAGGAGGAAAAGGAGGAGGAGGATGCAGCGTCACATGACCAACGAGGCAGAATGCCCCCTGGAGGCCAGCTAGAGGCCAGCACAGCAACTGTACCACACCGCAGAGCTCCGCCTGTGCAGGGCGCTGCCTCTGCACGTTATCACAAAAGTTCTTTGGTGTGGGCCTTTTTTGAGACGAGTGCAATATTTGTCTCAAGCGTATCTCGCGTGGCCAAAACATCAGCTGCTTGGGCACCACAAGCATGAGCAGACATATGTCGACCTGCCATGCAGCTCGTTGGCAAGTACACATAAAAGACCCACACCAAAGAACAAAGCGGACCTCTCCTCGCTCCTCATCAGCTGGGATCTCCATCCCCACTATATCTTCAGTCCTCTCTGAAAGCTGCTCTGAGAGGACTGAAGGTGTAGAATTAGGTGTGTCACAACCAAGTACTTGCAGTACACCGACGTCCGATTGTAGCAGGCAAATTTCCCTGCCCCAGCTGCTGGACCGTCGAAAGAAGTATACTCCCAGCCATCCACATGCCCAGTGGTTGAATGCTAGCTTGGCTAAATTGCTAGCACTTCAACTGCTGCCTTTTCAGTTGGTAGACTCGGCCCCCTTCCGTGAGTTTGTTCAATGTGCGGTTCCTCAGTGGCAGGTTCCCAAACGCCACTTTTTCTCACGGAAGGCGATTCCGTCTCTCTACCGGCATGTGGAAGGCAATGTCCATGCCTCGCTGGACAGGGCGGTCAGCGGTAAGGTGCATATTACCGCTGACTCATGGTCCAGCAGGCATGGACAGGGACGTTATCTTTCTTTCATGGCCCATTGGTCTATTGGCAGCTGGGAGGGATGCAGGACAAGGTGCAGTAGTGTTGGAGGTTGTTCCGCCACCACGCCTCCAAAATGCTACTACTGGTTGTGACACACCTCTCTCCTCCACCCCCTCCTCTTCTTCTTCCTCCAGTGCTCTGTCCTCGGAACCAGCGGTGCTCCGTAGGCGTACAAGGGGCTACGCGAGTACGCAGGCAAAAAGATGCCATGCCGTATTTGCGCTGGTGTGTTTGGGGGACAGGAGCCACACTGGGGCAGAGGTTCTGGCAGCTCTGCAGGGGCAGGCCGAGAGGTGGTTGACGCCACGCCAGCTTAAGCCAGGAATGGTCGTTTCTGACAATGGCACCAACCTCCTCTCCGCCCTGCGACAGGGGCAGCTCACCCATGTGCCCTGTATGGCTCACGTCCTCAACCTGGTGGTGCAGCGGTTCTTGGGCAGGTACCCAGGCTTACAGGATGTCCTGAGGCAGGCCAGGAAAGTCTGTGTGCATTTCCGACGATCTTATAATGCCAGTGCTTGGCTGACTGAGCTGCAAAAGGAGCTGAACCTGCCCAAGAACCGCCTAATATGTGACATGCCCACCAGGTGGAACTCAACTTTGGCCATGCTGCAGCGACTGCACACGCAGCAGAGGGCCATCAATGAGTACCTTTGCGACTACGGCACCAGGACAGGGTCAGGGGAGCTTGGCTTTTTTTCCCCACGCCAGTGGAGCATGATCAGGGATGCATGCACTGTCCTCTCACCATTTGAGGAGGCCACGAGGATGGTGAGCAGTGACAGTGCATGCATCAGTGACACTGTACCTCTTGTCCACCTGTTGGAGCATACGCTGCGTGGGATAATGGACAGGGCACTTGAGGCAGAACAGAGGCAGGAAGAGGAGGACTTCCTTGCCTCTGAAGGCCCCCTTTATCCAGACAGTGTTCCTTCTGTCCCACCCATCACACAGGAAGAGGATGAGGATGAGGAGGAGGAGGAGGATTGTGTGAGCATGGAGGTGGAGCCTGGCACTCAGCATCAGCAGCAGCAGTCTTTTAGGGATGATGTACAGTCCCAACAAACCAGTGGACTTGTACGTGGCTGGAGGAGGTGGCTGGCGATCATGTCATCCTCAGTGACCCAGAAGACTCCGGACCGAATGCCTCAGCTAACCTACGTAGCATGGCCTCCCTGATCCTGCAAAGCCTGCGGAAGGATCCTCGTGTTCTTCGGATCAAGGAGAGGGACCATTACTGGCTGGCCACTCTCCTTGATCCACGGTACAAGGGTAAGGTTGCGGACCTTATCTTGCCGTCGCAGAGGGAGCAGAAGATGAGACATCTCAGGGAGGCCTTGCAGAAAGGTCTGTGCAACGCGTTCCCAGAAACTGGGAGGCTACAAACTCCTGGTCCTGGACGACGAGTTGCTGAGGCATTCGGTCAGTAGCAGAAGGAGCGGTGGGGAAGGTGGACTTCTGACCGATGCGTTCAGACAATTTTTTAGTCCGCAGCCCCAAGGTATGATCGGTTCCAGCAACCATCGCCAGCGTCTGATATACATGGTGCAGGAATACCTAGGGGCAAGGTCAGACTTGGACACCTTTCCCACCGAAAATCCTCTGGCTTACTGGGTCCTGAGGATGGATCACTGGCCAGAGCTTGCACAGTATGCAATTGAGCTACTGGCCTGTCCTGCATCCAGCGTTCTTTCCGAACGCACATTCAGTGCTGCTGGAGGATTTGTCACCAAATCACCACCAGCTACCAGGCACCTGAAGCGGATATAACTGAATAATTTATAATGTCACATCCCTTCAAGACTGCCTATGCTGATGCTGAGTGACTGTCCTGTTATGTTCACTGACTATCCTCTTCCTCCTCCTCAATGATCCATGCCACCACACCAGTGCCAAGGCACAATTTTTCAGCCCCTGTATAACAGGGGCGTGTACTTACAATTTTTTAAAAAAATGCTTTGCAACAGGTGTGACTGCTGTGCTCCAAGTACAGTATCTGTGAGGGTTGCAGTGTTGTGGCACGAGCACCAGTGCCTAAGGCACAATTTTTCAGCCCCTGTTGGGGCGTGTAATTACAATTTTTAGGCAAGCTTTGCAACAGGTCTCATTGCTGTTCTCAGAGTACAGTATCTGTGAGGGGTTGCAGTGTTGTGGCACCAGCACCAATGCCTAAGGCACAATTTTTCAGCCCCTGTATAACAGGGGCGTGTAATTACAATTTTTTAAAAAAGCTTCGCAACAGGTGTGTCTGCTGTGCTCCAAGTACAGTATCTGTGAGGGGTTGCAGTGTTGTGGCACCAGCACCAGTGCCTAAGGCACAATTTTTCAGCCCCTGTTGGGGGTGTAATTACAATTTTTAGGCAATGCTTTGCAACAGGTCTCATTGCTGTGCTAAGAGTACAGTATCTGTGAGGGTTGCAGTGTTGTGGCACCAGCACCAAAGCCTAAGGCACAATTTTTCAGGCCCTGTTTAACAGGGGCGTGTAATTACAAATCTTGATCTAATAGTTCACAGCAGGGCCCATTCCAGCGCCCACCAAGAGTAACTATGAGGGCCTACAGTCTTGTGGCAACACCGTCCACTACCACCACCACCAAAGGCCCAATTTTTCTGCCCTGTTCAACAGGTGCATGCAATTACTTTTTTTTTTTTTTTTTTTTTTTTTTTTTTTTATAAATAGAATAGGTTTAATGAGCTACAAGAATGTATGCAATCAGTGTTCTGTTGATAAGAAGAAGCTTTTTTTTTTTTTTTTTTTTTTTAAATTCTTTATTTAATTGAATTTTTCTCATGTCACAAACATTTTACAATAACAAAGACAAAAACCTAAAGATTTCCATTTAATATTTCGTGACAAACCCCAGTTATAACCCTCCCCATCCCCCCCTCCCCCTCCTTGCATAGTACATATTGAGGCTACGTCCAACGCACCTGTTTTCAACAAATGTTCCTGACATACAACGCACGGGGCTCGCTATTTAGTAATCTCAACGTAGTATCTCCATGACGTTTTAAATTCGTTCCCACTCTGTCCACTTATTTCTCACCCCTGCCCCCCCCCCGTGCCCAAGGCACAATTTTTCAGCCCCTGTATAACAGGGGCGTGTACTTACAATTCTTTTAAAAAAATGCTTTGCAACAGGTGTGACTGCTGTGCTCCAAGTACAGTATCTGTGAGGGGTTGCAGTGTTGTGGCACGAGCACCAGTGCCTAAGGCACATTTTTCAGCCCCTGTTGGGGGTGTAATTACAATTTTTAGGCAATGCTTTGCAACAGGTCTCATTGCTGTTCTCAGAGTACAGTATCTGTGAGGGGTTGCAGTGTTGTGGCACCAGCACCAATGCCTAAGGCACAATTTTTCAGCCCCTGTATAACAGGGGCGTGTAATTACAATTTTTAAAAAGATGCTTCGCAACAGGTGTGTCTGCTGTGCTCCAAGTACAGTATCTGTGAGGGGTTGCAGTGTTGTGGCACCAGCACCAGTGCCTAAGGCACAATTTTTCAGCCCCTGTTGGGGCGTGTAATTACAATTTTTAGGCAATGCTTTGCAACAGGTCTCATTGCTGTGCTAAGAGTACAGTATCTGTGAGGGGTTGCAGTGTTGTGGCACCAGCACCAATGCCTAAGGCACAATTTTTCAGGCCCTGTTTAACAGGGGCGTGTAATTACAAATCTTGATCTAATAGTTCACAGCAGGGCCCATTCCTGCGCCCACCAAGAGTAACTATGAGGGCCTACAGTCTTGTGGCAACACCGTCCACTACCACCACCACCAAAGGCCCAATTTTTCTGCCCTGTTCAACAGGTGCATGCAATTACAAATCTTGATCTAATAACTCACAGCAGGGCCCATTCCTGCACCCACCAAGAGTAACTGTGAGGGCAACACCGTCCACCACCACCACCACCACCACCAAAGGCCCAATTTTTCTGCCCGGTTCACAGGTGCATGCAAGTACAAATCTTGATCTATTAACTCACAGCAGGGCCCATTCCTGTGCCCACCAGTCTTGTGGCTACACCAACATCTAATAGGGCAAATTTCTGCAGAGTATATACGACAGGCCCCTACTTTCAAACATCCAACTTACAAACGACTCCTACTTGCAAACGGAAAGAGAAAACAGGAAGTGAGAGGAAATCTACCCCTAGGAAGGGAAATTCGATCCTGTTAGATTTAATTTGGGAAAAAGGTATCTCCTCTCTACTGATGCTTTATCACCAATCCTTGTTTCAATTAAAACCCCACTTTTCCAAAAACATTTGTCATTGGGACGGAAAGTGAGGTGAAATGTTCTGAACAGATGTGCAAAGACAGCAAATGTTACAGGGGTGATAACCCCTCCCTATGTTCTCCAAAAAGCTTAAAAATAGATTTTTTTTGGATGGAGCTACACTTCATAATGTACCTGTTCAGATTCTACTTAAGAACAAACCTACAGTCCGTGTCTTGTTTGCACCACCTATATACTGCTGTTCAGAGTATATAGGGTTGTAGGTATAGGGTTTTATTTTGGGTGCGGGGTCCCCCTTAATATCCATACAAGACCCAAAGAGGCTGGGGTGGGGGGGGGGGGTGATGGGGTAGCCATGCCATTTTTCTCAAGGATTTTCAGCCATATGGCGGCCAGGACAAGACATGACATTAAAGCCGCAAGTGGTTTTAAATGGCTTCTTTTTTTTTTTTCCTTTACAAATGTCATTTTGTGCAGGGACAGTTCTAAACACGGGAAACACATGCCACTTCACAGGCATACTTTAGACACCCCCCAGGTACCATATTTAAAGGAAAATTTCACTTTTTTTTTCACTTTATGCATCATTAAAATGACTGCTCCCGAAAAAACGTTAGTTTTTAAAAGTTCTTTTTGCATTGATATATGTCCCCTGGGGCAGGACCCGGGTCCCCAAACCTGTTTTATGACATTAACATGCATATTGGCCGTTGTAATTAGCAATTTTGATTTTGAACGTTCGCGTCCATTATAACGAATAGGGTTCGTAAAATTCACGCGAACTTTCGGTCCGTTCGAAGGTTCTGGTGCGAACCGAACCCGGGGGTGTTCGGCTCATCCCTAGCTGCTAATTGAGGTGTGCACTAATTGGCAAGGACTCCCTGCAGGTGCGCAAAAATGCCCCCCTGCCCCGATACTTACCGCCTCCGACGGTCAGCTGTGGCGGCCATGACGGCCAGTCGGTCCGTTTCGTGTGACCTCCCCGGCGTCCGTGAAAGCCTTTCCGGAATCGCTGATGCGTCGTTAACGTCGCAATCGCGTGATGTCCCGCATCACGCACACGCACGGGGCCCTGCGCATGGGCAGTGATCGGGATGAGTCAGAGAATGCTCAGGGATGCCGCCAGCAAGGGGGAAGTTCCCCAACGGCATACCCGGGACCAGCCCAAGCAGCGGTTGGGGAAGTATGATTGGAGGAGCCGAGATGGATGTTGGCTCTTCCCCCCCTTGAGAGTCCAAAAAAATGGCAAAACAATATTGTACAATATGTGTCCTGATAGAATTATGTGTTTTTTATCTGTTTCTTGTCATCAAAATGACATAGTTCAGACTTTTACATATGAGTGTATATAGGCGGGGTTCAGACAAAGGGAGAGAGAGGGAAGCAGGAATACACAACGCCAAGGATGTCCAAACACGTCTACTCTGTCATTAAATACCAGGAAGTATGAATTATAATGTTATTGCGTCTTCCCAGATGCAAAACCTTTTAGAAAGGGGGCAAAAGAAATAGACTCATTGAGTCCTGGGGAAGAGGTGGCTTGTAATTTAAAAATCCATCTCTGTTTGTGTTGCAACAGTATTTTGTTCCAATCACCACCTCGATCCGGAATATGTATTCGGTCGAGTGCGGTGAAAGATACTGTAGGCATCTTGTAGTTGTGCATTAACACCACATGGTGGCCAAGTGGTAGATAATGATTCCCAATTTGCATTGAGTAGACGTGTTTGGACATCCGGCAGTGAAACTCCTGCTTCGTCTTGCCGACGTAGTATGCCCCGCATTCGCAGGACATCAAGTACACTACGCCCCTTGTCTGACAATTGACAAAGTGTGAAGGTTTAAAAATCACCCCATTTGGAAGACAAAAGATTTTCCGATGTCTTATGTACTGACAGCAGTCATTCCGCGCCTTTTTCTTTGACAGTAGATTGCAACGTGAGTGTATAGTAGCTCTATTATACGCTTTGCGCAGACAAAAACGACTATACCCACGTTCTAGTAACCTATTCTGAAGGTTTTTTGCTTCTTGTTTAAACAGGGACTCTTCGAAACAGTTCCTGCGTATTCGAAGATATTCCCATAGGGAATGGAGTTTTTTAGAAACTGAGGGTGCGAGCTTTCCGCATGGAGCACTGTGTTTCCTGCGGTGCTTTTTCGGTAGAGGGTAGTAGAGATCTTATTTTCAAAATTGCATCTCAATCGGACACCGAGAAAGGTGATCTTTTCATAATCATACGTCATTGTCAATTTCAAATTGCGTGTATTTGAGTTCATGCGGTCATGGAATTCTAACAACATCTTCTCTGATCCCTCCCAGACGACGAGGACGTCATTAATGTATTGTAGCCACATTTTGATGTGGCTCGTATACATGAGGAGGTCCTCTTCGCCTAGGAGGGACTTCTCCCACTCCCCCAGGCTGTCCTCTTTTGCATTAGTCCCTTTTTCACATGTATTCACTTCCAATTTATTCTAGTATAATCACATTGATTGCACAGCTGTTTTGGTTTTACTTGCTCTGTTCCTTTTCCCTTTCTCCCCCATTTCCTTTTTCCTTTCTTCCCCTTCCTCCCATTTCCCTTTTCCCTTCTTGCCCCCCTTCTTTCCTTCTTCCTTTCCCCTCTCCCTTTTTCCCCCCTCTCCCCCCTCCCCGCCCTTCCCATCTCCCTTCCCCTCACATTCTTCCCTTTCCACTCTTTCTTGACCTAGACCTTATGTCTTTCCTCTTTACATGTGCACGCCATGTATTTTCAATCACCTCTTCCTTACTCCTTCCCCTCCCCCCTCCCCTCCTTCCCTTCTCTCCTTCTTTTCTCTTTTTCGGCTTCACTACACATTGTACTTCTCTCCTTTTTTCCTCCTTTTCTTCCCCCCCCCCCCCATTCTGGTCCATCACATCACTTCCTTCACTTCATTAATTATGTTACACACTAATTTCCATTCTCTTTTTTCTTCTTTCTCCCATCTTTCTTCTTTTTCCTCATTCCTATCTCTGCCCCCCGTTTCCTTTTCTTTCTATAGTTCTGTCTCCTACTGCCTATTATCTCTACTATGTTGTCACTTCTATGGGGATAAGGGATATGGGATATAGACTCATTGGTTGCTAGCTTACACTGGATGATGTGACCATATGCCTCTTAAATCTACATTCATTTTTGAATAACTATTTCAAACCACACAATATGGTGGATTTGTAACTGATTGGTATTGGACTCTCATGGCAGATGTGCTTCCTTTCCCCTCCATCCCCAACTGCCGGCCTGCCCGTATGCATGTAGGGGGTCAACCTTTGGATGTGCACCGCTATTTCGGCCTGACCTGTGTGGGTGAGAGGCGTTTCAGGGCCACCTGGGAAGAAGGAACCTCTTCAAGGGATCCCCATACAGGAAATGTATTCATCAAATATACACGTTTTGGTAAATATTTTGCAACGTTGCACCATGGTTTTTACCCCCTCTTTGTTAGTTCACATTGAGATAACTGTAAGAAATATATATACGTTTGCAATGTATTTGTCTTTTTATTACATTTTATTGAAATTTATTGAAAAAAATTGAATAATCATGTTGTTGTGAAAGTTTAGTCTGCTGGTGTATTTTTAATTATTTTTGCTTTGTTTTATTTTCCTACTGGGGCTAATGTCTTTTATCCATTATGCCACTTTTGTGACACCATAATAAACATTTATATTTATATAACCTTTGTATCAATCATTTAATTCTTTCCAACTCGCTGCCTAAAAACCCCACCTACCCTTTGGGGGGATTTTTTCCTTGTTTTATGTTTACTCTCTGCCTTTAATACCTTCCAAGTTAGCGACCCACAATAAATATGCATATCAAGAGTTTTGGCTTCACATTTTACTGATTAAGAAAAAATTGAATTAAGAAAATAATCATGAAAGGCCAAAAGCTAACATTTTTAAAGAGGTCAGTAATAACATCCTCAATATTTATGTCATGACAATTTTCCTAAAAACTGTCATAGCATTCCAAGTATATTTACTACTTAAAGTATGACTTCAAAACTGATGCCCATCAGAGTTTAAATTCTATATAATGCTGCAAACACCTAAACCCAATGTATTTTGTCCACCTGAATCAAGTTATCTTTTTACTGTATAATAATATTCAGTGGTACTCACAGTAAAATTTCCTGGATCCACTCTTAGTTTGAGGTCATTCAGGTCACTGAGACAGGACATGTTGTCAGCAAGGTCATCCAGGTGATTGGCTGCACCTGCAAGAGCATTCATAATTTTTCCACCATATGTCTGGATGTCAGCAGAGCCAGGGGTCTGGTCAATGTGGGTGAAATATTTTTTGGTTTGGGGGAAGGTAATGAAAAGCCTAACAGAAAATAAAATGACAGCAGAAGTTAATATATGAAAAAATATGCATTGCACAGTAAATAAAATGCATATACTGTATATATAGACACTGGGAAAGCAAAGTTTGGATTCTTTCGCTGTTGTTAAGTCTAGCAAACAAACCTTACTGTCCTTCAAGAAATGTAAATGATCTCCTTGTTTTATTACTTTATGGAATCTATTTGCAAACAAATGCTATATATTGTGTGATACATAAAATATCAGTAATAGCAATCACTAATTGCTTACATCTTTCTCCCAATTATCATTTAAGCTCACCTCAGTCTGAAAACATTTCGTTTTGTAGAGTTGAAACAGGTTGTAAATTCTGCTAATAGTCCCTTACATTTTTAGAGGCCATACAAATGGATAATAGAACTGGATTGACTTTTTCTACGTGGTAGTTGTTTGTCAGTGTTGGTACATTAGCCTAAGAATTTCTGTGCTGTTACATTATTTATCCAGTTGAAAATGCACACTGTAATAATCTATATACAAAATAAGCAAGAATAAAATAACTTTACCTAGTTAAAGCCTCAGCACCAAGATCACTGGCCTGAGAGGCAATCTTGCCAACCAGGAAAAGCACAACAGCCTTCTTGCTAGCAGATAGATTTATTGTGATGATTGGGAGTTGGTGCAGTAAGTTAGATCAGTTTGGCAACTTTAGAAAGGTCCACATTAAACTGACAGGCCAGGGTGGTATATAGACAGGCCGGGGTGGTTTATTGACAGGACATGGTGGTATGTAGCCAGTATCACAGGGTGGTATATAGCCAGAGTCACAGGGTGGTATATAGCCAGGGTCACAGGGTGGTATATAGACAGGCCAGGGTGGTATATGGACAGGCCAGGTTGATATATGGACAGGCCAGGGTCACAGGGTGGTATATGGACAGGCTAGGGTGGTATATGGACAGGCCAGGGTCACAGGGTGGTATATGGACAGGCCAGGGTGGTATATGGACAGGCCAGGGTCACAGGGTGGTATATGGACAGACCAGGGTGGTATATAGCCAGGGTCACAGGGTGGTATATGGACAGACCAGGGTCACAGGGTGGTATATGGATAGGCCAGGATGGTATATGGACAGGCCAGGGTCACAGGGTGGTATATGTACAGGCCAGGGTAGTATATGGACAGGCCCGGGTCACAGGGTGGTATATGGACAGGCCAGGGACACAGGGTGGTATATAGACAGGCCAGGGTGGTATATGGACAGGCCAGGGTCACAGGGTGGTATATGGACAGGCCAGGGAGGTATATAGACAGGGTCACAGGGTGGTATATGGACAGGCCAGGGTCACAGGGTGGTATATGGACAGGCCAGGGTCACAGGGTGGTATATGGACAGGCCAGGGTAGTATATGAGCAGGCCAGGGTCACAGGGTGGTATATGGACGGGCCAGGGTGGTATATGGACAGGCCAGGGTCACAGTGTGGTATATGGACAGGCCAGGGTGGTATATAGCCAGGGTCACAGGGTGGTATAGGGACAGGCCAGGGTCACAGGGTGGTATATAGCCAAGGTGGTATATAGACAGGCCAGGGTCACAGGGTGGTATATAGCCAAGGTGGTATATGGACAGGCTAGGCCCTAGCCCAGTGGGGGAATGAGGGAGAGGAGGAAGAAGAGAGGTGTAAAGAAAATAAGGGGGTTGAGAGAAAAAAAAGGGGGGAGGGGGAAGAAGGGGCAGGGCACAAAGTGGTGGGAACAGAGTCACACTCACCAATTACTGTATTTCTCCCCCATTCAGTCTGGTGTCAGCTGTTCACAAAACTCCTCTCGCAGCACAGAGTAAGTGCATGGCATGCATGTGGATGGAGTGTGGGCGGGGTTGGGCAGGCACAAACGGGAGGCGGATTATCGGATTGGAGAAGCAGCAGAGCGAGGGTGGGGTTAGGAGGACAGTGGAGACAAAACACAGCCCGACTCCTCTGTAAGCTTTCCCCGCTCTCACTTTGTTACTGTGACGGTATACTCTCCATCTCCACACTACAAGTCATGGTGCCTGGGGTAGAAGAAGCCTGTCCCACAGCTACCCACACAGACTCTGCCCCCTGCTCCGCCTGCGCTTGTTTATCCTTATGCCCATCTCATCCTCTGGCTTGTCACCCCGCATACCGCAATATAGCACAAATCTGCTCAATGCGGCGGGGGTGTAATAGCAGGGAGCAGTGCAGAGTCACTTTGTCAGCAAGGATTTTACCGCTCCTCCCATCCTGCCGCCCTAGGCGGCTGCCTGTCCCGCCTAATGGTTACGCTGGCCCTGATTAGGATACCATTGACAGTAGTCAAGTTGTGTTCCTATTGGCCAAAATGACATACCACCCTTTAAAATTGACTTATATTTTGAACGATACATGCTGTATTTTCTGATATAGGTTAAACATTTTATCACTATATATTGATTACAAAGCATATACACTCCTATTGTGTTTACTGAGCTATTGCAGATCATTGCAGTTTAGTGCATTACCTTACATGGCATTCCACATATATTTTAAATGTATTTAATTCTATAGCATTTACAAGTTACAAAGAATAGTTATGATTGTTTTCATTAAAGTTGATCTCTTCCACTCTTCTGGGAGTCAAGAATACCAGGCAAGTATACATTTCACAGAAAAAGCCCACACAAACCTGGACTATCAATTCCACTCCATATTTGGTACTTCCAAAGGTTAATCATAATTCCTTTCTGGAAATATATAAAAAAAAAAAAAAATATATATATATATATATATATATATATATATATATTATCCACACTAAAGCATGCAGCAGAGAAACATGGGCTAAATCCACATGATTTTTTAGTTTATATTTAGGTGTGACTTGAAGCAGAATGTCACCCAAAAGCGAGCCAATACCTAGTTTTGACAGGTACCCGTTCCCCACTTCCAATTAGACTTCCTAGGCAACAGTTCTGCCTAGTTCTTCCTGCCCTCCCTGCCTACAACCTCTTGTTTCATGTCACAGGTCCCAGGAGGCTGGGGGACAATTCAGATAGCACAGCGTGGCTCGTGCATATATAGTTTCCACAGTAAACATGCTGGCCCATATTTACTGCGGGAACATTGAAAAATTACAACGAATGGCCGTCGTCCATTGGGTGTCAGAGAAGGATAGATGGAGGTCTTCCTCCCACTTTAGCATAGGGGGTGTCTTAACAATTGTGACTCCATCCACACCCGTGACCTATGGACATAATTTTCATCTGGCTATCTGCCGCTCACTGCGGGGATGCCAGCCACACACACTGGTTAGGATAGATTTAACGCGTCGGTGGGTTCCGAGCGCAGGTTGTCACCCCGCACACCATGCCTGCGGCGCGGGGTGACGCCGTGCACTTCGTTCCCGGGGGACACTTTACATCAATAATGATGGATATGTGATTGCCCCCCATGTTTGTGCATTCCTTGAGCCCAAAAAAGTCAAATTTTCAAGGGGAGTTTCTCCTCTATATTGTACTAGGGATGTGGCCTTTATCAAGCAGACGTCAAACCTCTCTCTTCCACTAAATATCTTTAATTCCTGTTAGTGAGGGTCTTTTCTTCCTCTAGACTGTTACCTATCATTATTTCAATCACTGTCTAAATCTTGCCACCTTTAAGGCCACAACATATTCAAAATGTTCCCCTTTTGACACAGGAAATTTTCTAATTCACTCCTCCTTGTTTACCTACCTCTACACAGGCTACGACACCTTCAGTCTATCATGATGGCTGCTTTCAGACTAATCCATCTAATCAACTGATGTATGTTTGCCAGCCCTCTCTGCCAATCCCTCCACTGACTCCTGCTCATCTAACACATAACATTAAAAGTAGTTACCACAACATACACACCACAAACATACAAAGCCATCCACCTTTTGTATCAAGCAAAGAACAGCACAGGGAGGGTGCCAGGTGAGTATGAGTAAAAACCAGTAGCACTTTACTTCAAATACGCTTAAGTGTGTTGTGGAGAAACCCCTCTGTGTCCACAAATATAACCAAAATATGGGAGGGATGGACCTCAATGACCAGTTGTTGGTGCCCTATCTAGTTGCCCCTAAGGGTCCGTCTGGTACAAAAAAATGTCTGTTTACTTATTTTAATTGGCTTTGCTGAACGCTCATGTGCTATACAGAGCTTCAGGTGGGACTTTATCCTTCCTTACATTCCAGGAAGAGATTGTCACAGACCTCCTGTATCCAGGTGGTACTGCACCTCACCATTCCCAACCAAATGCAGTAAGCCGGCTGCATGAGAGGCATTTTCCTTATGTCCTCCCGAGTACCCCTACCCAACGAGCCCCCCAAAGAAGATGTCATGTCTGTACCAAGCGCGGATATAGGCATGACACCCGTTATTATTTTCCACGCTGTCCTGACAATCCTGGTCTTTGCATTGGTGAATGTTTTGAACACTACCACACACTAGTGAAGTTTTCGCGTAGGGTACAGCATTTCACAGACTAGGACACACTTACACAGGGTCTCCCAAGATGCCATCGCATTTTGAGAGACCCAAAACTTTACAGTTGTTACAATTACAGTTACAAAAAAAAAGTGTAAAAAAAAAACACAAAAAAAATATAAAATAAAAAAACAAAAATAGTTGTCGTTTTATTGTTCTCTCTTTTTCTATTCTTTCTCTATTGTTGCTCTTTTTTACTGTATTCTATTCTGCGATGTTTTATTATGTTTTATCATGCTTGCTTTTCAGGTATGTAATTTTTTTTATACTTTACTGTTTACTGTGTTTTATTGTTAACCATTTTTTTTCAGGTGCGCCATGCAGCTGCAGCGCGGATTTTTTTATCTTGACAGCAACAGTGTTTGCTCCCACGAAACATAAACCCGTGACTCCAGTGCTGTAGGAAGTGATTTCACTACCACAGTTTAAAAAAAAGAGCATATATGCCGAAGCATGGGGGCAGCAGGGGTGGAGGAGCGATTTGCTCCTAATGCCGCGTACATACGGTCGAAATTCCGATGGAGGCTTGCCCGTGAAAAAGTCCAACCGTGTGTACGCAGCATACATTTTTTGTGGGAGGATGCCCCCATGCTTCGGCATATATATATTTTAGGCACAGGTTGCATTAAAAAAAATTTAATTTTTTACTATGTTTTTTTTTTTGTTATTTGCTTTGCAGGTATGGTAAGGTCTTACTGTTATACTGTAATGTTACTTTGTTTTAAAGTTAACCATAATTTGCTTAGCAGGTACGCTTTTCAGTTGCAGCATGGAATTATTTATCTTAACAGCAACAGTGTTTGCTCCCACGATACATAAAGCCGTGGCTCCAACACTGTAGGAGGTGATTTCACCACCACAGTTAAAAAAAAAGAGCATATATGCCGAAGCATGGGGGCAGCAGGGGTGGAGGAGCGACTTGCTCCTAATGCCGCATACATACGGTTGAAATTCCGACGGAGGCTTGCCCATGGAAAAGTCTGACCGTGTGTATGCGGCATAACTTTTTTGTGGGAGGTTTAGGTATCATCTTGGTATCATTCTTTTCAGCCAGTGGTCGGTTTTCATGTAAAAGCAATCCTAGCGGCTAATTAGCCTCGAGACTGCTTTTACAAGCAGTGGGAGGGAATGTCCCCCCTCCCGGATATAAACAGCGCCTTTGGGAAATTGGGAAATCATTTTATCACACTGATCTTGGTGTGGTCAGATGCTATGAGGGCAGAGGAAGGATCTAGGGTCTAATAGACCCCAATTTTTTCAAAAAAAGAGTACCTGTCACCAGTGTTGGTCATCTTACTTTAAAAAAGTAATCAGATTAGTTACAAATTACTTCTCCCAAAAAGTAATTGCGTTAGTAGCTCAGTTACTACATTGGAAACGTAATTAGTTACACAGCAAAGTAACTGTGACTTTTTTTTTATATTCTTAAACAATAGTCAAGGACAACACAAGTAAACACAAAATGCAATTTGTAAATGAAGGTGTTTATTATTAAAGGTGAAAAAAAATCCAAACCATCATGGCCCTGTGTGAAAAAGTGATTGCCCCCCTTGTTAAAACATACTATAACTGTGGTTGTCCACACCTGAGTTCAATTTCTCTAGCCACACCCAGGCCTGATTATTGCCACACCTGTTCACAATCAAGGCATCACTTAAATAGGAGCTGCTTGACACAGTAAGGTCCACCAGAAGATCCTTAAAAGCTACACATCATGCCGAGACCCAAAGAAATTCAGGAACAATTGAGAAAGAAAGTAATTGAGATCTATCAGTCTGGAAAGGGTTATAAAGCCATTTCCAAAGCTTTGGGAATCCAGCGAACCACAGTGAGAGCCATTATCCACAAATGGCGAAGACATGGAACAGTGGTGAACCTTCCCAGGAGTGGCCGGCCGCCCAAAATTACCCCAAGAGCGCAGCGACGACTCATCCAAGAGGTCACAAAAGACCCCACAACAATGTCCAAGGAACTGCAGGCCTCACTTGCCTCAGTTAAGGTCAGCGTTCATGCCTCCACCATCAGGAAAAGACTGGGCAAAAATGGCCTGCATGGCAGAGTTCCAAGGAGAAAACCACTGCTGAGCAAAAAGAACATCAAAGCTTGTCTCAATTTCTCCACAACACATCTTGATGATCCCCAAGACTTTTGGGACAACATTCTGTGGACCGATGAGACAAAAGTGGAACTCTTTGGAAGGTGTGTGTCCAAGTATATCTGGCGTAGAAGGGACACTGCATTTCAGAAAAAGAACATTATACCAACAGTAAAATATGGTGGTGGTAGTGTGATGGTCTGGGGCTGTTTTGCTGCTTCAGGACCTGGAAGACTTGCCGTGATAAAAGGAACTATGAATTCTGCTGTCTACCAAGAGATCCTGAAGGAGAATGTCCGACCATCTGTTCGTGTACTCAAGCTGAAACGAACTTGGGTTCTGCAGCAGGACAATGATCCTAAACACACCAGCAAGTCCACCACCGAATGGCTGAAGAAAAACAAAATGAAGACTTTGGAGTGGCCTAGCCAAAGTCCTGACCTGAATCCTATTGAGATGTTGTGGTATGACCTTAAAAAGGCCGTTCATGCTCGAAAACCCTCTAATGTAACTGAATTAGGACAATTCTGCAAAGATGAGTGGGCCAAAATTCCTCCAGGACGCTGTAAAAGCCTCATTGCACGTTATCGCAAACGCTTGGTTGCAGTTGTTGCTGCTAAGGGTTGCCCAACCAGTTATTAGGTTTAGGGGGCAATCACTTTTTCACACAGGGCCATGATGGTTTGGATTTTTTTTCACCTTTAATAATAAACACCTTCATTTACAAATTGCATTTTGTGTTTACTTGTGTTGTCCTTGACTATTGTTTGACTAAGTGTGACAAACATGCAAAGGAACAGGAAATGAGGAAGGGGGCAAACACTTTTTCACACCACTGTATATCCCATCTAAATCGTCTATTTTGCACATACCAGTGGTATGGTATATATATATATATATATATATATATATATATATAGCACGTATCAATATATACCTCTCTTTATGCACTATATTCACTTTATTAGATGTGTGCACTTTAAATAGGAAATTGATTATAGTGCACTGTTACCAGTTATATAATATTTAATAAGGGTGTCAGAACACTACGCAAATGGTTGCAGCTTAATCATTTTGTTTTTTTCTATTTTTATTTCTCATAATATTTATTGTCATATCAGCACTTGGGTATTAACCTTTTGCTCCTATAGCAAGCAGCTTGCTATATTGGCACATGCAGAAGAAGTGGAGCAGAGAGCACAGGTAGGGGACACCAGAAATGGAGGAATTGGTAAGTATAAACCTTTTTTTTTATGTTGGGAAAAAATGTTTGACGTTTAACACTTTACCTCAACCTGAAAATGTTAATTTTGTAGAGTGGAGACATGATATGAATTCAGTAGCTTTTTGAAAAGGACTGGAATGACTTATTCAATGTAATGAGCAGCTATTTGTCAGTGTAACTAATTTCATTAGCCTAAAAATTCCTGTGCTGTTACATTATACAGCTAGTTGATAATCCACAGTGTTATCATCTATAAAAAAATATAAACAAGAATAATAGAACCTTACTTGGTCAAAGCCTCAGCACCCAGAGCACTGGCCTTGGATGAAATCTTGCCCAACATGGAAAGCACAGCAGCCTTCTCGCTAGCAGACAGACGCATTGTGGTGATCAGGAGATGGTGCAGGAAGCCTTAGATCAGCTTGGCAACTCAAAAGAAAATCCACAATAAACTGAAAATCTCACTACCAAGAGATCCTGAAGGAGAATGTCCGACCATCTGTTCGTGTACTCAAGCTGAAACGAACTTGGGTTCTGCAGCAGGACAATGATCCTAAACACACCAGCAAGTCCACCACCGAATGGCTGAAGAAAAACAAAATGAAGACTTTGGAGTGGCCTAGCCAAAGTCCTGACCTGAATCCTATTGAGATGTTGTGGTATGACCTTAAAAAGGCTGTTCATGCTCGAAAACCCTCTAATGTAACTGAATTAGGACAATTCTGCAAAGATGAGTGGGCCAAAATTTCTCCAGGACGCTGTAAAAGCCTCATTGCACGTTATCGCAAACGCTTGGTTGCAGTTGTTGCTGCTAAGGGTGGCCCAACCAGTTATTAGGTTTAGGGGGCAATCACTTTTTCACACAGGGCCATGATGGTTTGGATTTTTTTTCACCTTTAATAATAAACACCTTCATTTACAAATTGCATTTTGTGTTTACTTGTGTTGTCCTTGACTATTGTTTAAATTGGTTTGATGTTCCGAAACACTTAAGTGTGACAAACATGCAAAGGAACAGGAAATGAGGAAGGGGGCAAACACTTTTTCACACCACTGTATATAAAACAATAATAATAAATGCGCCCCTTGGTTACAGTAATACTAGACCTGCCCCTTAGTTACACGATAGACACCCCTTGCAGAGTAGCCAGAGCATCGGGAGCGTGCGGCATCGTCTCGTACAATTACATGTTAACTTCTGCGGTGTAGAGTTCACTCAGAGCTGTTTAGGTTCGTCAATTTTCGTAAGCTCCATAGTCCTTTGCACTGCGCAATCGATGCGCCTGAGCAGTACAGGGGGTCCTTATGCCGCGGGGGACTTTTTCGGCAGGACACCGGAATTACACTGCCATCTAGTGGCGGTAGATGTAATTGGGGTAGCGCCGCCCAAGTAATGGGAACTGATTACCATGAGGGGAAAAGTAATCAGTTAGATTACTCGTTACCCTCTAAAGTAACTGCGTTAAGTAACTCCATTTATTTTAACTCAGTTACTTACATCACTGCCTGTCACTACCTATTGCTATCATAGAGGATATTTACATTCCCTGAGATAACAATAAAAATGATAAAAAAATATAAAAAATGGAAGGAACAGTTTAAAAATAAAATAAATAAGCAAAATAAATAATAAAAAAAAAGCACCCTGCTCTTGCGCAAAGGCAAACGCAAGCATCGGTCTGGCGTCATATGTAAACAGCAATTGCACCATGCATGTGAGGTATCACCACGAAGGTCAGATCGAGGGCAGTAATTTTAGCAGTAGACCTCTTCTGTAAATCTAATGTGGTAACCTGTAAAGGCTTTTAAAGGCTTTTAAAAATGTATGTAGTTTGTCGCCACTGCGAGTTTGTGCACAATTTTAAAGCATGTTGTGTTTGGTATCCATATACTGGGCCTAAGATCATCTTTTTTATTTCATCAACAATTTGCATTAGAATTTAAAAAAGTGTATTTTTTCCCCAAAAAATCGCTGCGTAAATACTGTGTGGAAAAAAAATGCAACACCCACCATTTTAATCTGTAGGGCCTTTGCTTTAAAACAAATATATATTGTTTTGGGGGTTCAACGTAATTTTCTTGCAAAAAAAATATGTTTTCATGTAAACAAAGACTGTCAGAAAGGGCTTTGTCTTCAAGTGGTTAGAAGAGTGGGTGATGTGTGACATAAGCTTCTAAATGTTGTGCATAAAATGCCAGGACAGTTCAAACCCCCCCCAATTGACCCCATTTTGGAAAGTAGACACCCCAAGCTATTTGCTGAGAGGCATGTCTTGTCCATGGAATATTTTATATTTTGACACAAGTTGCGGGAAAAATATATATATATATATTTTTTTGCACAAAGTTGTCACTAAATGATATATTGCTCAAACATGCCATGGGCATATGTGGAATTACACCCCAAAATATATTCTGTTGCTTCTCCTGAGTATGGGTATACCACATGTGTGAGACTTTTTGGGAGCCTAGCCGCGTACGGGACCCCAAAAACCAAGCACCGCCTTCAGGCTTTCTAAGGGTGTAAATGTTTTATTTAACTCCTCACTGCCATTTACAGTTTCGGAGGCCATGGAATGCCCAGATGGCACAACCCCCCCCCCCCCCAAATGACCCCATTTTGGAAAGTAAACACCCCAAGCTATTTGCTGAGAGGTATGGTGAGTATTTTGCAGATCTCGCTTTTTGTCACAAAGTTTTGAAAATTGAAAAAAAAAATTGTTTTTTTCTTTACTTTCTTCATTTTCAAAAACAAATGAGAGCTGTAAAATACTCATCATGACTCACAGCAACTAGCTTGGGGTGTCTGCTTTCTAAAATGGGGTCATTTGGGGGAGTTTTGTGCCATCTTGGCATTTTATGGCCTTCAAAACTGTGATAAGTAGTGATAGGTAGTGAGGCGTGAAATCAAAAATGTATGCCCTTAGAAATCTTGAAGGCAGTGATTGGTTTTGGGGTCCCGTACACGGCTAGGCTCCCAAAAAGTCCCACACATGTGGTATCCCCGTACTCAGGAGAAGCAGCAGAATGCATTTTTGGGTGTAATTTCACATATACCCATGGCATGTGTGAGAAATATAAAATTTAGTGACAACTTTGTGCAAAAAAAAAAAGTTTTAATATTCCCGCAACTTGTGGCAAAATATAAAATATTCCATGGACTCAACATGCCCTCTCAGCAAATAGCTTGGGTGTCTACTTTCCAAAATTGGGTAATTTGGGGAGGTTTTGTGCTATTTTGGCATTTTATGGCCTTCAAAACTGTGATAGGTAGTGAGGAGTGTAATCAAAAATTTGCACCCTTAGAAATCCTGAAGGCGGTAAATGGTTTTCGGGGTGCCGTGCACGACTAGGCTCCCGAAAACTCCCGTACTCAGAAGAGACGCAGCAAAATGTATTTTGGGGTGCAATTTCACATATAACCATGGCATGTGTGAGCAATATATCATTTATTTATTTATTTAAAAAAAAAAAAATTCAATGGGCTCAACATGCCTCTTAGCAATTACCTTGGGGTATCTACTTTCAAAAATTGGGTCATTTGGGGGGGGGGGGGTTGTACTGCCCTGCTAGTTTAGCACCTCAAGAAATGAGATAGATAGTCATAAATTAAAAGCTGTGTAAATTACAGAAAATGTACTCTAGTTTGTAGATGCTATAACTTTTGCGCAAACCAATAAATATATGCTTATTGACATTTTTTTTACTAAAGACATGTGGCTGAAATAAAAATCACAGAGGCAATCAAATACCATCAAAAGAAAGCTCTATTTGTGGGGGGGAAAGGACACTAATTTTGTTTGGGTACAACATTGCATGACCACGCAATTACCAGTTAAAGCGTCCATCCTATTGCTAATTTCATAGGTAAGTTTGATGTTATTTCGATTGTCATTCAATTTCCCAAAAAATTGTATCAGGCTGTCTTCACTGCCTTTCCATATTAGAATACAATCATCAATAAATCTCCTGTACATAATTAAATCATCTGCGGATCGGAATAAATGGCTTGTTCCTCTCACCATTAAGTTGCCTATAATATTCCTCATTGTGCCAGAAATAATTATGTTGTAGACCATATACTAAGCATCTTAATATGAAACGTTTTTGTTTTGACACCAAATTACTAAATTCCTCAATGGCCCATTTTGACGCTTGCACCGCCTCTTCGTGATATATCACTGTGTAAATCGATAAGACATCTGCTGTAGCTATTAGATATTCACAGTTCAACGTTAATTCGACAGTATTAAGTATCTTTATTAGATGTTTTGTGTCTCTCAAATAGGCACGTGTTTTGGGCACCAAAGGTTGTATATAATTGTCCACATATTGTCCTATTCTTGAATTAATGGACTTAATCCCATTAATTATTGGTCTTTCTGGTGGTTGTGTTTGATTTTTGTGAATCTTTGGAACCATATAGATTATCGGTACCCTACATGTATCAGGTAGAATTTTTGCCTCTTTCTTGGTTAAAATATTATTCAATCCTCCTCTGGAAATGAGTACAGACAATTCATTTTTATATTCTTTAGTCGGATTCCCTCTCAGTTTGATATAGGTATTTGTATCACTAAGTTGTTCTTGTAATTTCTTATTGTAGTAATCCTTAGAAAGTACAATTGCCACCCCCCCCCCTTTTTATCTGCAGGTCTGATTATAACTTTTTTATTTTCCTCTAGTTCCTTAATTCCCTTTTTAATGGTCAATCGATCAGCAACTTCTTTTATTTTCAATTTCTCCAGATCCTGTATAACCATCCGGTTAAATACTTCTATATGCTCATTATTGGATACTGGAGGGTTAAACAATGACTTATTCCTTAGTTTGCTGTGCACAATTCGTCCTGGTGGGTGCGTGTTTCCTGTGCTTAGAACAGTCCCTGCAAAAAATGAAATTTTTAATGTAATGTCTGGTCCCATCAATATGGATAAAAATCAGTGAGACAAACGGCATGGGTACCCCCCCCCCCCCCCCCCCTGCCCATTACCAGCCCCTTTGGGTCTTGTATGGATATTAAGGGGAACCTCTGAACAGCAGTATACAGGCGGTGCAAACAAGACAGGGACTGTGTAGGTTTGTTGTTAAGTAGAATCTGTTTGTAATTGTGTACTGGTACATTTTTAAAGTGTAGCTCCAGTCCAAAAATCTATTTTTAATCTTTTTGGAAAACATAGGGAAGGGTTATCACCACTGTAACCATTTTTGTTGCTGTCTGAAGATTTCACTGCACTTTCTGTCCCAATGACAAATGTTTTTTGAAAATTTGGGGTGTTTAGTAAAACAAGGATTGGGATAAAGCATCAGGGGAGACTGGAGAGGAGACACGTCTTTCCAATATCAACTCTTACAGGAGAGAATTTCCCTTCCTAGGGGACTTCCGGTTGTCTCCTTCCGTTTGCAAGTAGGAGACGTTTGTAAGTTGTATGTTTGAAAGCAGGGCCTATATGCTTTGTAGAAATTTGGGCCTAAGGTGTTGGTGTTGCCACAACACTGTAAGCCCTCAAAGTGACTCCTGGTGGGCGCTGGAATGCCCTGCTGTGAACTATTATATCAAGAATTGTAATTACATGCCATTGTTAAACAGTGGTAGAAAAATTTGGCCTTTGGTGGTGGTGGTGCTGGTGCCACAACACTGTAAGTCCTCACAGTTACTCTTGGTGGGCGCTGGAATGGGCCCTGCTGTAAAATATTATATCAAGAATTGTAATTACATGCACCTGTTAAACAGGGGCAGAAAAATTGGGCCTTAGGCACTGGTGCCACAACACAGCAACACCTCACAGAAACTCTAGTTGGAGCACAGGAATGAGCCCTGCTGCAAAGTATTGCATCAAAAATTGTAATTACATGCCCCTGTTGAACAGGGGCTGAAAAATTGGGCCTTAGCCACAGGTGCTGGTGCCACAACACTGCAACCCCTCACAGATAATCTAGTTGTTGTCCGTAGGAATGAGCCTTGCTGCAAAGTATTGCATCAAAAATTGTAATTACATGCCCCTGTTAAACAGGGGCTGAAAAATTGGGCCTTGGGCACAGGGGCTGGTGCCACAACACTGCAACCACTCACAAATATTGTAGTTCAGGGCAGCAACAAACCATTCTGCAAAATATTGCATAAAAAATTGTAATTACATGCCCCTGTTAAACAGGGGCAGAAAATTGGGCCTTAGCCACTGGTGGCGGCGCCCCGAACCAAAAATGTTCTTACAAGCTATCAGCATGATCATTGAGGAGGAAGAGAATAGTCACTCAGCATAACAGGATAGTCACTCAGCATCAGCATATAGGCAGTCTTGAAGGGATCTGACATTTAAAAAAAAATATTCTGTTACATCAGCATCAGGTGCTTGGTAGCTGGTGGTGATCCAAGACTGATTTATTTTTATGAAGGTCAGTCAATCAACCGAGTCGGTGGACAGGCGCACCCTGTGATCGGTTACAAAGCCTCTAGCAGCACTGAATGTGTGTTACGAAAGAACGCTGGATGCAGGACAGGCCAGTAGCTCAATTGCATACTGTGCAAGCTCTGGCCAGTGATCCATCCTCAAGACCCAGTAACCCAGAGGATTTTCGGTGAGAAAGGTGTCCAAGTCTGATCTTGCCCCTATGTATTCCTGGATCATTTAAATCAGACGCTGGTGATGGTTGCTGGAACCGATCATACCTTGGGGCTGCAGACTAAAAATTGTCTGAACGCATCGGTCAGATGGCCACCTTCTCCACCGCTCCTTCTGTGACTGACCGAAGCCTCAACAACACGTTGTACAGGACCAGGAATTTGGAACCTCCCAGTCTCTGGGAACGCGTTGCACAGACCTTTCTGCAAGGCCTCCCGAAGATGTTTCATCCTCTGCTCCCTCTGCAAGATAAGGTCCACAACCTTACCATTGTATCGTGGATAAGGAGGGTTGCCAGCCAGTAATGATCCCCCTCCTTTATCCGACGAATACAAGGATCCTTCCGCAGGCTTTGCAGGATGAGGGAGGCAATGCAGCGTAGGTTAGCTGAGGCATTCGTTCCGGTGTCCTCTGGGTCACTAAGGTTGACATGATCTGCAGCCACCTCCTCCCAGCCACGTGCAAGTTCATGGGTTTCTTGGGACTGTGAATGATCCCTAAAAGACTGCTGCTGATGCTGAGTGCCAGGCTCCACCTTCATGCTGACACAATCCTCCTCCTCCTCCTCATCCTCTTCCTGTGTGATCGGCTGGCCAGCAGGAACACTGTCTGGATAAAGGGAGCCTTGAGAGGTAAGGAAGTCCTCCTCTTCCTGCTTCTGTTCTGCCTCAAGTGCCCTGTCCATTAGCCCATGCATCGTGTGCTCCAACAGGTGGACAAGAGGGACAGTGTCACCGATGCATGCACTGTCACTGCTCACCATCCTCGTGGCCTCCTCAAATGGTGACAGGACAGTGCATGCATCCCTGATCATGGAAAAAAAAACAAGCTCCCCTGACCCTGTCCTGGTGCCGTAGTCGCACAGGTACTCATTGATTGCCCTCTGCTGCGTGTGCAGCCGCTGCAACATGGCCAACGTTGAGTTCCACCTGGTGGCCATGTCACAGATTAGGCTGTACTTGGGCAGGTTATATTCCTTTTGGAGGTCAGCCAGCCGAGCACTGGCATTATATGACCAGCGGAAATGCACACAAACTTTCCTGGCCTGCCTCAGGGCATCCTGTAAGCCCGGGTACCTGCCCAAGAACCGCTGCACCACCAAGTTAAGGACGTGAGCCACACAGGGCACATGGGTCAGTTGTCCCTGTCGGAGGGCGGAGAGGAGGTTGGTGCCATTGTCGCAAACCACCATTCCTGGCTTAAGCTGGTGTGGCTCCAACCACCTCTCAGCCTGCCCCTGCAGAGCTGACAGAACCTCTGCCCCAGTGTGGCTCCTGTCCCCCAAGCAAACCAGCGCAAGCACCGCATGGCATCTTTTTGCCTGCATACTTGCGTAGCCCCTTGAACGCCTATGGAGCCGAGGACAAAGCACAGGAAGAGGCCATGGAGGAAGAAGAAAAGGAGGGGTGGAGGAGAGAGGTGTGTCAGAATCACTAGTAGTAGCATTTTGGAGGCGGGGTGGCGGAACAACCTCCAACACTACTGCACCTTGTCCTGCATCCTTCCCAGCTGCCAGAAGAGTCACCCAATGTGCCGTGAAAGATAGGTAACATCCCTGTCCATGCATGCTGGACCATGGGTCAGCGGTAATATGCACCTTCCTGCTGACCGCCCTGTCCAGCGAGGCCAAGACATTGCCTTCCACATGCCGGTAGAGAGCCGGAATTGCCTTCCGTGAGAAAAAGTGGCGTTTGGGAACCTGCCACTGAGGAACCACACATTCCACAAACTCACAAAAGGGGACAGAGTCTACCAACTGAAAAGTCAGCAGTTGGAGTGCTAGCAATTTATCCAAGCTAGCATTCAACTGCTGGGCATGTGGATGGCTGGGAGTGAACTTCTTTCGATGGTGCAGCAGCTGGGGCAGGTAAATTTGCCTGGTACAATCAGACGTCGGTGTACCGATAGCAGATTGCCTGCAAGTACTTGGCTGTGACACACCTAATTCTACACCTTCATTCCTCTCAGTGCAGGTTTCAGAGAGGACTGAAGGTAGAGTGGGGTTGGAGATCCCAGCTGATGAGGAGCAAGGAGAGGTCTGCTTTGTGCTTTGGTGTGGGTCTCTTAGGTACGCTTGCCAACAAACTGCATGGCAGGTCAACATATGTCTGGTCAAGCATGTGGTGCCCAACCGGCTGATGTTTTGGCCACGCGAGATACGCTTGAGACATATGTTGCAAATAGCAGTGGTGCGATCTGATGCACTTGTCTCAAAAAAGGCCCACACCAAAAAACTTTTGGAATAACGCGCAGAGGCAGTGCCCTGCACATGCGCAGCTGTGCAGTGTGGCTGGCGCCTGGAGGGCATCCTTCCTCGTTGGAGATGAGCCTCCTTCTCCTCCTCTCTCCTATCAGGCACCCACATGGAGTCAGTGACCTCATCATCCCCTCCCTCCACATCACTGGAGCAAACCTGGCAGTGTGCTGCAGCTGGGGGAACATGACTGCCAGATTGCTGTCCTTCTTGGGCTCACGGTACTGCCTTCCTCTAGCTGTGTATCATCATCAGAGTTTACAAAATGCTGGGCATCCTCATGCAGCATGTACCCAACACTGTGCTCAAACAGTTTGGGGGACTCCTCAGGAGGACATGATGGGGATATGGAAGGAGTGACTGATACCATTGAGCCTGGGGAAGAGGCCGCGTTGGCAGCTGCTTTGCCAGTTCGCTGAGCCTGGGTGAGAGAGGATGAGGAGGATGAGAATGGCTTGGTCATCCACTCTACCAAGTCTTCGTCATGTTGCGGCTCAACACGTCCAGCTGCCGAAAAAAAGGACGCGCGTGTCCCATGGCCACGTGCTGATGAGGATGCACCGTGTCCACGACCAGCACTGTTGCCTCTAGACACAGAGCCTGCTTGCCCTCTTTTATTGCCTCGTGACTGTCTGCCTCTCTTTGTTGGCCTTCCAGACATACTAATGGCCTGCAGGGAGATGTAGCTGCACAAAGCTGGGACTGATATACTGCAGCTAGCAGAATCAACTGCCTGCCTGTAGTATTATTATTATCAGAACACCAGCAATTGGGGTAGCTTAAGGTGTACACTGTGCAGATGGCACAATACACCCACTGTATTTGCAACAGCTGCCTACGGATAGGATGCGCAGAAGAACAGCAATTGGGGTAGCTTCAGGCGTGTAAACTGTGCAGATGTCACAATACACCCACTGTATTTGCAAAAGCTGCCTACGGATAGGATTCGCAGAACAACAGAAATTGGGGTAGCTTCAGGCGTGTAAACTGTGCAGATGGCACAATACACCCACTGTATTTGCAACAGCTGCCTACGGATAGGATGCGCAGAACAACAGCAATTGGGGTAGCTTCAAGGTAGCTTCAGGCGTGTACACTGTGCAGATTAGTGATGGACGAACTTCAGATGGGACGTTTCGCGAACCGCGATCCGCGAACGTGCCCAAAATGTGCCCAAAGCGGGCCCCATTGACTTTAATGGCAGGCGAACCTTAAAAACCTCCAGATCATATTTTCAGCCACAAAATACTTACTAGCTGTGCACACATAGTCCCACAATATGGACACTGACATACCAGAAGTATTAAGGGAATCTGGGATCGACAACGACAAGCATTATTTTTTATCTGGGAAATTTTGTCAATTCAAGGCCATGGAGGAGAGGCAAGGTCAGGCCAGGCTATAAAGGGGGTGCAGGAGATGATTGATTAGTGCCACAGTCAGGGCAGCACAGTCCTGTGCCAGTGTCCCAGTGTGCCAACCTGTGCTTGAGCCCCTGACCTCTCCCTCTGCCTGGCCCATACCCCCACCTATGCAGGGCTCCACTGCGGTGGTCCGGAGGTGCCAGTCCAGTGCTGATCCATTCCTCAGCCATGGTTCTGGCACTGCCTGCTGATTGGCTTTACGGCTGCTATCTCCCTCACTGTAATAGAACACTGACACCAGCACTGCGATAGAGAGCACTGACACCAGCACCACGATAGAGAGCACTGACACCAGCACCGAGATAAAGAGCACTGACACCAGCACCGAGATAGAGAGACCTGACACCAGCACCGAGATAGAGAGCACTGACACCAGCAATGAGGTAGAGAGACCTGACACCAGCACCGAGGTAGAGAGACCTGACACCAGCACCGAGATAGAGAGACCTGACACCAGCACCGAGATAGAGAGACCTGACACCAGCACTGAGATAGAGAGAACTGACACCAGCACCGAGATAGAGAGCACTGACACCAGCACAGAGATAGAGAGAACTGATACCAGCACCGAGATAGAGAGCACTGACACAAGCACTGACACCAGCAACTCGCTACGGGACCCAAAAATACGACACCGCTCAACCTCTTCAAACAGGAGGGTACGGGCATATAGTACGGTGTGCTTTTTTTTTACAAGAGAGCCAAAGGTAGAAAAAAGGTCCGTGTGCTAGATTATATAAATCGTTTATAGAGTTATGCATATACATGGTCTACTGGTCACATGTGTTGAATTCCTCCGAGATCCATGCCTCATTCATTTTTATAAATGTGAGGTAGTCAACACTGTCGTGAGCTAGGCGAGTGTGCTTATCGGTCACGATCCCCCCTGCTGCGCTGAACGTCCTTTCGGACAGGACACTGGACAAAGGGCAAGCCAACAGTTCCATTGCAAATTGTGCAAGCTCTGGCCAGAGGTCAAGCCTGCCCACCCAGTAGTCCAGGGGTTCATCACTTCTCAGAGCGTCCACATCGGCCGTTAACCCAATGTATTCGGACACCTCACGGTCTAGGCGTTCCCTGATGCTGGATCCAGATGACACCTGTCGATGGGTCGGCTGAAAGAATGATCTCATATCAGAAGTGACCAACACATCTTCAAACCGCCCTCTTCTTGTAGGTGCTGTTGGATTGGTACCCGCAACTCTCTCTCTCTGGGAGTGGGAATTACTCTGCCAGTGCACACAAAAGCAGAATGCAGCTTTTCTCTAAGCAAGGCCTGTAAGTGCTCCATTCTGTGATGGTGGTAACATTTCTGCCATTTTGTGTTTGTACCAGGGGTCTAAGTACGTTGCCACCCAGTACTGGTCCTTGACCTTTATGCTTTTTATACGGGGGTCCCTGTTAAAACACTGGAGCATGAAGGCCCCCATTTTCACTAAACTGGAAGCGGTGTGGTGGCCTGGCTCCTGCTCATCATCCAGGATAATGTTGTCCTCCTCGTTCTCCTCCCCCCATCCACGGACAACAACAGGGATCCCAGAAAGGTTTAAAGCATGCTCTTCTTGCTCCTCCTCATCCGCCCCGGCACCATCCTCCTCTGACTCCTCTTCAGACTCCTGTTGTTGACTTGTCTCAGATAGAGTAGCCCCCCTTGGGAATTCATCCAGCATTCCTCATCTTCCTCCTCCTCCACGGCTTGATCAATGACACGACGCAATGCACGCTCCATAAAGAAGGTGTAAGGTACAATGTCACTGATGGTGCCATGGCTGCGACTAGGGATGGGCCCGGTGTTCGATTCAAACCCATGTTCGGATCGAACATCGGGTGTTCGCTTGTTCGGCGAGCCCAGAACTATTTGGGCCACTCTCATCAAATTTGTGTGATGCGAGCGGCCCGCAATGCATTGCGCCAGTCGCAGTGCAATGCTGGCTGATGATTGGCCAAGCATGCACTGTGACCCCGCATGCTTGGCCAATCACAGCGCCGGCAGCGAGGAGAGCCATAATTGGCTACAGGCAGGATGCCTGTAGCCAATTATATCTCAGGGGCTTTAGTACACGCCCCACGGTATAAGAGGCCGTGGCGGCGGCGGCCTTGCATATTGTGATATTGTGTTTCAGTGTCAGCGTGTCAGTGTGCTGCTGACTGCTGAGAATATGTGCTCTATTTCTTGGGATTTGTGTGTGCGTGCTGTTAGTACAGCATTGCAGTATCACATCTGGGGGGGGGGGGGGTCTATAGGTTGCCTGTGAAGGGGGGCAGGTTTCCTGTGCTTAGAACTGTCCCTGCAAAAAGTGTAATTTTTGCAGGGAAAAAAGCTATTTAAAAGCACTCGCGGGTAATGAATTGATGGCTCCCGTAACACAGAGAACTGTCATTCATTGATAAAAAAACAAAAAAAATAAAGCGTGGGGGTCCCCCCAAATTCAATAACCAGGCCCTTCAGGTCTGGGATGGATATTAAGGGGGACCCCAGCCAAAAAATAAAAAAAATGGCGTAGGGTCCCCCTCAAAATCCATACCAGACCCTTGAGGTCTGGTATGGATTTTAAGGGGAACCCCAGCCAAAAAAAATGGCGTGGGGTCCCCCTCAAAATCCATACCAGACCCTTATCCGAGCACGCAACCTGGCAGGCCGCAGGAAAAGAGGGGGGACGAGATCGGCCCCCCTCCCGCCTGAACCGTACGAGGCCACATGCCCTCAACACCCCCAAAGCACCTTGTCCCCATGTTGATGAGGACAAGGGCCTCTTCCCCACAACCCTGGCCGGTGGTTGTGGGGGTCTGCGGGTGGGGGGCTTATCGGAATCTGGAAGCCCCCTTTAACAAGGGGACCCCCAGATCCCACCCCCCCCCTGTGTGAAATGGTAAGGGGGTACAAAAGTACCCCTACCATTTCACCAAAAAAGTGTCAAAAATTGTAAAAATGACAGGAGACGGTCTTTGACAATTCCTTTATTAAAATCTTCTTTCTTCTTTCTTCATCCTTCGGTTTCTTCATCTTCTCCTTCCGGCATCTTCTTCCGTCTTCTTCTTCCATCATCTTCTTCCTCCGATCCGCTTCTTCTTGCGCTGGTCTTCTCGTCCGGCATCTTCCATGGCGTCGGCGTCGGTGTCTCTTCTTGGGCCGCTCCTCGCAATGGGAGGCTCCCGCTGTGTGAGGCTTCGCTGCGTCTGACAGGTCTTTTATAACGGAGGGCACCTGGTGACCCCAGAAAATGGAAGAAGATGGAAGAAGATGACAGAAAGAGAAGATGAAGAAACCGAAGGATGAAGAAAGAAGATTTTAATAAAGGAATTGTCAAAGACCGTCTCCTGTCATTTTTACAATTTTTGACACTTTTTTGGTGAAATGGTAGGGGTACAAACCCCCTTACCATTTCACACAGGGGGGGCCGGGATCTGGGGGTCCCCTTGTTAAAGGGGGCTTCCAGATTCTGATAAGCCCCCCGCCCGCAGACCCCCACAACTACCGGCCAGGGTTGTGGGGATGAGGCCCTTGTCCTCATCAACATGGGGACAAGGTGCTTTGGGGGTCTCAGACCCCCAAAGCATCCTCCCAATGTTGAGGGCATGTGGCCTGGTACGGTTCAGGCGGGAGGGGGGGGCACTCTCGCCCCCCTCTTTTCCTGCGGTCTGCTAGGTTGCGTGCACGGATAAGGGTCTGGTATGGATTTTGAGGGTGACCCCACGCCATTTTTTTTGGCTGGGGTTCCCCTTAAAATCCATCCCAGACCTCAAGGGTCTGGAATGGATTTTGAGGGGGACCCTACGCCATTTTTTTTGGCTGGGGTCCTCCTTAATATCCATCCCAGACCTGAAGGGCCTGGTTATTGAATTTGGGGGGACCCCCACGCTTTTTTTTTTTAATTTTTTTTATTTTTTATCAATGACTTTTTTTTTTATCAATGACTTTCAATGAATGACTGTTCTCTGTGTTACGGAAGCTGTCAAATCACATTAGCCGCAAGTGATTTTAAATAGCTTTTTTTCTTGCAAAAATGACACTTTTTACAGGGACAGTTCTAAGTACAGAAAACATGCGCCCCTTCACAGGCATACTATAGACCCCCCCTAGGTACGAAATTTAAAGGAATATTACACTTTTATTGTTTCAATTTAAGCATTATTAAAATCACTGCTCCTGAAAAAAAACGTCAGTTTTAAAAAAAAAATTGGCATTGATACATGTCCCCTGGGGCAGGACCCAGGTCCCCAAACACTTTTTATGACAATAACATGCATCCCAGTCTTTAAAATTAGCACTTTTGATTTTGAATGTTCACATCCATTATAACTAATAGGGTTCTAAAGCTCGCACGGACTTTAGGTCCGTTCGCGGGTTCTGGTGCGAGCCGAACGGGGGGGGGGTCTTTGGCTCATCCCTAGCTGCGACTGACCAGTTTGGTGATCTCATCAAATGGCCGCAGAAGTCTGCATGCGTCGCGCATGAGCAGCCACTGGCGCAGTGAAAAAAAAAACAAGCTCCCCAGAACCTGTTCTGCCACAGAGTTCGTACAGGTAGTCGTTAACTGCACGTTACTGCTGGAGCAGCCTATCAAGCATATAGAAGGTTGAGTTCCATCGCGTCGGGCAATCACAAATAAGACGTCTGACCAGCAGAGTGTGTCGCCGCTGAATGTCAGCAAGGCGAGCTATGGCCGTGTAAGATCTTCTGAAATGGTTCGAGATTTTCCTTGCCTGCCGCAAGATGTCCTGGACCCCAGGGTATTTGACAACGAATTGCTGCACGACCAAGTTTAAGGCGTGTGCCATGCATGGCACATGTGTAATTTTGCCCTGTTTCAACACGCTAAGCAGATTGGCACCGTTGTCGCACACTACTTTACCAACTGTCAAATTGAGTGGTGTTAGCCACTGATCTGCCTGTGAATGCAAAGCTGAAAGGAGTGCAGGACCAGTGTGGCTCTTGGCTTCCAGGCACAACAGACGCAGCACAGCATGGCAACGTCTCACCTGGCATGTCAAATAGGTTCTGGGGATCTTGGGCAGCGCAGCAGAAGAGACGCTAGCAGCAGAAAAGGAGGAGTCAGCCGAGGAGGAGAGGGAGGATGGAGTAGGAGGAGGAGAAGAAGAGGCAGGCCTGCATGCAATCCGTGGCGGTAAAACCAAATCTACACAGGTGCCACGGGTTACATGCTTGACGGCCGTCATAAGGTTCACCCAGTGGGCAGTAAAAGTCATATACCTTCCCTGCCCGTGTTTGCTAGACCATGTGTCTGTGGTCAGATGTATCTTGGCACCGACACTGTGTGCCAGAGATACATTCACTTGCCGCTGAACATGGCCATATAGCTCTGGGATGCCCTTCTGTGAGAAATACTTCCTTCCTGGGACCTTCCATTGTGGTGTTCCAATGGCCACAAATTTTCAAAAGGTCTCAGAGTCCACCAGTTTATATGGCAGTAGTTGGCAGGCTATCAGTTCTGACAAGCCAGCGGACAACCGTTGGGCAAGAGGGTTATCCGGCGTCATCATTTTTTTACGCTCAAACATTTGGCCCACGGAAGCCTGCCTTTTTCCGAAAAAAACGTGAGGACGGCATGATGGAAGGTGGAGTGGAGGACAATTCTGAGGAGAGAGGAGAAGGAGAAGTAGAAGAGGCTGGATGGTGAGAGCCTGGAGTGTGGCTTTGTGGGTTCTGACGGCGTTGCTCCCACTGGGCTCGGTGATGGCAGCTCATGTGCCTTCTTAAGGCGGTCATCCCTAGGTGAGTGTTGGGCTTACCGCGACTTATGCGTTGCATGCAAAGGCTGCAGATGGCAACACTATTGTCAGCAGCGGACACGTTAAAAAAAGCCCACACTGCGGAGCCATGTGCCAGCTTCCTGGGAGCGCCAGATGTGACCGTACATGGTTGATGCCTCACTCCTGATACATTAGCAGTCTGGTTTGTCCCTCCTGTGCAATGTAAGTTCCGCCTGCTTCTCCTCCCTATCTGCTGGTCCATCTCTCCCTCTGAACTCCCCTCCTCTTCCTCTCTTGTGGGCACCCACGTGACGTCCCTAGACACGTCATCATCAACGTCACCTTCCCCACCGCTATAATTAGAGATCTCAGAGTAGGCAGCAACAGTGGGGGCCAACCTCCTTGGGCTGATCTGGGTACTGTTGTCTGACTGCTGAGTGGCGGTTGTTGCTACCTCCTCTTCCTGATCCAATGCCAAGAATGGCTGCGCATTGGAAATGTCTTGTGATGATGGATCGGAAAATAATTCCTGGGACTCACTTCTGCAACTTCTGCAACTTCCCACTTTGGCTCAAGCCTGTTGCTCCTGCCCTACCCCCTACCACCCCTGCGGAAGGGCCTGCCTCTTCCTCTGCCTGTCATTTTTTAAATGACCCTCTGACAAAAGTCTCTAGAGAAGTGCAGTATATGTGGAAGAAGATATGTAACACCCCGCTTCAATCTGTCGTTTTGGGGGGCCACTGGTCTATCACACCAGTTATAATGCTTTTTTATAATTGCGTTTGTCACTCTTTGTAGTATCGCTGCAGAACTGCTCAGCAGTCACAATGCTGGACAGTAGAAATGCACTATACTATGCTTTCTATAGTTGAAAGTATTTTATTATATTTAGTATATTATCAGTGTATTTCACCTCTATATACTGTACACCTATACCAGTCCTTAAAAGGACTTTTGTGGACCTAATAGTAGCTAGCTAGTGTATTACAGACTATCCCTGCTCCAAACGCCAACCTTTCCCTACACTGAGAAATGACAGCTGCACAATCGCTGAGCACTGCACTATAATATGCTTTCTATATTTGAAAAAAAGTATATTATCAATGTATTTCACCTCTATATACTGTACACCTATACCAGTCCTTAAAGGGACTTTTGTGGACCTAATAGTAATAGCTAGTGATTAGACTGACTGTCCCTGCTCCACACAGCGTCTTTTCTCTACACTGACAAAAGACACAATGTAAAATGGCCGCCAAATCAGGTCTATTTATAAGGTAGGGGGTATGTCCATGTGCTTAAATGTCTCAAGTGGCTGTCCTGTACCCCATGATGGATGTGTCATGGGTTAAAGTTCTTCACAATGTAAACGAATATGGCCACCGCGAACAGCACCATAAGTCCGCAAATACACCCACTATATTTGCAACAGTTGCCTATAGATAGGATGCGCAGAACAGCAATTGGGGTAGCTTCAGGCGTGTACACTGTGAAGATGGCACAATACGCCGACTGTAATTGCTACAGATGCCTACAGATAGGATGCGCAGAACAACAACAATTGGGGTAGCTTCAGGTGTACACTGTGCAGATGGCACAATACACCCACTGTATTTGCAACAGCTGACTATGGATAGGATGCACAGAACAGCAATTAGGGTAGCTTCAGGTGTACACTGTGCAGATGGCACAATACACCCACTGTATTTGCAACAGCTTCAAAATTTAATGAAATCACACTGTCTCTCTGTTTATATCTCTTAAATTAAATCACACTGTCTCTCTGTGTATATCTCTTAAATGAAATCACACTGTCTCTCTGTGTATATCTCTTAAATTAAATCACACTGTCTCTCTGTTTATATCTCTTAAAGTGGAAGTAAACCCCCCTATCGTTTTCAGCCAAGGAAGCTGCCATCTTTGCCACTGTTTAATCTTCAACTGCCACAGTGCTGCACATGTGATCTGTTATGACACCAGCCATTGGATGGTTTGACTGTTTGGTTGAGAGCACAGCCAATGTGCAGTTAGCATTCCCTGCATGCCTTTTTTTTTAAAACTGTTAAATCGATGGGTTTACTTCCGCTTTAAATTAAATCACACTGTCTCTCTGTGTATATCTCTTAAATGAAATCACACTGTCTCTCTGTGTATATCTCTTAAATGAAATCACACTGTCTCTCTGTGTATATCTCTTAAATTAAATCCCACTGTCTCTCTGTGTATATCTCTTAAATGAAATCCCACTGTCTCTCTGTGTAAATCTCTTAAATGAAATCACACTGTCTTTCTGTCTATCTCTCTGGCCGCCGTGTACTAAACTCCCTGAGCCATAATTGGCTAAAGTCACCCTGGCTTTGGCCAATTACGGCTCTCTGTATGGACGGCGCTGTGATTGGCCAAGCATGCGGGTCATAGTGCATGCTTGGCCAATCATCAGCCAGCAATGCACTGCGGTGCCGCAGTGAATTATGGGCCGTGACTTGCCACTCGAATTTGGTGCGAACGGACCATAACTTTCGGGATTCGCCGAACGGGTGAACAGACGATGTTCGAGTCGAACATGGGTTCGACTCGAACACGAAGCTCATCCCTACTCATCAGCTGAGTCCTGATCAATCAAACCATCATTTATAGGTACAGTGGTGTGAAAAAGTGTTTGCCCCCTTCCTCATTTCCTGTTCCTTTGCATGTTTGTCACACTTAAGTGTTTCGGAACATCAAACCAATTTAAACAATAGTCAAGGACAACACAAGTAAACACACAATGCAATTTGTAAATGAAGGTGTTTATTATTAAAGGTGAAAAAAAATCCAAACCATCATGGCCCTGTGTGAAAAAGTGATTGCCCCCCTTGTTAAAACATACTATAACTGTGGTTGTCCACACCTGAGTTCAATTTCTCTAGCCACACCCAGGCCTGATTATTGCCACACCTGTTCACAATCAAGGCATCACTTAAATAGGAGCTGCTTGACACAGTAAGGTCCACCAGAAGATCCTTAAAAGCTACACATCATGCCGAGACCCAAAGAAATTCAGGAACAATTGAGAAAGAAAGTAATTGAGATCTATCAGTCTGGAAAGGGTTATAAAGCCATTTCCAAAGCTTTGGGAATCCAGCGAACCACAGTGAGAGCCATTATCCACAAATGGCGAAGACATGGAACAGTGGTGAACCTTCCCAGGAGTGGCCGGCCGCCCAAAATTACCCCAAGAGCGCAGCGACGACTCATCCAAGAGGTCACAAAAGACCCCACAACAACGTCCAAGGAACTGCAGGCCTCACTTGCCTCAGTTAAGGTCAGCGTTCATGCCTCCACCATCAGGAAAAGACTGGGCAAAAATGGCCTGCATGGCAGAGTTCCAAGGAGAAAACCACTGCTGAGCAAAAAGAACATCAAAGCTCGTCTCAATTTCTCCACAACACATCTTGATGATCCCCAAGACTTTTGGGACAACATTCTGTGGACCGATGAGACAAAAGTGGAACTCTTTGGAAGGTGTGTGTCCAAGTATATCTGGCGTAGAAGGAACACTGCATTTCAGAAAAAGAACATTATACCAACAGTAAAATATGGTGGTGGTAGTGTGACGGTCTGGGGCTGTTTTGCTGCTTCAGGACCTGGAAGACTTGCCGTGATAAAAGGAACTATGAATTCTACCAAGAGATCCTGAAGGAGAATGTCCGACCATCTGTTCGTGTACTCAAGCTGAAACGAATTTGGGTTCTGCAGCAGGACAATGATCCTAAACACACCAGCAAGTCCACCACCGAATGGCTGAAGAAAAACAAAATGAAGACTTTGGAGTGGCCTAGCCAAAGTCCTGACCTGAATCCTATTGAGATGTTGTGGTATGACCTTAAAAAGGCCGTTCATGCTCGAAAACCCTCTAATGTAACTGAATTAGGACAATTCTGCAAAGATGAGTGGGCCAAAATTCCTCCAGGACGCTGTAAAAGCCTCATTGCACGTTATCGCAAACGCTTGGTTGCAGTTGTTGCTGCTAAGGGTTGCCCAACCAGTTATTAGGTTTAGGGGGCAATCACTTTTTCACACAGGGCCATGATGGTTTGGATTTTTTTTTACCTTTAATAATAAACACCTTCATTTACAAATTGCATTTTGTGTTTACTTGTGTTGTCCTTGACTATTGTTTAAATTGGTTTGATGTTCCGAAACACTTAAGTGTGACAAACATGCAAAGGAACAGGAAATGAGGAAGGGGGCAAACACTTTTTCACACCACTGTATATCCCATCTAAATCGTCTATTTTGCACATACCAGTGGTATGGTATATATATATATATATATATATATATATATATATATAGCACGTATCAATATATACCTCTCTTTATGCACTATATTCACTTTATTAGATGTGTGCACTTTAAATAGGAAATTGATTATAGTGCACTGTTACCAGTTATATAATATTTAATAAGGGTGTCAGAACACTACGCAAATGGTTGCAGCTTAATCATTTTGTTTTTTTCTATTTTTATTTCTCATAATATTTATTGTCATATCAGCACTTGGGTATTCACCTTTTGCTCCTATAGCAAGCAGCTTGCTATATTGGCACATGCAGAAGAAGTGGAGCAGAGAGCACAGGTAGGGGACACCAGAAATGGAGGAATTGGTAAGTATAAACCTTTTTTTTTATGTTGGGAAAAAATGTTTGACGTTTAACACTTTACCTCAACCTGAAAATGTTAATTTTGTAGAGTGGAGACATGATATGAATTCAGTAGCTTTTTGAAAAGGACTGGAATGACTTATTCAATGTAATGAGCAGCTATTTGTCAGTGTAACTAATTTCATTAGCCTAAAAATTCCTGTGCTGTTACATTATACAGCTAGTTGATAATCCACAGTGCTATCATCTATAAAAAAATATAAACAAGAATAATAGAACCTTACTTGGTCAAAGCCTCAGCACCCAGATCACTGGCCTTGGGGGAAATCTTGCCCACCATGCAAAGCACAGCAGCCTTCTCGCTAGCAGACAGACGCATTGTGGTGATCGGGAGATGGTGCAGGAAGCCTTAGATCAGCTTGGCAACTCAAAAGAAAATCCACAATAAACTGAAAATCTCACTAGTTTTTAAATCATTGGGATACCATTTAGAAAGGTAAGATGCATTCCTATTGGCCATAAACTACACACCACCCCTTAAAAGTGACATCCCCTGAACCATGCATGTTTTATGTGTTGACACAGGGAAAGCATCTTATTACTAAATGTTGATTACAAAGCATATAAACATCCTTTTGTGTTTACTGAGCTATTGCTTATCATTACAGTTGAGTGTATTTAAGGACATGTCATTAGAAATGAAATTTCAATGTACTCAATTAGATAGCATTTATAAGTTTAAAATTATAGTTGTGATTGATTTAATAAATGTAATCTCATCTCCACCCTTCTGGAGGTTAAGAATACCAGGTATGTATATTGTTAATATAAAATGTTGAAGAAAATGACTACCATAATTACATTCCATAGTTGTTACTTTGAAAGACCATGTTTCTTTTTTTTTTTATAATGGATTATTTTCTACACTAAAGCATACTGCAGAAAAACACTGGCTAATTGCACATGTTTTTTGAGTTTATTTTTGTGTGTGACTTCAATATAATGGGACACTGTTTATTTCTTTCAATGTTTTTTTTCGAATGTTCACATCCATTATAACTAATAGGGTTCTAAAGCTCGCATGGACTTTAGGTCCGTCCGCGGGTTCTGGTGCGAGCCAAACGGGGGGGGGGGGGATGTTCGGCTCATCCCTAGCTGCGACTGACCAGTTTGGTGATCTCATCAAATGGCCGCAGAAGTCTGCATGCGTCGCGCATGAGCAGCCACTGGCGCAGTGAAAAAAAAAACAAGCTCCCCAGAACCTGTTCTGCCACAGAGTTCGTACAGGTAGTCGTTAACTGCACGTTACTGCTGGAGCAGCCTATCAAGCATATAGAAGGTTGAGTTCCATCGCGTCGGGCAATCACAAATAAGACGTCTGACCAGCAGATTGTGTCGCCGCTGAATGTCAGCAAGGCGAGCTATGGCCGTGTAAGATCTTCTGAAATGGGTCGAGATTTTCCTTGCCTGCCTTTTTCCAAAAAAACGTGAGGACGGCATGATGGAAGGTGGAGTGGAGGACAATTCTGAGGAGAGAGGAGAAGGAGAAGTAGAAGAGGCTGGATGGTGAGAGCCTGGAGTGTGGCTTTGTGGGTTCTGACGGCGTTGCTCCCACTGGGCTCGGTGATGGCAGCTCATGTGCCTTCTTAAGGCGGTCATCCCTAGGTGAGTGTTGGGCTTACCGCGACTTATGCGTTGCATGCAAAGGCTGCAGATGGCAACACTATTGTCAGCAGCGGACACGTTAAAAAAAGCCCATACTGCGGAGCCATGTGCCAGCGTCCTGGAAGCGCCAGATGTGACCGTACATGGTTTATGCCTCACTCCTGATACATTAGCAGTCTGGTTTGTCCCTCCTGTGCAATGTAAGTTCCGCCTGCTTCTCCTCCCTATCTGCTGGCCCATCTCTCCCTCTGAACTCCCCTCCTCTTCCTCTCTTGTGGGCACCCAGCTTTTTGAAAAGGACTCTCTTGTGGGCACCCAGCTTTTTGAAAAGGACTGGAATGACTTATTCAATGTAATGAGCAGCTATTTGTCAGTGTAACTAATTTCATTAGCCTAAAAATTCCTGTGCTGTTACATTATACAGCTAGTTGATAATCCACAGTGCTATCATCTATAAAAAAATATAAACAAGAATAATAGAACCTTACTTGGTCAAAGCCTCAGCACCCAGATCACTGGCCTTGGGGGAAATCTTGCCCACCATGGAAAGCACAGCAGCCTTCTCGCTAGCAGACAGACGCATTGTGGTGATCGGGAGATGGTGCAGGAAGCCTTAGATCAGCTTGGCAACTCAAAAGAAAATCCACAATAAACTGAAAATCTCACTAGTTTTTAAATCATTGGGATACCATTTAGAAAGGTAAGATGCATTCCTATTGGCCATAAACTACACACCACCCCTTAAAAGTGACATCCCCTGAACCATGCATGTTTTATGTGTTGACACAGGGAAAGCATCTTATTACTAACTGTTGATTACAAAGCATATAAACATCCTTTTGTGTTTACTGAGCTATTGCTTATCATTACAGTTGAGTGTATTTAAGGACATGTCATTAGAAATGAAATTTCAATGTACTCAATTAGATAGCATTTATAAGTTTAAAATTATAGTTGTGATTGATTTAATAAATGTAATCTCATCTCCACCCTTCTGGAGGTTAAGAATACCAGGTATGTATATTGTTAATATAAAATGTTGAAGAAAATGACTACCATAATTACATTCCATAGTTGTTACTTTGAAAGACCATGTTTCTTTTGTTTTTTATAATGGATTATTTTCTACACTAAAGCATACTTCAGAAAAACACTGGCTAATTGCACATGTTTTTTGAGTTTATTTTTGTGTGTGACTTCAATATAATGGGACACTGTTTATTTCTTTCAATGTTTTTTTTCGAATGTTCACATCCATTATAACTAATAGGGTTCTAAAGCTCGCATGGACTTTAGGTCCGTCCGCGGGTTCTGGTGCGAGCCAAACGGGGGGGGGGGGGGGGATGTTCGGCTCATCCCTAGCTGCGACTGACCAGTTTGGTGATCTCATCAAATGGCCGCAGAAGTCTGCATGCGTCGCGCATGAGCAGCCACTGGCGCAGTGAAAAAAAAAACAAGCTCCCCAGAACCTGTTCTGCCACAGAGTTCGTACAGGTAGTCGTTAACTGCACGTTACTGCTGGAGCAGCCTATCAAGCATATAGAAGGTTGAGTTCCATCGCGTCGGGCAATCACAAATAAGACGTCTGACCAGCAGATTGTGTCGCCGCTGAATGTCAGCAAGGCGAGCTATGGCCGTGTAAGATCTTCTGAAATGGGTCGAGATTTTCCTTGCCTGCCTTTTTCCAAAAAAACGTGAGGACGGCATGATGGAAGGTGGAGTGGAGGACAATTCTGAGGAGAGAGGAGAAGGAGAAGTAGAAGAGGCTGGATGGTGAGAGCCTGGAGTGTGGCTTTGTGGGTTCTGACGGCGTTGCTCCCACTGGGCTCGGTGATGGCAGCTCATGTGCCTTCTTAAGGCGGTCATCCCTAGGTGAGTGTTGGGCTTACCGCGACTTATGCGTTGCATGCAAAGGCTGCAGATGGCAACACTATTGTCAGCAGCGGACACGTTAAAAAAAGCCCATACTGCGGAGCCATGTGCCAGCGTCCTGGAAGCGCCAGATGTGACCGTACATGGTTTATGCCTCACTCCTGATACATTAGCAGTCTGGTTTGTCCCTCCTGTGCAATGTAAGTTCCGCCTGCTTCTCCTCCCTATCTGCTGGCCCATCTCTCCCTCTGAACTCCTGAAGTACGCGCTATAATACTTATATCTAATATTATATCATCTACGTATAATTTGTCTAGTCCCTATAATGTTATTAGTCTGTTAAACCTATGAGCGCATGCTACTGTTAGTATCACAATAATACGAGGTTAGCTATGAAACCAAACACAAACTGCTGCTAATAACACACTATCTTATTTATTTCCCAAGAATCAGGAATGCTAACATAAAGTAATAAAAGACATTACAATATCACAAGGCTTACAATCAAATCATATAATACAAGAATATCAAAGATACTTATCACAGGGCCCTCCTTGTAGTCTCGAACAATGGCCGCCAGACCATGAGGTGACTAGAGACATCCTCTCATGACCCCATTCCCAGCAAAACAGAAAGAGGAGCTCTCTGCGAATTCCTTTTACCAAGCTCACTCATTCAAACTCCCACACCCACTCAAAGTCACCCCCCCTTTGCCTTTCAGGTATCCATAGCGACCTTATAGTAACCGTCTAATTACACATGTCACAGCAGGTGGGCTACAAAGCTTTTGGTGTGTTTTCCAACCTGGCTACATTCCAATCCAGGGAATGCCTTCTGTCCTCAAAGATATTGGGAATGTGATATTACATGAGTTCATATTGAATCCAACATATGCCGCTTTGCGACTGAAAATCGCATAAAAACCCTTCTTCAGACACGGCTCCTATTGAACAGTCCATAACTGTTTTGTCCCTGACATGCGTTTCCAAACCAGTATCCATAGAACAGTCCTTTAAACGTCTTAACGTGTTGTATTTTTACAACGTGTCCCTGACATGCGTTTCCAAACCAGTATCCATAGAACAGTCCTTTAAATGTCTTAACGTGTTGTATTTTTACAACGTGTGCAGAAACAGCTCCTATGGAACAGTCCATTGTGGTCTTACCATGTTATGCTTCCCAACACGTGCCGCTTTGCCACTGAGTAACACATCCTTCTTCAGCGACAGCTTCCATGTCACCAGTATGTATCTTTGGTATCTTCTCCTTTCCGGTGTCTTCAGGACGGATGCAGTACAGGCAAGGGGTGTCCATTCATTCACCATTCACCAGTACACATTCAGAGCAACATATCAAACAGCTCTCAAATACTGATCTATTATTTAGATAAGTCTCGAGGAGGGCCTTATTCACCCACATTGATAACCTACAATACTCATAGGTCACACTATACCATAATATAAATCGACTTATTACCATACTATATACATATATATGTGTCCCGTCCATTTATGCACCCCGCTCCCAACCCTATAACCCTTTACTGTACATATGGGTTGGGATTAGGCAGGCTTGCTCACAACGGTATTGCAGGGCTCTGACTTGGCAGCAAGGTCTCTAATTTGTACACAGAGACTCTACTGTCAATTCGTCCCTCAACTTGCATAGCCAAATGGGAGACCCTTCTATATAAATATTGAGTCTAATCACACATATAAATTTGCAAAAATTACAAAACCACACAATTCCTTCCCTGTGCCTGGATTTCAGAGACCATGCCCAGGGTATACCATGCACCTCTACCTATGGTTAGGTTCAAGGAACCTTCCAGTTTTATGACTAACATTACATCGGCATTCTTTAGGACAAAGAAACAAACTTGTCTATGTCCCAAATGACACCCAGGTGCTTCCTCCCCAGCAATGATCCCTGAAATAACTTCCCAACATTTTTACGTTCACCACCATGATGTATTGACCTGGCATACAAAGGACATCATGGTCATATTTCCGACCGAAGGAAGTATCAACCTGCTTCCATCTCCTCTGATCCCATGTGGGTGATTTAGCCTCCAATGCGACAAGGTAGAATCCCCAATCAGTAAGCCCATTGATGCCACCAAATATACAGACCAAGTCCGCACTTCTGTGTATGGGATCATACAGCCTAACACCTTTCACACTCCAAACTGGTACAGCCCATCCAGGCATTCGACCACCATTTTGGATTAGTGTGAGCGACGTGTTGTGGCAGAGTCTTACTGAGCGGTGATGCTAACTCATCAGGCCACTGCCCTTTAAACAGAGATTGCCCAATCAGCTTGATGCTGGTTGACACTTCCGTCCGCCACTGCGTGTACGCCAGAGCCCATAACCGATTTCTATCCTGTACCCTCACACCCTCCACCAACCTCTCAATATGGTTCACCAAATCTGGAGCTAATTTACCCTGGGTATTTTGTGAATGTTATTAAGGATGCCACCAATCTCTCTGAGTAACAAAGTCCCGCTCAAGCTATGGCTGAGAGTTTGTTCCTCAGGATACCGATGTCTACTCCATTACCAACACCCATCCCAGCTCCTATTCCCCCAATATAGTGCTGAATACATGCCTCCTCTTATGGTTACTCCTCAGAGATAAGCATCCTGCATGCACCTTACTCTGTGTCCGCACATCTCTGGGAGTAAGTCACTGGTACGATGACAGCACTTGATTCAGCGTATACTCAGCAAATATAGGGTAATAGGTTTTATCAACCACTGTAAGATGTTGCAGCGCCATGTGGTGAAGGCATACTGTACTCTGGTAGTCAGCGTTTGCTCCCTTTATCTATCGGAGCATGCTCCTGTGTGTATTCACTGGCATTCCCTGTGCAGGGTTTCAACTTCTCAGGTGAGACCTCAACCAGGCGCATCTCCCCCATACAAGGAAATGTTCACCCCATTGATGTGTCACCTGACACCCTCTAGTCCGGCCAACAGACACCTTATTATGTATAAGTGCTCGCCTCCTGGGTACCTGCACCATATAAACTCCGTTACGTCAATACATGTCATACATTACACAACTTTTCTTATTTCAACTCCTCCCTCCAACAAAAACATATATATTTTACATTTTCATGTTCTGATGGATTGGATGTGTTATGTTCCTTTCCCAACCTCCAACCCATTGTACGTATATTAATAACACGTTTGCATTCATCAGGAGAGAGTCCAGCAAAAAAGAAAATGTTTCAAGTCTTATTGATAGGCACAGTCTTTCAGATTCAGCACCAGATCGTCCATAGGAAAAGAAAAGTGTTAAAGTGAATCTTTTTGTTTGTCCCGTCTCTCCTGATATTTAGTGGAATAAATTTGGGGCGTGGTATGGCACAGACAAACTGCCAACCAGATGATCATCCGTCATCCATTTTCCAGAACCTTTCCAATCTCGCTCCACCAGGATTCTGGAATTGAAAAACAAGAGCAGAATCAAATTCTTATCCATAATATCTGCTTGCTTATTATATTTACTCCTATTTCCTTCCTTGGAACCCAGGAACTTAGTATTCCTGGCTTCTGCAATTTGACCAAACTATCAAAAACAACCATGACCTCTTTAGGCAGAACCCACTCTAAAATGGATCCCCACGGTATGGTCAAAACTTTAAAAAAACGAACGTCACTGTTGTTTCTCAAAAATTCTCAATTTAAAAACGCAAAAGAAAAACAACCAATGCATTTATCTTTATCTTACGATCTATGCACTAACTTTATCTTACGATCTATGCACTAACTCCCCTTTCAGGTGTATAAAGCCTAAACCTTTTGGAGCTTTTTACACCTGAACAAAACAACAATAAAATAGCTGACTAAGCCAATACCCAAAAACAAAAAAAATATGTTTTTTTTTTTTTTTTTCCAAAAAAACAAAAATTTAAAAAAGAATAAACATTAAAAGTCTGGCCATTATCACCCAAGAACAACATGACAAGACAACCACCATACAACAATGACAAACACTCAACTTTTAAAGACATCCATGGATTTTCTCCTGAGAAGAGTACACGTTTCTTTTTTTATCTGAAAGACAATAAGTTAATGGGAAAAACAACACAAACAAAACAAACAAAACATTTGTAACTTCATCACAACATCTGCTACCTCATTTGTAACTCTTTAGTTTTGTCAGATTATTGTTTAAATATTTTCATTGTTTGCAAACAATTACTAATTAATGAGCTCATGGTACCATGTGATAATCGATTATGCATTTACAATAACCTAACCCCCGTGTTGGTCTCACTTTGACGGACCTGCAAACAAAACACAAATGTTTAGTATCCAAACCTGTTCTCTCCCTGGTCTCTGGAAAAGGAACACAAAGACAATGATTAAACACGATTATCATGACAATTGACTTTAAGTGCCCCAAGTCTCTTCTCATTAATTGTACTGCTAGGGGAACACCGAGTTGTAGTATAAACAACTAAACTAAAAAAAAAATTACAAACATTAAAACTAAAACAGAAATTAATTAAAAAATTGAAGAATGAAAAATTGAAAAAAAAAAAAATTAATAAAAAAAAAATGGAAAATATGAAAAAAAAAAAAAATTCATAATAAAAAAAAACATTAAAATTAATAATAAAAAAATTGAAAAAAATTAATGAAAAAAAAAAAAAATTAATAATAAAGAAAATTAAAAAAAAACCTAATAAAAATTCATTAAATTAATAAAACATTAAACCTTATAAAACAAACTACAAAAATACTTAAAACCTTATTCATAGGAAGGAAACTTTGATCAGAGTATTTTTAACATACTTGCGGCTGACTAAGTGCTGCTAGCATTGCTTCCCCCAGTGCTATGTTTGAATAACCATTCGGCTACTTCCATTTTGATTTTATGCAACTGTCCTACATATTGCTTTTCAGTTTGTAGACTCCGTACTTGGGTCTTAACGGGGAATTGGGTTTGCTTACTATTGGCTCCATGCTTTGGATTGCTACCCCACCTGGCCGAATAACATTCATAATGCCTTGGGGTAGTCTTCAGGTATGATCTTTTTTTGATATCGTTATTCGCCCAACAATACTTTGCAATGTGACCTCCCCTTTTACACAAACAACATTTTAGCTCTGGCTTCCCTGCATAGGCCCTTTTTTCAACATCTTGTGCTGGAAATTCACATTGCTGGATAATATTACTGTGATTGGAATTAACAGACTTTACACTTCCATCGTCTGAGGAGTCATCAGAAGTTTCTATTTCAATTCCTGAATCTATTTCAAGCGCAGATACCACGCTTGTATTTACGTCTCCAACATCGATTCCCATCATCCGCCTTCCTGTATTTCTGCTTAATACGGATACACCTGCCTTTGACCCATATTCGTTATCACTGGACTCTTGACAAAAATCTCGCAGGATATTGACAAAATTTTGGTAGGACCTAGCATTCCTCAGAGCCATTCTAGTGGGATAGCTTACATAACACTTATTGGCCATCGAGTATATGAAACTTGCATCATCCTCCAATAAGTCAGGACAGTTGAAGACTCTCGTATACAATGCAAGATACTCACTGCAGAACAATATTGGGTCAACTCCTCTCCTAAATTTCATTCGTTGCAAATCACTCATACCATTATCACGACTGTCCACAAGACGCTGCAATTCTTTCCTCCGCCCCTCTGCATCTGCTGAATTATCCTTAACCTGTGCCGATAACTGGCCTATCAAAGGTCCTGGTAGCCATGCTTTTAGAAGAGAGCATGCGTCCTCATTACTCAACTGGAATTTACGGATTAGAGCCTCAAACTTATTGGACAGCGTCACTGGCGACTCCATGGCATTAAATTCACCCAGAATCTGGCATAACGTGAGTCTCTCTTGGATTGTAATCAAACTGTCATTCTGCTTTGACGCTATAGGCGCAATAGTAGACTGTGTTTCCTCACGGCTCTTTTCCTCACTGACTGTGCAGATATCGGCCAATTGGCATGTTGCTTTGTGCTCATTGAGCGATATTATACACTGTTCTTTAATAAGAAGTTGGGAGTGTGCATTTGCTACTTTCCTTTCTAAAGACATAACCAATTCTTCCATCTCTGATAACTTTATTCGCAATGACTCTACAAGTTTATTCTTCATGACGCAGTCCATGCTGCACCTCTGAAGCTGTTCTCGTAGGTCACCATTTTTTTCTGACAACTCGCCGGCTTTTGCCTGCAATTTGTCAATCTCACTACTGGAGGCTGTTGCCATTTTTAGAAGATTTTCCCTGACTCCATCTATATCTTCCCCGAGAAGTCTCCTTTCTGCTTCCCACTTCTCCCCCATTTGCTCAGATATAACTTTAATTCTGAGCAACACTGCAATCTCATTAGCCAATTTTTCCTTCTTCGCTTTTTTTTTTAGCTGTTTACCCAGTAATCTGCTATTCTGTTGCTGACACTGAGACACTAGTACATTACACTGGCTTTTAAGAGGTTCATCTGCACATGAATGATAACTGGCAGAGGCGTACTTCTTAACATATGTATACACAAGTTCCATTCTCACAAGCACACAATCCACACTTCTATTTGTACTAACGTTCCAACACTGCACTGAGTACTAAACCAAACCCAATTATCATTAGCTCTTACAACTCATGGGAAAAAAAATAAAAAAAAAAAAATAATTGCTCACATAGCATTCAAGATTCTTCCTTCATTATCACTTTTACTTGATATCATTCTAAACAATACAACTTTTGCCTATCCATTGAAAAGACTAACCACACTTATTGTGGCATTATCAGCTGATGTTTGTTAATGAAACTTCCAAAGACTTCCATTGATATGCTAATTAGCCTACCCACATTGAAGTTGCTCAACCAGTTGCTTACCCAATGCAACACAGATAATCAACCAACAACAAAAAAACTGATGCAAAACACACACAGAGGCACAGTTAAAGCTATTTAAACTACTTTTCACCTGTAGTCCCACAACCAACTACAAAAAAAAAAAAAAAAAAACAGATGCACATCCGTTTAAACACAAATTTGTTACTTGTAGTTTTACAACAAGACACAAGGCACATTCTAAGACACAATGCCTTCCTGTTAGGGTAAAAATCCTGTTAGGCCTTCCTGCCACATGGGTAAAAATGCAAACAAAATAAAAACGTAAAAAACTTGAAAATAACAATCTATTTCTCCCACTTTTCGTCAAAGATGTATGGTAATTCCTGTCAATCTTTAACCAAGGGTGATCAGCCCTCTTGACCAGCTACAAGTATTCTAACACTTTGCATTAGCAATACAACATTTAACATTTAACATCTATATACCTATACATATATCGCTAACTGATGAGTTTTTATGATCATCCAAGCGTGGTTTCAGAATTTGCGAGCCAGCGCCAATCCTGTCCACACGAGAGACGATTTTCAGTTCTGGGTGTCTTTGATTACCAGGACTCAAAACAAAAATACATTAGTCTGTGGATTCTGTGTAAAAATACATTCTACACGCCTTTGGTGGGGTGCCATATGAAGTACGCGCTATAATACTTATATCTAATATTATATCATCTACGTATAATTTGTCTAGTCCCTATAATGTTATTAGTCTGTTAAACCTATGAGCGCATGCTACTGTTAGTATCACAATAATACGAGGTTAGCTATGAAACCAAACACAAACTGCTGCTAATAACACACTATCTTATTTATTTCCCAAGAATCAGGAATGCTAACATAAAGTAATAAAAGACATTACAATATCACAAGGCTTACAATCAAATCATATAATACAAGAATATCAAAGATACTTATCACAGGGCCCTCCTTGTAGTCTCGAACAATGGCCGCCAGACCATGAGGTGACTAGAGACATCCTCTCATGACCCCATTCCCAGCAAAACAGAAAGAGGAGCTCTCTGCGAATTCCTTTTACCAAGCTCACTCATTCAAACTCCCACACCCACTCAAAGTCACCCCCCCTTTGCCTTTCAGGTATCCATAGCGACCTTATAGTAACCGTCTAATTACACATGTCACAGCAGGTGGGCTACAAAGCTTTTGGTGTGTTTTCCAACCTGGCTACATTCCAATCCAGGGAATGCCTTCTGTCCTCAAAGATATTGGGAATGTGATATTACATGAGTTCATATTGAATCCAACAACTCCCCTCCTCTTCCTCTCTTGTGGGCACCCAGCTTTTTGAAAAGGACTCTCTTGTGGGCACCCAGCTTTTTGAAAAGGACTGGAATGACTTATTCAATGTAATGAGCAGCTATTTGTCAGTGTAACTAATTTCATTAGCCTAAAAATTCCTGTGCTGTTACATTATACAGCTAGTTGATAATCCACAGTGCTATCATCTATAAAAAAATATAAACAAGAATAATAGAACCTTACTTGGTCAAAGCCTCAGCACCCAGATCACTGGCCTTGGGGGAAATCTTGCCCACCATGGAAAGCACAGCAGCCTTCTCGCTAGCAGACAGACGCATTGTGGTGATCGGGAGATGGTGCAGGAAGCCTTAGATCAGCTTGGCAACTCAAAAGAAAATCCACAATAAACTGAAAATCTCACTAGTTTTTAAATCATTGGGATACCATTTAGAAAGGTAAGATGCATTCCTATTGGCCATAAACTACACACCACCCCTTAAAAGTGACATCCCCTGAACCATGCATGTTTTATGTGTTGACACAGGGAAAGCATCTTATTACTAACTGTTGATTACAAAGCATATAAACATCCTTTTGTGTTTACTGAGCTATTGCTTATCATTACAGTTGAGTGTATTTAAGGACATGTCATTAGAAATGAAATTTCAATGTACTCAATTAGATAGCATTTATAAGTTTAAAATTATAGTTGTGATTGATTTAATAAATGTAATCTCATCTCCACCCTTCTGGAGGTTAAGAATACCAGGTATGTATATTGTTAATATAAAATGTTGAAGAAAATGACTACCATAATTACATTCCATAGTTGTTACTTTGAAAGACCATGTTTCTTTTTTTTTTTATAATGGATTATTTTCTACACTAAAGCATACTGCAGAAAAACACTGGCTAATTGCACATGTTTTTTGAGTTTATTTTTGTGTGTGACTTCAATATAATGGGACACTGTTTATTTCTTTCAATGTTTTTTTTCGAATGTTCACATCCATTATAACTAATAGGGTTCTAAAGCTCGCATGGACTTTAGGTCCGTCCGCGGGTTCTGGTGCGAGCCAAACGGGGGGGGGGATGTTCGGCTCATCCCTAGCTGCGACTGACCAGTTTGGTGATCTCATCAAATGGCCGCAGAAGTCTGCATGCGTCGCGCATGAGCAGCCACTGGCGCAGTGAAAAAAAAAACAAGCTCCCCAGAACCTGTTCTGCCACAGAGTTCGTACAGGTAGTCGTTAACTGCACGTTACTGCTGGAGCAGCCTATCAAGCATATAGAAGGTTGAGTTCCATCGCGTCGGGCAATCACAAATAAGACGTCTGACCAGCAGATTGTGTCGCCGTTGAATGTCAGCAAGGCGTGCTATGGCCGTGTAAGATCTTCTGAAATGGGTCGAGATTTTCCTTGCCTGCCTTTTTCCAAAAAAACATGAGGACGGCATGATGGAAGGTGGAGTGGAGGACAATTCTGAGGAGAGAGGAGAAGGAGAAGTAGAAGAGGCTGGATGGTGAGAGCCTGGAGTGTGGCTTTGTGGGTTCTGACGGCGTTGCTCCCACTGGGCTCGGTGATGGCAGCTCATGTGCCTTCTTAAGGCGGTCATCCCTAGGTGAGTGTTGGGCTTACCGCGACTTATGCGTTGCATGCAAAGGCTGCAGATGGCAACACTATTGTCAGCAGCGGACACGTTAAAAAAAGCCCACACTGCGGAGCCATGTGCCAGCGTCCTGGAAGCGCCAGATGTGACCGTACATGGTTTATGCCTCACTCCTGATACATTAGCAGTCTGGTTTGTCCCTCCTGTGCAATGTAAGTTCCGCCTGCTTCTCCTCCCTATCTGCTGGCCCATCTCTCCCTCTGAACTCCCCTCCTCTTCCTCTCTTGTGGGCACCCACGTGACGTCCCTAGACACGTCATCATCAACGTCACCTTCCCCACCGCTATAATTAGAGATCTCAGAGTAGGCAGCAACAGCGGGGGCCAACCTCCTTGGGCTGATCTGGGTACTGTTGTCAGACTGCTGAGTGGCGGTTGTTGCTACCTCCTCTTCCTGATCCAATGCCAAGAATGACTGCGCATTGGAAATGTCTTGTGATGATGGATCGGAAATAATTCCTGGGACTCAAGCGACTTCTGCAACTTCTGCAACTTCCCACTTTGGCTCAAGCCTGTTGCTCCTGCCCTACCCCTACCACCCCTGCGGAAGGGCCTTCCTCTTCCTCTGCCTGTCATTTTTTAAATGACCCTGTGACAAAAGTCTCTAGAGAAGTGCAGTATATGTGGAAGAAGATATGTAACACCCCGCTTCAATCTGTCGTTTTGGGGGGCCACTGGTCTATCACACCAGTTATAATGCTTTTTTATAATTGCGTTTGTCACTCTTTGTAGTATCGCTGCAGAACTGCTCAGCAGTCACACTGCTGCACAGTAGAAATGCACTATACTATGCTTTCTATAGTTGAAAGTATTTTATTATATTTAGTATATTATCAGTGTATTTCACCTCTATATATTGTACACCTATACCAGTCCTTAAAAGGACTTTTGTGGACCTAATAGTAGCTAGCTAGTGTATTACAGACTATCCCTGCTCCAAACGCCAACCTTTCCCTAGACTGAGAAATGACAGCTGCACAATCGCTGAGCACTGCACTATAATATGCTTTCTATGTTTGAAAGAAAGTATATTATCAGTGTATTTCACCTGTATATACTGTACACCTATACCAGTCCTTAAAAGGACTTTTGTGGACCTAATAGTAGCTAGCTAGTGTATTACAGACTATCCCTGCTCCAAACGCCAACCTTTCCCTACACTGAGAAATGACAGCTGCACAATCGCTGAGCACTGCACTATAATATGCTTTCTATGTTTGAAAGAAAGTATATTATCAGTATATTTCACCTCTATATACTGTACACCTATACCAGTCCTTAAAAGGACTTTTGTGGACCTAATAGTTGCTAGCTAGTGTATTACAGACTATCCCTGCTCCAAACGCCAACCTTTCCCTACACTGAGAAATGACAGCTGCACAATCGCTGAGCACTGCACTATAATATGCTTTCTATGTTTGAAAGAAAGTATATTATCAGTGTATTTCACCTCTATATACTGTACACCTATACCAGTCCTTAAAAGGACTTTTGTGGACCTAATAGTAGCTAGCTAGTGTATTACAGACTATCCCTGCTCCAAACGCCAACCTTTACCTACACTGAGAAATGACAGCTGCACAATCGCTGAGCACTGCACTATATTATGCTTTCTATGTTTGAAAGAAAGTATATTATCAGTGTATTTCACCTCTATATACTGTACACATATACCAGTATTTAAAAGGACTTTTGTGGACCTAATAGTAGCTAGCTAGTGTATTACAGACTATCCCTGCTCCAAACGCCAACCTTTCCCTACACTGAGAAATGACAGCTGCACAATCGCTGAGCACTGCACTATAATATGCTTTCTATATTTGAAAAAAAGTATATTATCAGTGTATTTCACCTCTATATACTGTACACCTATACCAGTCCTTAAAGGGACTTTTGTGGACCTAATAGTAATAGCTAGTGATTAGACTGACTGTCCCTGCTCCACACAGCGTCCTTTCTCTACACGGACAAAAGACAGAATGTAAAATGGTCGCCAAATCAGGTCTATTTATAAGGTAGGGGGTATGTCCATGTGCTTAAATGTCTCAAATGGCTGTCCTGTACCCCATGATGGATGTGTCATGGGTTAAAGTTCTTCACAATGTAAACGAATATGGCCGCCGCAAACAGCACCATAAGTCCGCAAATACACCCACTATATTTGCAACAGTTGCCTACAGATAGGATGCGCAGAACAGCAATTGGGGTAGCTTCAGGCGTGTACACTGTGAAGATGGCACAATACGCCGACTGTAATTGCTACAGATGCCTACAGATAGGATGCGCAGAACAACAACAATTGGGGTAGCTTCAGGTGTACACTGTGCAGATGGCACAATACACCCACTGTATTTGCAACAGCTGACTATGGATAGGATGCACAGAACAGCAATTAGGGTAGCTTCAGGTGTACACTGTGCAGATGGCACAATACACCCACTGTATTTGCAACAGCTGACTATGGATATGATGCGCAGAACAACAGCAATTGGGGTAGCTTCGGGTGTACACTGTGCAGATGGCACAATACACCCACTGTATTTGCAACAGCTTCAAAATTTAATGAAATCACACTGTCTCTCTGTTTATATCTCTTAAATTAAATCACACTGTCTCTCTGTGTATATCTCTTAAATTAAATCACACTGTCTCTCTGTGTATATCTCTTAAATTAAATCACACTGTCTCTCTGTTTATATCTCTTAAAGTGGAAGTAAACCCCCCTATCGTTTTCAGCCAAGGAAGCTGCCATCTTTGCCACTGTTTAATCTTCAACTGCCACAGTGCTGCACATGTGATCTGTTATGACACCAGCCATTGGATGGTTTGACTGTTTGGTTGAGAGCACAGCCAATGTGCAGTTAGCATTCCCGGCATGCCTTTTTTTTTAAACTGTTAAATCGATGGGTTTACTTCCGCTTTAAATTAAATCACACTGTCTCTCTGTGTATATCTCTTAAATGAAATCACACTGTCTCTCTGTGTATATCTCTTAAATGAAATCCCAATGTCTCTCTGTGTAAATCTCTTAAATAAAATCACACTGTCTTTCTGTCTATCTCTCTGGCCGCCGTGTACTAAACTCCCTGAGCCATAATTGGCTAAAGTCACCCTGGCTTTGGCCAATTACGGCTCTCTGTATGGACGGCGCTGTGATTGGCCAAGCATGCGGGTCATAGTGCATGCTTGGCCAATCATCAGCCAGCAATGCACTGCGGTGCCGCAGTGAATTATGGGCCGTGACGTGCCACTCGAATTTGGTGCGAACGGACCATAACTTTCGGGATTCGCCGAACGGGTGAACAGACGATGTTCGAGTCGAACATGGGTTCGACTCGAACACGAAGCTCATCCCTACTCATCAGCTGAGTCCTGATCAATCAAACCATCATTTATAGGTATATCCCATCTAAATCGTCTATTTTGCACATACCAGTGGTATGGTATATATATATATATATATATATATATATATATATATATATATATAGCACGTATCAATATATACCTCTCTTTATGCACTATATTCACTTTATTAGATGTGTGCACTTTAAATAGGAAATTGATTATAGTGCACTGTTACCAGTTATATAATATTTAATAAGGGTGTCAGAACACTACGCAAATGGTTGCAGCTTAATCATTTTGTTTTTTTCTATTTTTATTTCTCATAATATTTATTGTCATATCAGCACTTGGGTATTCACCTTTTGCTCCTATAGCAAGCAGCTTGCTATATTGGCACATGCAGAAGAAGTGGAGCAGAGAGCACAGGTAGGGGACACCAGAAATGGAGGAATTGTAAGTATAAACCTTTTTTTTTATGTTGGGAAAAAATGTTTACCTCAACCTGAAAATGTTAATTTTGTAGAGTGGAGACATGATATGAATTCAGTAGCTTTTTGAAAAGGACTGGAATGACTTATTCAATGTAATGAGCAGCTATTTGTCAGTGTAACTAATTTCATTAGCCTAAAAATTCCTGTGCTGTTACATTATACAGCTAGTTGATAATCCACAGTGTTATCATCTATAAAAAAATATAAACAAGAATAATAGAACCTTACTTGGTCAAAGCCTCAGCACCCAGAGCACTGGCCTTGGATGAAATCTTGCCCAACATGGAAAGCACAGCAGCCTTCTCGCTAGCAGACAGACGCATTGTGGTGATCGGGAGATGGTGCAGGAAGCCTTAGATCAGCTTGGCAACTCAAAAGAAAATCCACAATAAACTGAAAATCTCACTAGTTTTTAAATCATTGGGATACCATTTAGAAAGGTAAGATGCATTCCTATTGGCCATAAACTACACACCACCCCTTAAAAGTGACATCCCCTGAACCATGCATGTTTTATGTGTTGACACAGGGAAAGCATCTTATTACTAAATGTTGATTACAAAGCATATAAACATCCTTTTGTGTTTACTGAGCTATTGCTTATCATTACAGTTGAGTGTATTTAAGGACATGTCATTAGAAATGAAATTTCAATGTACTCAATTAGATAGCATTTATAAGTTTAAAATTATAGTTGTGATTGATTTAATAAATGTAATCTCATCTCCACCCTTCTGGAGGTTAAGAATACCAGGTATGTATATTGTTAATATAAAATGTTGAAGAAAATGACTACCATAATTACATTCCATAGTTGTTACTTTGAAAGACCATGTTTCTTTTTTTTTTTATAATGGATTATTTTCTACACTAAAGCATACTTCAGAAAAACACTGGCTAATTGCACATGTTTTTTGAGTTTATTTTTGTGTGTGACTTCAATATAATGGGACACTGTTTATTTCTTTCAATGTTTTTTTTCGAATGTTCACATCCATTATAACTAATAGGGTTCTAAAGCTCGCATGGACTTTAGGTCCGTCCGCGGGTTCTGGTGCGAGCCAAACGGGGGGGGGATGTTCGGCTCATCCCTAGCTGCGACTGACCAGTTTGGTGATCTCATCAAATGGCCGCAGAAGTCTGCATGCGTCGCGCATGAGCAGCCACTGGCCGTGTAAGATCTTCTGAAATGGGTCGAGATGTTTTATGTGTTGACACAGGGAAAGCATCTTATTACTAAATGTTGATTACAAAGCATATAAACATCCTTTTGTGTTTACTGAGCTATTGCTTATCATTACAGTTGAGTGTATTTAAGGACATGTCAACCAATGTGTATGAAGTATGATTGATCTCACAGGTGGGGATAATGTATCCACCCATGTCATCTGTGATGGATGAGATACAATTAAAGGCTACAATGTTCTTAATTACTATAGCCACACCTCGGTTTGACAACAAAGGAGGGTTACAATTATTAAAATTAGTCTCTTGTAGGCACATAATGTTAATACCTAGCTTACTGGTATTTTTCCAGAGCATATGCCTCTCTGCTGGGATGTTAAATCCCTTGACTGTTCATAGAGGAAATTGTGAAGGGCATACTGCCACTGGCAGATTGAGAAAAAGTTAAAAGAATTCTTCTCCAAAGACACTAAAATGTAAAGGTGTAAATATGGTATTACCTTGCAGTAGAGTGCAGTTGTGAGGATGAAAGAGGACTGAAGGATCAGATGTTGTGAAAGGTGATCACAAATACACGAGTCTTGACTTTTCTCCAGGATGTGAGGCACTTATGTTCTTTAACAAATAGATCTCCACACACATTCTTGAGTTAAACTACAAATATTTTATTTGCCTAGAAAAAGTGATATACATAGAAAAAACATCAATCCCTATATCCCCCTATATTTAGGCCAGAGGGGAAGGCCTCCAAAAGAAAATAGGGGATTCTCCCCTGTGGTCTAACCCAGCCCAATATCCAGAGGCGGACTGACAACTCATGGGGCCCCCGAGCAATAGAAGATCATGGGGCCCCCTTGGTCCCCACACTCAAGCCACACCTGCACAGGGAGACACAGGGGGAGGGAGAGCACACAGGGGGACACTGTGTGTGTGTGGGGGGGGAGAAAGCACACAGGTGGACACTGGGGAGGGCACACAGGTGGACACTGGGGGGGGGGGCACACACAAAGGGGGACACTAGGGAGGGAGAGCACAATGGGGGACACTGTGGGGGGGGGGCACACAGGGGGACACTGTGGGGGGAGAGCACAAACAGGGGGACAGTGGAGGGAGAACACACACACAGGGGGGCACTGGAGGGAGAGCACACACACACACGTGGACACTGGAGGGAGAACATACACACACACACACACTCACAGGGGGACACTGGAGAGAGAACATACACACACACACACAGGGACACTGGACACACACACACCGGGACACTGGAGGGAGAGCACACACACAGAGGGGGGACACTGGAGTGAGAGCGCATACACACAGGGGGTCACTGGAGTGAGAATGCACACACACACAGGGGGACACTGGAAGGAGAATGCACACACACACAGGGGGTCACTGGAGGGAGAATACACACACAGGGAGACACTGGAGGGAGAGCACACACACACGTGGACACTGGAGGGAGAGCACACACACACACAGGGGGTCACTGGAGGGAGAATACACACACAGGGAGACACTGGAGGGAGAGCACACACACGTGGACACTGGAGGGAGAGCACACACACAGGGACACTGGAGGGTTAGCACACACACAGGGGGACACTGGAGGGAGAGTACACACACAGGGGGACACTGGAGGGAGAGCACACACACACACAGGGGGACACTGGAGGGAGAGCACACACACACACAGGGACACTGGAGGGAGAACACACACAGGGGGTCACTGGAGGGAGAGCACACACACGGGGACACTGGAGGGAGAGCACACACACAGGGGGACACTGGAGGGAGAGCACACACACAGGGGGACACTGGAGGGAGAGCACACACACACACACACACACACAGGGGGACACTGGAGGGAGAGCACACACACACACAGGGACACTGGAGGGAGAACACACACAGGGGGTCACTGGAGGGAGAATGCACATACACACACACAGGGGGACACTGGAGGGAGAATGCACACACACAGGGGGACACTGGAGGGAGAATGCACACACACACAGAGGGAAACTGGAGGGAAGAGCACACACACACAGGGGGACACTGGAGGGAGAGCACACACACACACACAGGGGGACACTAGAGGGAGAGCACACACACACACAGGGGGACACTGGAGGGAGAATGCACACACACACAGGGTGACACTGGAGGGATAGCAAACACAGGAGGACACTGGAGGGAAAGCACACACACAGGGGGTCACTGGAGGGAGAATGCACACACACACAGGGGGTCACTGGAGGGAGAATGCACAAACAGGGGGACACTGTCACCAATTCTCTTTTCCCAAGTCCTTTAAGGAATGATAGTTAGTCATTCAGGGGTAGGGATATACATAGAAAAAACATCAATCCCTATATCCCCCTATATTTAGGCCAGAGGGGAAGGCCTCCAAAAGAAAATAGGGGATTCTCCCCTGTGGTCTAACCCAGCCCAATATCCAGAGGCGGACTGACAACTCATGGGGCCCCCGAGCAATAGAAGATCATGGGGCCCCCTTGGTCAACACACTCAAGCCACACCTGCACAGGGAGACACAGGGGGAGGGAGAAACACAGGAGGACACTGGAGGGAAAGCACACACACACAGGGGGACACTGGAGGGAGAATGCACACATACAGGGGGACACTGTGTGTGTGTGGGGGGGGAGAAAGCACACAGGTGGACACTGGGGGGGGGGGCACACACAAAGGGGGACACTAGGGAGGGAGAGCACAATGGGGGACACTGTGGGGGGGAACACACAGGGGGACACTGTGGGGGGGAGAGCACAAACAGGGGGACAGTGGAGGGAGAACACACACACAGGGGGGAACTGGAGGGAGAGCACACACACACACGTGGACACTGGAGGGAGAACATACACACACACACACACTCACAGGGGGACACTGGAGAGAGAACATACACACACACACAGGGACACTGGACACACACACCGGGACACTGGAGGGAGAGCACACACACAGAGGGGGGACACTGGAGTGAGAGCGCATACACACAGGGGGTCACTGGAGTGAGAATGCACACACACACAGGGGGACACTGGAAGGAGAATGCACACACACACAGGGGGTCACAGGAGGGAGAGCACACACACGGGGACACTGGAGGGAGAGCACACACACAGGGGGTCACTGGAGGGAGAATGCACACACACACACAGGGGTCACTGGAGGGAGAATGCACACACAGGGGGACACTGTCACCAATTCTCTTTTCCCAAGTCCTTTAAGGAATGATAGTTAGTCATTCAGGGGTAGGGATATACATAGAAAAAACATCAATCCCTATATCCCCCTATATTTAGGCCAGAGGGGAAGGCCTCCAAAAGAAAATAGGGGATTCTCCCCTGTGGTCTAACCCAGCCCAATATCCAGAGGCGGACTGACAACTCATGGGGCCCCCGAGCAATAGAAGATCATGGGGCCCCCTTGGTCAACACACTCAAGCCACACCTGCACAGGGAGACACAGGGGGAGGGAGAAACACAGGAGGACACTGGAGGGAAAGCACACACACACAGGGGGACACTGGAGGGAGAATGCACACACACAGGGGGACACTGTATGTGTGGGGGGGGGGAGAAAGCACACAGGTGGACACTGGGGGGGCACAAAGGTGGACACTGGGGGGGCACACACAAAGGGGGACACTAGGGAGGGAGAGCACAATGGGGGACACTGTGGGGGGGAACACACAGGGGGACACTGTGGGGGGGAGAGCACAAACAGGGGGACAGTGGAGGGAGAACACACACACAGGGGGGCACTGGAGGGAGAGCACACACACACACGTGGACACTGGAGGGAGAACATACACACACACACACACTCACAGGGGGACACTGGAGAGAGAACATACACACACACAGGGACACTGGACACACACACCGGGACACTGGAGGGAGAGCACACACACAGAGGGGGGACACTGGAGTGAGAGCGCATACACACAGGGGGTCACTGGAGTGAGAATGCACACACACACAGGGGGACACTGGAAGGAGAATGCACACACACACAGGGGGTCACAGGAGGGAGAGCACACACACGGGGACACTGGAGGGAGAGCACACACACAGGGGGACACTGGAGGGAGAGCACACACACACACAGGGGGACACTGGAGGGAGAGCACACACACACACAGGGGGACACTGGAGGGAGAGCACACACACACACACAGGGACACTGGAGGGAGAACACACACAGGGGGTCACTGGAGGGAGAATGCACATACACACACACAGGGGGACACTGGAGGGAGAATGCACACACACAGGGGGACACTGGAGGGAGAATGCACACACACACAAGGGGACACTGGAGGGAAGAGCACACACACACACAGGGGGACACTGGAGGGAGAGCACACACACACACAGGGGGGGGGACACTAGAGGGAGAGCACACACACACACAGGGGACACTGGAGGGAGAGCACACACACACACAGGGACACTGGAGGGAGAACACACACAGGGGGTCACTGGAGGGAGAATGCACATACACACACACAGGGGGACACTGGAGGGAGAATGCACACACACAGGGGGACACTGGAGGGAGAATGCACACACACACAGGGGGACACTGGAGGGAAGAGCACACACACACACACAGGGGGACACTGGAGGGAGAGCACACACACACAGGGGGACACTAGAGGGAGAGCACACACACACACAGGGGGACACTGGAGGGAGAATGCACACACACACAGGGTGACACTGGAGGGATAGCAAACACAGGAGGACACTGGAGGGAAAGCACACACACACAGGGGGACACTGGAGGGAGAATGCACACACACAGGGGGACACTGGAGGGAGAGCACACACACACAGGGGGACACTAGAGGGAGAGCACACACACACACAGGGTGACACTGGAGGGATAGCAAACACAGGAGAACACTGGAGGGAAAGCACACACACACAGGGGGACACTGGAGGGAGAATGCACACACACAGGGGGACACTGGAGGGAGAGTACACACACAGGGGGACACTGGAGGGAGAGCACACACACACACAGGGGGACACTGGAGGGAGAGCACACACACACACAGGGACACTGGAGGGAGAGCGCACACACAGGGGGTCACTGGAGTGAGAATGCACACACACACACAGGGGGTCACTGGAGGGAGAATGCACACACAGGGGGACACTGTCACCAATTCTCTTTTCCCAAGTCCTTTAGGGAATGATAGTTAGTCATTCAGGGGTAGGGATGAGCTTCAAGTCAAACATGAGTTCGACTCGAACATCGGCTGTTCGATCGTTCGACGAAGGTCGAACATTATTGGCCATTCGCGCCAAATTCGAGCGAGGCGTCATGGCCCATAATGCACTGTGCCATCACAGTGGTTTACTGGCTGATGATTGGCCAAGCATGCACTATGACCCGCATGCTTTGGCCAATCACTGCCCCATAAGCAAACAGAGCCATAATTGGACAAAGGCAGGGTGCCTTTGGCCAATTATGGCTCAGGGGGTTAAGTATACGCCCCACACTATATAAGGCCGCCTGCACGTCGGCCCTGTGTAGTGTGTGGCTGGCGTTATAGAGAGATAGATAGATAGACTGAGAGAGAGAGAGAGAGAGAGAGAGAGAGTGAGAGAGAGTGTGTCATTTCATTTACTTTGAGCAGGCAATTTATTCAGTTAGGTAGATCTCACTGCAGACCATTCCTGCTGTACTATTTATAATCTACTTCAGGCAGGCAGTTGATCCAGTTTAGCTAGATCTCACTGCAGACCGTTCCTGTTGTACTGTTCCTAATATACTACAGGGAGGCAGTTCATTCAGTTAGCTGTAGTATATTCAGTACTGTATCCTGTGCAGCTAGATATCGCTGCAGACCGTTCCTGTTGTTCTGTTCATAATATACTACAGGCAGACCGTTCATTCAGTTAGCTGCAGCATATTCAGAACTGTATCCTGTGCAGCTAGATCTTGCTGCAGACCGCTCCTGTTGTTCTGTTCCTAATATACTACAGGCAGGCAGTTTATTCAGTTAGCTGCAGTATATTCAGTATATATATATATACATCCCAGCTTTGTGCAGCTACATCTCACTGCAGGCCATTCCTGGTGTACCTATTCAAATACATTACAAATACATCAAGGACAGTATGTCTGGAAGGCCAACAAGGAGAGGCAGATGCTCACAGGCCACTAAAAGAGGGCAAACAGGCTCTGTGTCTACAGCCAACATTGCTGGTCGTGGACACGGTGCATTCAGCAGGACAAGACTGTGTAGGATGTACAATATATCCATTTATTTATTGACCGACATGACTGGGAGCCCTCCGGGTGGGTATCATCTAGTGCATATTAGGCTGTGCTTAATTCCACTGTGGGACAGTGACATATAACCAGTTTTTTGGGAATACACTGCCCCAAACTAGGAATTGTTTGCATGACCTTGGTCCTATGGGTGACCTATGTGTGTTTTATACTAGGGGAGGGAAAAGGTCTGCAGACGGTGTGACTTGTGTGTCCCCCCCCCCCCTTTTTTTGTGAGAGGGGCTTTTTTTTTCGTTGGAACTTTGGAACTTTGGCTTTTGGGATTTTTGACTTTGGTTCTCTCTACAGCCTGGGCACATGGTCGACCACCATGTTAAAGAAGTTGACTTCAAGGTTTTTCAGTGCATCAGTCACTGGTTCATCAGGAGCCTCATAGGTGAAAAGCCTCTTGCTGTTTCTTAGTCTCTTCTCTTTCAGAACAGCCTCCACATTCATTACTTTGCAAATGCTTTTGGCTGTTGTCTGGGCCTCAGAGAATCCAGTTTTCCAGTATGTTGTGACGGAAGCCTTTGCATTCGAGATTAAATTAACTGTTATATCCAACTGCATTGAGGCAGATTGGAGGAGCTTGTCCACCATGTTTGTAATAGTCAGTATCTCTCACCATACGACACAGCAAATCAAGAATTGGCAGGATCCAACTTCCTCTGCAAGTGCTTGTGCCTCCACTTTGGCCACAGGATCATTGATTGTCTGGCTTCCAGTAATGCCTCTGGAACCTCAGATGCTTGGTGCCTTATTGCATGAACGCTTTTGAGCCTACTCTCCCATCTTGTGTCACTCCATGACTTCATGGTTATCTTCACGTGTTTCTTTAAAACACTCCATCTTTGTGTGCCAGCTGAAAAGAAGGTGAAGAGCTACTGCATCTTTTGAAGATTTGGCAGCATCTGCAATTAAAAGGTTTAGAGTATGTGCCCCACATGGGACAAACACGGCTCTGGGTTTTTTTCTGAGCAGTCTGGCTTGTACTCCTTGGTTCTTGCCTTTCATGTTGGCCCCATTATCAAAAGCTTGCCCTCAATCTTCAAATGAAATCTTCAGCTCATTCAGCTTATTTAAAGGGGAGCTCCACCGTAAAAAAAATATTAAAAGCCAGCAGCTACAAATACTGCAGCTGCTGACTTTTAATAAATGGACACTTACCTGTCCAGGGTGCCCACGATGTTGGCAGCAGATGACAAGCAATCGCTCGTCTCTCGGCTGCCCCCGCTGCCATCCTCTGTCAGGGAATCAGAAATTGAAGCATTGCGGCTTCACTGCCTGGTTCCCTACTGCCCTTGCGCGAGTCGTGCTGCATGTCTTCACTGGTCCCCGTTGTGTTCTGGGAATCGCTCGTCTCTCGGCTGCCCCCGCTGCCATCCTCTGTCAGGGAATCAGGAAATTAAGCATTGCGGCTTCACTGGCCGGTTCCCTACTGCGCTTGCGCGAGTCGTGCTGCATGTCTTCACTGGTCCCCGTTGTGTTCTGGGAACTGTGTGTTTCCCAGAGCACAACGGGGGGGGGGGGGGGCATCTGCAGATATTCTGCGGCTTCAGTGGGTGCAGATACCTGTATTATAATGTGCTGAGTGGATGTTCCACTTTGGGGTGGAGCGCCGCTTAAAGATTACAGTGGACAGATTTAAACCTGTTGTAGCCTCAACATTCACAAAGCCGAGGAAGTGCTCCTTGATCTCTGGCTTTCCCTTTAAAGCCACGCTTTTCAGAATAATGGACATTTGCTCTTGGTGACTAATGTCAGGTGTACAGTCCAAGATAATGGAGAAGTACTTTAAGTCTCTTATTTAAGTCACTATTGCTTCCAGAATTTTGATACTCACAATCTGTATTAGCTCATTCTGTGTGTGCTGCCCAAGGTAATGAGCATGTGTCTCTCCATCTTTAATTTTGCTGAGATGGTTTTCCATAATGGGGTAAAATGTTGCCAGTAATTCAGCCTCTTTTTAAATTTCCATTATCTGTCTGGAAGAGTTTTTCTGACGAACCCCTGAATGTTCCTTTTTGTTTAGCCAGAGACTTGGTGATAATTATGTAGCGCCCACCACTTTAGGTGGGTGCTATTAGTTTAAAACACAGGTTAAATTGCCAGTGTCTTACTGTATTTGTGCAGGCCTGAAGGTTTGTTTTGGGTTAGGGTGGAGTTATAGGTTAGAGGGGGTGTGACCACCTGTTCATCACTCTGGAAAACACTCCCTTGCTTCTCCAGAGAAGTATCTGGAAAGGAGGTGGGTCAGGCCCTGAAGGACAGGCAGTGTGTATGGGCCCTTGTCCAATCATTAATTTGCTTGGTCAGGAGCAGGGTCTATACATATACACTGGGGTCACATGTTCCCTAGGGGAGTTGGAGATGAGAAACTGATTAATCCACACAGGCAGAAGATGTGACATAAGGCCTAGGGCTGGAAGGCCTGGAAATGCAGAGATTCCAGAGCTGGAAAGCCACTGAACTTCGCCGGTAGGTGATGGAGGTCCGGGGACTCCAGAGCTGAAAGGTTTTCCAACAAAGCATGAAGTAGCTGCAAATGGACCGGAGTGAACCAGGGTTGGCCTGGACCTTTCCTGAGCTGGCCTGGGAAGAAGAAAAGAGCAGGAGGAGAAGGCCTGGGACTGCTAGCATTTCAAGTACCACATACCTTTCAGAGGGGTATGCGTGTCAGCTCACTAAAGGAGAGGGAATATCACTCACACACAGCAATCCAGAGGCAACATGTATCCTGTGCATCATTGAGATGGTAGCACCTGCCACAAATCTGGAATAAAGTTAAAGTTCTGAACTGTTCTACATTGTCTGTGCTTCATTACTGCAGGGGTGGAAGAAGCGGGGGTTAAACCAGCATGTACTGTAATGAACTTACTAGCAGCTCCCAAGGGAGTAGTGCGCTTCACTTATTAAATGTGTAAGGACATCCCGCCATCTCTTTCTTTCAGCCTTGTAAATGGTAATTTGTATCTGGTCAAGAGTCTGTCCCGACTTAGGCTCAGATCAAGTTCTCTCCACTTAATCATATTTTTTGTGTGTTCAGGACTACTCTCATGATGTTTCAGAATGGCATTGATATTTGACCAGTTATTCACACCTTCCTTTATAATTTTGTTGTCTTTTGAAGAAATGAGCTTATAGCAAAAACAATAAACAGCATTGTTTTTGAATGAGTATGTAAGCCAGCTCCTTTGAACCTTTCCCCCATTTGATAGTTGTCTCTGTAATAAGCCTGAATGGAAAGCTCTTCTAGACTTGTCTTTAGGGAAAGAAAAATCCAGTCCTGGTTTGGATGGACCTCTGCGACCTATCTCAGTCCTCATAAAGTCTGTTAAGACTGGGGGTCAATCTGCTGGGTCATTTGGTGGAGCAGCAACTGCTCTATTTGGGTATGATCTGCTTGTATCTGCTGCTGGCTGTACACCTCTGGTTGTGCTGCTAGTACTGACTGAGGCTGCCTGTACTTCACCTGGGTCTGTGTTGCTAGTACTTGCTGAAGACAGTTGTGCTGTTTTTGCTGAAGCTGGCTGTACTGGGTCTGTGCTAGTACTGGCTGTGGAGGCTGGATGTGTAACAACTGAGTCTGTGCTTGTATGGGCTGATGATCCAGCATCTCCTCTACTGACAAACTTAAGCATAGCACCTGCAAATTATAGACAACTCATTTTTATAAGCTGCATCAGACCCAATTAAACTGGCTCTCAATTTCATTTTATACATTTTCCAATATAAAATACTATTTATACTATGGCTTGGCTCTTGTAATAATTAAATAGTGAACTAGTGATGCAGATATCAATAATCCCTGTGAGTGATATCAAGAATTAATACTCCGTGACCTCATTAATTGCTCTACCACTCGGGTAATTTACCTAATATCTTGTCCCTGCCCTAAACTATATGTTGGGAAAACAAAACGATCTCTGGAGATCAGGATATGTTAGCATTTACGTGAGATTAGGGTGAAGGGGAAAATACCGGAAAAAACATTGGCAAAACATTTTGCTTTATGCCATGGAGGAACCCCACCGGGATGTTGGTAAAGGACATATATGCTTTGAATTTACCCACTAGACGGGGAGATTTTGATTGGATACTCCTACAAAGGAGAAGTAGTGGGTCTACATGCTGAAGTCCCTTGTCCCTGTGGGGCTTAACACCAAACTAAACCTTCAGGCTTTTCTAGATACATAATCTAATAGGATTACATAACATAATCTTTACCTCCCCTTCCCCTCCCCCCCATTTTCCCCTTTTCCAGTTACCTTTTCTTTTTTTACCTTCTTTTTCTTTATTCCCTTCCTCCCCCCACATATAACAAAAATGTGTGGTGTACAGGCATACCCCACTTTTAATTACGCAATGGGGTTTATTTACTAAAGCTGGAAAGTGCAAGATCAGGCTCACTTCTGCATAAAAACCAATGAGCTTCCAGGTTTTATTACCAAAGCTTAATTGAACAAGATGGGGTTAGAAGCTAGTTGGTTTATATGCAGAAGGAAGCCTGATTTTGCACTTTCCAGCTTTAGTAAATAAACCCCATTGTGTACTTAAAAGTGGGGTATGCCTGTATTGGGTATGGCTGGGAATTGGCTGTTGCCAATATAAATCGTTGCACTGACAGCAGTGTTTTCCCCTCATCCTGTCGGCGTGATTATTTACTCAGTGATTCAGTTATCTAGTGAACGTAAAGATAATATAGTATATTAAACCGTACAGATAATGATAAATTAATAACTATGGTATATACTCTATTGCCTCTGACAATGATGACAAATGGGGATGATGCAGTATATGTCTTTGTCAACTGCTCCTGGCACTGCTTCTTTTCCAACTACTCTCTCTACTCTCATCTTTCTTTTTTTCTTTTTTCGCCTTTTCTTTTTCCCTCTTCTTTTTATTTTTTCCTCTATCCATGGCTCGTTGCTCACTACCAATATTCATAATGCAATATAGTCCAAGTACCAATTCTTTCTTCTTTACACTTGATCTACCTCTTGCCCTCATTGATGAATTCATCCCATCCTTGACTAATGACATGTATGAAGGCTGGCCGCTGTATTTGTAGGAGGAGCCTGAGAGGGCTATTTAAGCCTCCTCCTCCATCAGGGCCAGGGTCGTCGGCTTCTGGGTTGGAAGCACGTCACTTCCGGGTGCCTGTCGGAGCGGCGGTCGGTGGTGTCGGTTCCTCTCCTGGGCACCACTGGGACCACTTACCGTCCCCCCCCCCCATCATCCCTGGGTTTCCACGGTCGTGGATGCCACCCAGCCATGTCATTTTAGTGCGGGGGGCGCCCGCTTCTCCTGGCACTCAGGTCGGGGGTAGGGGGGGCTGCCCTTCCATCCTCCACCTCTCCCCGCAGCTCCAGCGTGCAGCCCGCCCGCCCGCTCTCCCGGCTCTCATGCCTGGAGGAGAGGGGGGCGCCCATTCTTACACCGTCCTCCTCTGCCCCACAGCGTGCAGCCCGCCCGCCCTACCAGCGCTCATGCCGGGGGGAGCGGGGGGCGTCCGTCCGTCTTCTTGCAGTCCTCCATAGCTCTCCCCAGGCCGCCCGTCCTCCCGGCGCTCATGCCGGGGGGAGCGGGGGACATCCGTCCTTCCTGCTGCGCAGCCCGCCCGTTCTCCCTATGCCGGGGGGAGTGGGGGGCGCATGTCCTCCGACAGTCCTCGTGGCTCTCTGTCTGCCCAGGCTGCCGCTTGCATGACTGGGGGGGGGGTACGGCCGCCGCCGACTCCTCTCCCCATACAGGTCTACGAGGGACACGTCTGCCTAGAGGAAGGGGGGGGGGTTCGGCCGCCGCCGACGACTTCTCTCCCTTCTTAGGTCCACGAGGGACATGTCTGTTTGGTGGGGGGTGTGCGGCCGCCGCCCGCCGACTCCTCTCCCCACACATGTCCAGGCAGGAGGGAGCCGCCGGAGGGCATTCGGCCACCGCTGGCTCTTCTCACCCTGCTGTTCAGTCTGCATTGGGGGATCGCTCCTGTTTCTCCCGGTGCAGATGGGGGGAGGGGTGTCCTGCCATCAATTCCTCTCTCCCCACATAGGTCAGTTTCCATGGGGGGGGATGGGCAGCCACCCACCCGTCGCTCCTCTCTTCCACAACTGACATCTGCAGCCATGGGGCTCACCGCCGTGAACCCCGGCCAGGGGTGTTATCTGCCCACCCATCACCTATTGTGTTTTCTGCCCGCCGTTTCTGTCATAGCGTTGCTACCGGCCGTTTCTGTCATAGCGCTTTCTGCCCGCCATTTCGGTCATAGCGTTTTCTGTCCTAGTGTTTCTGCCCGCCATTTCTGTCATAGCGTTTCTGCCCGCCATTTCTGTCATAGCGTTTTCTGCCCACCATTTCTGTCATGGCGTTTTCTGCCTGGCGTTTCTATCATAACGTTTTCTGCCCGGCGTTTCTGTCATAGCGTTTTCTGCCCGGCATTGCTGTCATAACGTTTCTGCCCGGCATTGCTGTCATAGCGTTTCTGCCCGGCATTGCTGTCATAGCGTTTCTGCCCGGCATTGCTGTCATAGCGTTTCTGCCCGGCATTGCTGTCATAGCGTTTCTACCCAGCATTGCTGTCATAGCGTTTCGGCCCGGCATTGCTGTCATTGCGTTTCTGCCCAGCATTGTTGTCATAGCGTTTCGGCCCGGCATTGCTGTCATTGCGTTTTCTGCCCGGAATTTCTGTCATGGCATTTCTGTCACAGCGTTTTTCTGCCCCGGCATCTCTGTTTTAGCGTTCTCCCCCAGCATTCTGTCATGGCTTTGCTGCCTCAGCGTTTGTGGTCCAGGATTTCTGTAATTGCATTCTGCCTCAGCGTTCAGTCTCAGCGTGTTTCGGTCATTTGCGTTTCTGCCCAGGTTTCTGTCATGGCTTTTCTGCCCCAGCGTTCTGTCAGCGTTCTGCCCCAGGATTTCTGTCGTTGCATTTCTGCCTCAGCATTTCAGTCTCAGGGTTTCTGTCATTCCACTTCTGGCATAGCGTTTGGCCCAGGATTTCTGTCATGGCATTCTGCCACAGAATTTCTGTCATTTTGTTTCTGCCCCTGGATTTCTGTCATTGCGTTTCTGCCTCAGCGTTCAGTCTGAACGTATTTTCTGGCATTTTGCGCTTCTGCTCCTGGATTTCTGTCATTGCGTTCTGCTCCTGGATTTCTGTCATTGCATTCTCCTATTGGATTTCTGTCATTGCGTTCTGCTCCTGGATTTCTGTCATTACGTTCTGCTCCTGGATTTTTGTCATTGCGTTTCTGCCCCTGGATTTCTGTCATTGCGTTTCTGCCCCTGGATTTCTGTCATTGCGTTTCTGTCATTGCGTTTCTGCCCCTGGATTTCTGTCATTGCGTTTCTGCCCCTGGATTTATGTCATTGCGTTTCTGCCCCTGTATTTCTGTCATTGCGTTTCTGCCCCTGGATTTCTGTCATTGCGTTTCTGCCCCTGGATGTCTGTCATTGCGTTTCTGCCCCTGGATGTCTGTCATTGCGTTTCTGCCTTTGGATGTCTGTCATTGCGTTTCTGCCTTTGGATGTCTGTCATTGCGTTTCTGCCCCTGGATGTCTGTCATTTCATCTCTGCCTCAGTGTTCAGTCTCAGCGTATTTTTTCTGTCATTTGCGTTTTTGTCATTGCATTTCTGCATCAGCTTTCTGTCATAGCAGTCTGCCCCAGGATTGCTGTCATTGCATTTCAGTCTCAGCATTTGTCATCACGTTCCTGCCCCAGGTTTTCTGTCATGGCATTTCTGCCTCAGCGCTTCTGTCATTACATTTCTGCCTCAACGTTCTGTCATAGCTTTGCCCAGGATTCTGTCATTGTGTTCTGCCCCTGGATTCATGTCATTGCGTTTCTGCCCCTGGATTCATGTCATTGCGTTTCTGTCCCTGGATTCATGTCATTGCGTTTCTGTCCCTGGATTCATGTCATTGCGTTTCTGTCCCTGGATTCATGTCATTGCGTTTCTGCCCCTGGATTCATGTCATTGCGTTTCTGCCTCATAATTCAGCTTCAGCGTTCTGTCATAGCGTTGCTGTCACCACGTTTCTGCCTCAAGCATTTCTGTCACCACGTTTCTGCCTCAAGCATTTCTGTCACCACATTTCTGCCTCAAGCATCTTTGTCACCACGGTTGCCTCAGCAGCAGTTCTGTCATCACGTTTATGCCTCACCGTTTCCGTCATTTCATTTCCGTCATTTAGTTTCCGTCATTTCGTTGCCGCCCTGGCATTTTCTGTCATTGTGTTTCAGCCTCAGCGTTTCTCAGAGGAGCGTTGTTCACCCATGGCATACTCCGGTAGCTGTTTTGTTCGTTGGTTGTCATGTCTCATCGTGTCTGTGTTCATGTTGTACTTGGGTCAGTTAGTTAGGGCTTACGTCAGGATCTGTCACGTCTACAGATCCATACGGGCTGAGGTTTCGTTTTTAATTGATTGTTGTCCACAATCTTCTCGCCCATATACCACACGTCATACGATGCTTCAGCATTTCTATCATCACGTTTCTGCCTCAGCATTTCGGTCATCACGTTTCTGCTTCTGTCATCACGGTTCTGCCTCAGCAGTTCTGTCATCACGTTTCTGCTTCACCAGTGCCGTCATTTCGTTTCCGTCATTTCGTTTCCGTCCTTGCATTTCTGTCATTGTGTTCAGCCTCAGCGTTTCTCAGAGGGGCGTTGTTGTTCACCCATGGCATACTCCGATAGCTGTTTTGTTCGTTGGTTTGTCATGTCTCATCGTATCTGTGTTTCATGTTGTACCTGGGTCAGTTAGTTAGGGCTTACGTCAGGATCTGTCACATCTACAGATCCATACGGGCTGAGGTTTCGTTTTTAATTGATTGTTGTCCACAATCTTCTCGCCCGTATACCATACGTCATATGATGCATGTTCATTGACCACACTCATACGACTACCCACCACGGTCCGTGGGTACACCAGCCTGAGTTTTCAGTCAATTACCTGTGTCTGCGCTGCAGGTTACTCAGGCTCACTTACCACTCACACGAGGGTGGGGTTTCTGTCGTTAGGGTCACCACGCGCGGTGGTCTTGACATTTCTGCTCATGTTCTCATTCTTAGGTAGGCACAGAGGGGCGGGCGTTGTTGTTTCTCATGTCTGGTTGTCTGTCATTTCTAGTTTGTGTTCCCAGGTTGGGGCTGTCTTGGCATTCATACCTCCTTCCTCGGTTCAGGATGCAGACTCAGTAGTTGGGTCTCTGGCTGAAGCACGTCTTGATCTTATCAGGTAGGACCAGAGTCCTGTGTCTGGCATGGTTCTCCATGTTGATGATGCTTATTGCCATGGCGCATGGGCCTTATCTACTTCATCACTTTCATCAGGTATCCAGCATTTCACACTCCTACCAGTGGTCCTTTTTTTTTGCCCTCACCCTCTCACTTCCCCATAGGATTTGATCGTCCCGGCTCATTAGCAGGGGTTCCTCGGGCCAGACCTTGCTCCCTTCCCCCACGTATCCTCTCATTCGCAAGCGGTTATTCTCATGTCTAAGTTGTCTTGGGCATCAGGCCCAATCCAATCTTGCACGGGACGTTCTGTTGGTTCTGTGTAGCCTGCAGGTTCCATAGGGGGTTCCTTTCTCATTACCAAGTCAGGTGTCGGTGGGTTTCTCCTGTCACCGCGGATACTCACTGTTGCCTTGGATCATTACCTTCTCTTCTTCACCTAAACTTGCATCTTTTTGCCCTCTTCTCAGGCATACCGACCAGCCAGGCCAAGGCACACCTCAGGCCTTGGTTCTTAGGAATATTGCATTTCCCGCTTGAAGACTCTGACTACAAATAAATGTTTGGGGTATTCATGATTTGTGATGATGAGTTATTTCAATGAGGACAAGATGTACCGACTGCAAGTAATTAACCTGTTAGCATGCTACTAACCATTGGTGAGCAATAAATAATGAGCTTGGCCTACCCACTGGTCATCTAATTCTTAATGTATGATCAGTATCCGTGACGTTACCTCTTGGCTATTTGATACTGTATCTATACACTGAGATGTATCCTTCCCCTGTACTGGTTTCATGTGTTCATGTCCATATTGTTTGTTTCTGCCTGGATCGGTTAGGTAGATACTAGTCATTCAGATATATGGTAGTTACTAACATTGGTTAGGACATAATTTCCGCGTAGGCGGAGGAGTACTTGAAGGCAAACCAGCCGGCCCAGATCTTTTTCGCGAGGTCAGCTTTACCTCTAAAGCCCCATACACACGGTCGGACAATCCGCGGACCAGGTCCGTCGGACCATGTCCGTCATACTTTGTCCGATGTTGGTTTTGCGTACACACGGTCGGACAAAGTTGTCAGAAAATCCGATCATTCTGAACGTGGTGACGTTTGTTGCCTACGACGGGACTACGTAGAGGCTAGTAGCCAATAGCTTTGGTCTTGTAATGTGATCTGAGCATGCGTAGCACTTTGTCCGGTCGGACAACCGTACACACGATCGGATTTGGTGTGATCGGACCGTGTTGACGGCAAATCTTTCCAGCAGGAGATAAGACTTTGTCCGTCGGTCAAACCGACGAACACTGTCCGATGGTGCATACACACGGTCTGATTTTTCAACAACCTTGTCCGATCGGACAGAATCCATGAAAAAGTCCGACCGTGTGTATGGGGCTTTAGTGTGAGGGTCATATCTTCCATACGGTATACGTAGTCTACTTTCGTTAACCATTGGCGTAAGGACGGTATAGTCCTTGTCTTCCAAAATTTAGGAATGAGAGATTTGGCCGCATTGAGTAAGTGGGGAGTTGCTGAACGTTTGTAGGGGCCGACTGGTTTGCCTGTACAGTGGAATAACACATACCAAGGGTCATTAGGGATTTCAAAACCTTGTATTTCCTTAATCCAGTAGAGGATTGTTAGCCAAAAGGGGCGTAGTCTAGGGCAGTACCACCAGATGTGGGCATGAGTCGCCTTCTCTCCACATTCCCTCCAGCAGAGGGGTGAGGTTTGTGGGAACAATTTGTGCAATATGGCGGGGGTGTAGTGCCACCTGGTCAAAAGCTTGTAGTTAACCTCTGCCATTTTAGAGGCTCCTGAGGAGGTATGCGCCATTATTAGTATGTTGCTCTTTTGTTCAGGCGAGAGAGTCTTGTGGAGGTCCAGTTCCCAGTTGTGGATGAATGCAGGGTTGCCGCCTGGATGTAGAGAGATTAGGGCCTGGTAGAAGTAAGAGATGGGTTTCTCAGTGGCTTGAGGTTCAGAGAACGCCAGTTCCAAAGGTGTCAATTCTTCCAGTGACCTGAGGGGCTTTGGGAGGGACTGGACAAAGGCAGTGAGTTGATGATGTTTCCACTGGTCCATAAAGGAGGTAGGGGTTGCTATCAGCAGAGCAGACAGCGGGAGTACCTCTGAGGAGGAGGTAACCTGATGCAGTAGGGTTTTCGACCCTAGGTACCAATTTTGATTGCTGGATACCATGTTGCCCGGTGGAAAGTAGTTGTGACCCAGTAGGGGGAGTAATGGGGAATTGTTGTTCCAGTCTCGAGATTTGCACAAAGTATCCCATATCATGAGTGAGGACTGGGTGAGTGGAGAGGTGGTAGAGGCTAAGGACCTGAACTTCTTCGGTATCCACATTTGCGTTGAGAGTTCGGACCCACATAGGTCCGATTCCAGTGCTACCCATAGTTTAGTGTCTTTATGGTATTTCCAGTCAGAGAGCCTGGTCAATATAACCGCCCGGTAGTATAGGCTAAAGTCTGGTAGGGCAAGGCCACCCTCTCTTTTGGATCTAATAAGGAGTAGACATGTGCGATTCGTTTCGTACGAATTCGTAATTCGTACGAATTTTTCGAAATTCGTACGAATTTACGAATCTGTAGTACGAATTTTTTTTTTTTACGAATTCCGTACGGAATACGAAATTCCGTTTACGAATTTCGTCGCCGAATGATTCGAATGAATTCGAATGAATTTGAATGAATTCGAATGGATTGGAATGAATTCGAATGACAAAGTGTCATTTTTGCAGGAAAAATTCCGTTTACGAATTTCAGCTCCAAATTATTCGAATCCAACTACCAATATCAAATTTCAACTAATTCAAACGAAATTATTATAGCAGATATAACGAATGAATTTGAATGCATTCGAATGAATTCGAATGACAAAGTGTCATTTTTGCAGAAAAAAAAGCTATTTAAAAAACAGTCATTCATTGATATAAAAAAAAAAAAAAGCGTAGGGGTCCCCCCAAATTCAATAACCAGGCCCTTCAGGTCTGGTATGGATATTAAGGGGGACCCCAGCTAAAAAAAAAAAAAAAAAAATGGCGTGGGGTCCCCCCCAAATATCCATACCAGACCCTTCAGGTCTGGGATGGATTTTAAGGGGAACCCCGGCCAAAAAAAAAAAAAAATGGCGTGGGGGTCCCCCTCAAAATCTATACCAGACCCTTTATCCGAGCACGCAACCTGGCAGGCCGCAGGAAAGGAGGGGGGACGAGAGCGGCCCCCCCTCCCGCCTGAACCGTACCAGGCCACATGCCCTCAACATTGGGAGGGTGCTTTGGGGTCCCCCCCAAAGCACCTTGTCCCCATGTTGATGAGGACAAGGGCCTCTTCCCCACAACCTTGGCCGGTGGTTGTGGGGGTCTGCGGGCGGGGGGCTTATCGGAATCTGGAAGCCCCCTTTAACAAGGGGACCCCCAGATCCCGCCCCCCCCCTGTGTGAAATGGTAAGGGGGTACAAAAGTACCCCTACCATTTCACCAAAAAAGTGGCAAAAATGGTAAAAATGACAGGAGACGGTCTTTGACAATTCCTTTATTAAAATCTTCTTTCTTCTTTCTTCTGGTCTTCCTTTCTTCATCTTCTCCTTCCGTCATCTTCTTCCATCTTCTTCTTCCTTCGATTCGCTTCTTCTTCCTCCGGTCTTCTCGTCCTTCTCGTCCGGCGTCGTCCTTCTCGTCCGGCATCGTCGTCTCTTCTCGCAGGCCGCTCCTCGCAATGGGAGGCTCCCGCTCTGTGAGGCTTCGCTCCGGGTGACAGGTCTTTTATAACGAAGGCACCTGGTGACCCCGCCCCCCCTCTGACGCACGGGGACGTCATGTGGAATTCCCTATGGCTTTCTCCATGATGTCAGAGGGGGGGCGGGGTCACCAGGTGCCTTCGTTATACAAGACCTGTCACCCGGAGCGGAGCCTCACAGAGCGGGAGCCTCCCATTGCGAGGAGCGGCCTGCGAGAAGAGACGACGATGCCGGACGAGAAGGACGACGCCGGACGAGAAGGACGAGAAGACCGGAGGAAGAAGAAGCGAATCGAAGGAAGAAGACGATGGAAGAAGATGACGGAAGGAGAAGATGAAGAAAGGAAGACCAGAAGAAAGAAGAAAGAAGATTTTAATAAAGGAATTGTCAAAGACTGTCTCCTGTCATTTTTACCATTTTTGCCACTTTTTTGGTGAAATGGTAGGGGTACTTTTGTACCCCCTTACCATTTCACACAGGGGGGGGCGGGATCTGGGGGTCCCCTTGTTAAAGGGGGCTTCCAGATTCCGATAAGCCCCCCGCCCGCAGACCCCCACAACCACCGGGCACGGTTGTGGGGATGAGGCCCTTGTCCTCATCAACATGGGGACAAGGTGCTTTGGGGGGGACCCCAAAGCATCCTCCCAATGTTGAGGGCATGTGGCCTGGTACGGTTCAGGCGGGAGGGGGGGCGCTCTCGTCCCCCCCCTCCTTTCCTGCGGCCTGCCAGGTTGCGTGCTCGGATAAGGGTCTGGTATGGATTTTATGGGGGGCCCCACGCCATTTTTTTTGGCTAGGGTTCCCCTTAAAATCCATCCCAGACCTCAAGGGTCTGGTATGGATTTTGAGGGGGACCCTACGCCATTTTTTTTTTGGCTGGGGTCCCCCTTAATATCCATCCCAGACCTGAAGGGCCTGGTTATTGAATTTGGGGGGACCCCTACGCTTTTTTTTTTATCAATGACTTCAATGAATGACAGTTCTCTGTATTACGGATCCAACAATTCATTTGCCGGCAAATAGCTGCGACTCGTGATTTTAAATAGTTTTTTTTTCCTGCAAAAATGACACTGCAGGAACAGTTCTCTATATTAGATATACTGAATCTCGAAGCATTCGAAGCATTCGTTATATCCGCTATTATAATTTCTTTCATATTAGTTGAAATTAGATATTTGTTAGTTGTTGTATTCGAATTGTTCTCTGTATTACGGGAATCTGCAATTAGCCGCGAGTGATTTTAAATGTCTTTTTTTCCTGCAAAAATGACACATTGTACAGAGAGAGTTCTAAACACGGAAACCTGCGCCCTTCTATATACTATATACTATATAGTATGTCTATGAAGGGGGTCATGTTTCCCGTGTTTAGAACTCTCTCTGTACAATGTGTCATTTTTGCAGGAAAAAAAGACATTTAAAATCACTCGCGGCTAATTGCCGATTCCCGCAATACAGAGAACAATTCAAATGTTGTATTGTAACTAACAAATATCTAATTTCAACTAATATGAAAGAAATTATAATAGCGGATATAACGAATGCTTCGAATGATTCGAGATTCAGTATATCTAATATAGAGAACTGTTCCTGCAGTGTCATTTTTGCAGGAAAAAAAAACTATTTAAAATCACGAGTCGCAGCTATTTGCCGGCAAATGAATTGTTGGATCCGTAATACAGAGAACTGTCATTCATTGAAGTCATTGATAAAAAAAATGCGTAGGGGTCCCCCCAAATTCAATAACCAGGCCCTTCAGGTCTGGGATGGATATTAAGGGGGACCCTAGTCAAAAAAAAAAAAAATGGTGTAGGGTCCCCCTCAAAATCCATACCAGACCCTTGAGGTCTGGGATGGATTTTAAGGGGAACCCTAGCCAAAAAAAATGGCGTGGGGTCCCCCATAAAATCCATACCAGACCCTTATCCGAGCACGCAACCTGGCAGGCCGCAGGAAAGGAGGGGGGGACGAGAGCGCCCCCCCTCCCGCCTGAACCGTACCAGGCCACATGCCCTCAACATTGGGAGGGTGCTTTGGGGTACCCCCCAAAGCACCTTGTCCCCATGTTGATGAGGACAAGGGCCTCATCCCCACAACCGTGCCCGGTGGTTGTGGGGGTCTGCGGGCGGGGGGCTTCTCGGAATCTGGAAGCCTCCTTTAACAAGGGGACCCCCAGATCCCCCCCCCCCCCTGTGTGAAATGGTAAGGGGGTACAAAAGTACCCCTACCATTTCACCAAAAAAGTGGCAAAAATGGTAAAAATGACAGGAGACGGTCTTTGACAATTCCTTTATTAAAATCTTCTTTCTTCTTTCTTCTGGTCTTCCTTTCTTCATCTTCTCCTTCCGTCATCTTCTTCCATCATCTTCTTCCTTCGATTCGCTTCTTCTTCCTCCGGTCTTATCGTCCTTCTCGTCCGGCGTCGTCCTTCTCGTCCGGCATCGTCGTCTCTTCTCGCAGGCCGCTCCTCGCAATGGGAGGCTCCCGCTCTGTGAGGCTCCGCTCCGGGTGACAGGTCTTGTATAACGAAGGCACCTGGTGACCCCGCCCCCCCCTCTGACGTCATGGGGAAAGCCATAGGGAATTCCACATGACGTCCCCGTGCGTCAGAGGGGGCGGGGTCACCAGGTGCCTTCGTTATAAAAGACCTGTCACCCAGAGCGAAGCCTCACAGAGCGGGAGCCTCCCATTGCAAGGAGCGGCCTGCGAGAAGAGACGCCGATGCCGGACGAGAAGGACGACGCCGGACGAGAAGGACGAGAAGACCGGAGGAAGAAGAAGCGAATCGAAGGAAGAAGACGATGGAAGAAGATGACGGAAGGAGAAGATGAAGAAAGAAAGACCAGAAGAAAGAAGAAAGAAGATTTTAATAAAGGAATTGTCAAAGACCGTCTCCTGTCATTTTTACCATTTTGTCACCTTTTTTGGTGAAATGGTAGGGGTACTTTTGTACCCCCTTACCAATTCACACAGGGGGGGCCGGGATCTGGGGGTCCCCTTGTTAAAGGGGGCTTCCAGATTCCGATAAGCCCCCCGCCCGCAGACCCCCACAACCACCGGCCAGGGTTGTGGGGATGAGGCCCTTGTCCTCATCAACATGGGGACAAGGTGCTTTGGGGGGGACCCCAAAGCACCCTCCCAATGTTGAGGGCATGTGGCCTGGTACGGTTCAGGCGGGAGGGGGGGGCGCTCTCGTCCCCCCTCTTTTCCTGCGGCCTGCCAGGTTGCGTGCTCGGATAAAGGGTCTGGTATGGATTTTGAGGGGGACCCCACGCCATTTTTTTATTTATTTTTTGGCCAGGGTTCCCCTTAAAATCCATCCCAGACCTGAAGGGTCTGGTATGGATATTTGGGGGGGACCCCACGCCATTTTTTTTTTTTTTTTTTGGCTGGGGTCCCCCTTAATATCCATACCAGACCTGAAGGGCCTGGTTATTGAATTTAGGGGGACCCCTACGCTTTTTTTTTTTCTGCAAAAATGACACTTTTTCATTCGAATTCATTCGAATTCATTCGTTATATCTGCTATAATAATTTCGTTCAAATTAGTTGAAATTCGATATTGGTAGTTGGATTTACTAACGATTCGTAACTATTCATAACGATTCGTAACGATTCGTAACGATTCGTAACTATTCATAACGATTCGTAACGATTCGTAACTTGAAATTGAAATTCGATATTTGTAGTTGGATTCGAATGGTTCTCTGTGTTATGAGAACCAACAATTCATTAGCCGCGTTAACGATTCGTAACGTTTCGTTACGATTCGTAACTTTACTAACGATTCGTAAAAAAAATTACGATTCGTCCGAATTTCGTACGAATTCGAACGGAATTTCGTACACGAATTACGAATTTTTTTATATACGAAACGGGACGAAACGAAACGAAACAAATTTTTTGACAGTTCCCATGTCTAATAAGGAGAGACCTGGGGAGCCTAGGTTTTTTCCTGTTCCAGACATATCTAGACGTCAAGGAGTTTAGTATTGAGAAAAACCCAATCGGGATACCATATGGAATCATTTGCAGCAGAAACAATACCCTGGGCAGTAAGTTCATCTTTATAACCCCAACTCGGCCCAACCAAGAGTGTGCAAGCTGTGACCATTTCTGTAGGTCTGAGCGTAACGCATTAAGTAGTGGTATAAAATTAGTGCGAAAGAGGGCAGTTGGATTGGGGGTAAGATGGATACCCAAGTACTTCATATGTTTTGCCTGCCAGGTGAAGGGGAAGGATTGCTTAAGGCGAGTGACAATATGGGGGGGGACAGTCAAGTTCAGGATCTCCGACTTTGTCATATTAATTTTGAAGTTGAAGATCTCACCAAACACCCTAAACTCGGACATAAGGTTAGGTAAAGTGACGTGGGGCTGTCGGATATAAAATAGGATGTCATCTGCGTACGCAGCGTATTTATGTTCCGTATGGCCTACCACTATCCCATGTATGCTGGGATTCAGCCTAATCTTGGATAAGAAAGGTTCTAGTGAGAGCGCGAATAGGATAGGGGAGAGGGGGCACCCCTGGCATGTGCCATTGTGCAGAGTGAATGGGTCGCTAAGCGTCCCATTAATACGCAGTTGGGCCATCGGGTTGTTGTAAAGAGCCTCAATTTGGTGAAGCAGGGGGTATTGATACCTAGGTGAGCAAGCGTAGCCATGAGGAACTCCCAGTTCACCCTATCAAACGCTTTCTCAGCGTCAGTAGATAGTAGGAGGGTGGGCTGGGAGTCCCCGCGGGCATGGGCTATAAGGGACAGGGTGCAAAGGGAGTTATCCCGGGTCTCCCTCCCTGGTATGAAACCCGTCTGGTCTCGTGACACCCATTTAGGGATCAAAGGGAGCAGACGGTTCGCAATGGCCTTGGCGTATTCTTGGCATCTATGTTTAAGAGCTAGATCGGGCGATAGCTCCCGCAACAAGTTGGGTCCTTCCCGCTCTTGGGGATGACTGTGATATGAGTGTGTATGGTCTCAGGGCAGAGTGCACTACCGTCTGCAGTCATGTTGACATAGTTAGTTAAACGGGGGATTAAAGTGTCTGCATAGGCTCGGTAGTAGGCCACCGAGAACCCATCAGGGCCCGGGGCTTTACCGTTTGCCATGGCCTTCAGAGCTTGATGCAGCTCAGCAAAAGTGAGCTCGCCCTCCAGTGTCAACAAAGTCTCAGGGGGAAGGCTAGGTAGGTTGGAGCTGGGCAGGTAGTCCCTGATTCATTGCATTTTAACATTTTTGTCAGTCATAGAGTGCTGGACATGATAGAGGTGTTGGTAGAATTCTCTGAACTCCTTGGCAATCCTCAGTGTATCGTGTACCAAGGCTGCCGCGGAGTTCTGGATTCTGGGTATGAACGAAGCTGCTTTACGCTGCTGAAGTGAGCGAGCAAGAAGCTTACTGGGCCTGTCGCCCCATTCATAGAATTGCTGGAAGACCAAATGAATGCGCTGTTTGTGCTCAAGATGTAGCAGAGATTTCAATTCCTTTCTTTTTTCAGTGAGGGTATGAAAAAGTGCTAGGGATTGGTTGGCCTTGTGAAGTTGTTCAAGTCGTCTTATTTCAGTAAGTAGCGTAGTCTGTCTATGAGTACGTTCTCTCTTTGCCGAGTTCAATATGTTTCCCTCTTATGTGGGCCTTATGGGCTTCCCATAGAGTACCTGGGGAGATGTCAGGGGTCATGTTGTCTCTAAAATAGTGCGTCAATTCATCTCCTAACGTTTTCGCATCTAGCTCATCGGCAATGAGACTGCCGTTCAATTTCCAGTTCATTGGCTTAAGGGGTAGTGATTGGACTTTAATGGTAAGGGATATAGGCATGTGGTCTGAGATAGGTGATGTTTCAACTGCAGATTTGTCTAAAGCCCCATACACACGCTCGGATTATCCGGGGAACAGGTCCGTCGGATCATGTCCGTCGTACTTTGTCCGATGTTGGTTTTGCGTACACACGGTCGGACAAAGTTGTCGGAAAATCCGATCATTCTGAACGTGGTGACGTTCGTTGCGTACGACGGGACTATGTAGAGGCTAGTAGCCAATAGCTTCTGTCTTGTAATGTGATCTGAGCATGCGTAGCACTTTGTCCGTCGGAATTCGCTACACACGATCGGAATTGGTGTGATCGGACTTTGTTGTCGGAAAATCTATTCAGCAGGAGATAGAACTTTGTCCGTCGGACAATCCGATGGAAACTGTCCGATGGTGCCTACACACGGTCGGAATTTCCGACAACATTGTCCGATAGGACAGAATCTATCGGAAAATCCGACCGTGTGTATGGGGCTTAAGAGGGGGAGGTGTTGATGGTCAATTAAAATATGGTCAATCCTAGAGTAGGTTTGGTGTACTGAGGAATAGTGCGTGAAATCGCGTTCCCGTGGGTGCATAATCCTCCAAGCGTCCATGAGCTGGGAGTCATGAAGCTGCTTGCGGATGTACCTTAACCTTTTGTGCGACATGGCTGAATCGCCCCTGGAAGTATCCAGGGACGGTTCAAGGGATGTATTAAAGTCCCCTGCAAGGAGGACGCACCCATTAGAGAAGTCTCGCAGTTTCCTAAGCGTATCTGCAATAAAGCAAGCTTGGCCCTTGTTGGGTGAGTACAGGTTAGCTAAAGTGCAGGGCATACTGCCCAGGGTACCTCTCAGAAACAGAAAGCGCCCCGTGGGGTCACTAAGCATAGATTCCAGAGTGAACGCGGTTCCCCTACGGAGTCCAATGGCCACCCCCTTGGATTTATGCAAGTCATACAAACTATAGTAGCACGTGGGGTACAAGGGAGAGAATAATTTGACTGAGGTGGTATGTGTGAGGTGGGTCTCCTGTAGGAAGACCACATCACCCCTCAGACGATCAAGATCCCTATAGAGGGCGTGTCTCTTCCCAGGGGCATGCAGTCCCCTAACATTAAATGAAATGAGTTTTACTCGGGCCATAGAGACTCCAGGGGGTGAACTGCGCTCATAATTAAACATACATATAGACCATATAGGAGTTGTATCCAGGCAGAACCATGGATAGAGAGAACAAAGGGGGGGTGGTGGTGGGAGGGGGGGGGGGGGGGGGAGGGGAGGGGGGGAAAGAGGGAGAACGGTAGAGAAGAGAGAGCCATAGAGGTCAGTAGGGGGGTTAGAGAAGACAATACAAAACAAAAACAGAACGGACCATTCATCTAGAATAGTCAGATAGGCACGCATATCAGTGCAGTGCAGAGGCCGAGTACGCATCCCGCATGGCACCCCCACACCCCCCGCTCTCGAGGGGACAGAGGGGTGAGGGCGCCGCGGCAGATGGACACTGGCATTGAGGGGGCGGGGGAGCCGTCGCATCGGAACACCGACCACAAAAGTTGATAGAGTGGTGTCTCTGTGCCCCGGCGCCGGCCCAAGTCAGCAGACCTATGGGAAAAAGTAAGGCATGTAAACAGTACCATCATCACTATGAATAAATAAATTGTGGAAGGGGTCTTCCCTGCGGCCACAGTGTGTAAGCATAACGGTGACATAACGTGGCCAAACATACACAGTTTTACGTGAGGCTCAAGGCCCAGGCCTACCATTACACCCGACACGGAAGTCTAACGCTGGAGTCATAGCAAACACAGCCGTGCTGCGGGAGATGTTGGAAGGGGACACTCTGAACTCCGGGCCTCAGGGGGTAAGCTGGGCCAGGAGGTTACGGCCTCAAAAACTAAGAAAAAAGGCAAAAGTTTAGTTCAGAAATAAGATGAACATAAGAACTGTGCGGCAGCTAGCCCATCCGGGTGTCTAGCATAAAGAACTTTTGGTGAGAGGGCCGATCCTCCGGTGTCAACCGGAGCGGAGGGAGGCAAAACTGAGTAAGGCGTCCCGGGTTCAGTCAGGAGGGGTGGAGGAGTTGACGGGAGAGGATCGGCGCTTTCGTTCCACCTTGTGCCATTGTGGTTCGTAGTTCCCAGGTAGCGGCGGCAGCACGTCCGACCATCCAGGGAGATCCGGCGGGGGTATGTTCAGGTCACGGCAAAATTTCTTGAGGTCCTCTGGGAACCGGAGGACCGCCGCTTTACCATCTGTTTGGGCAATCAGGGAAGCCCCACCGGTCTCTAATTGAGGCTGAGCGGAGGGCTTCCGTAAGCGGGCGCAGGGCCCTACGCCTATCCAGGGTTTCTTTGGCCAGGTCCGGGTAGAAAGAAAGTGTGGCGCCATCAAAGTCCAGCGGGGCCGCATCCCTTGCTTTTTGCATAATCAGCTCCTTCTCCGGGAAGTGGTGGACACTGCAGATGACATCTCTCGGCATGTCTGTGGTAGCCGCTCGAGGACGCAAGGCTCTGTGCACTCTGTCAATTTTCAAGGGAGCATCCGCCACGCGGCCTAGTAGGCCGTTAAAAATACCTTGGACGGAGGGAAGCAGGTCCTCATCGCCTGTTGCTTCGAGTAGGCCACGGATCCGGACGTTATAGCGCCTGTTCCGGTTCTCCTGGTCCTCCTACTTGTAGAGGGCCATCCTGTGAGCAATCGTGAGCTGGCGGGTGGTGGATTGCAGGGCTCTGATGGCCGTCGCGTGGCGGTCGAGGCGCTGTTCAGACTCTTCTACCCGGAGGAGGACCTGTGACAAGTCGGAGCGCACCGCCGAGACTTCCTTTTTAATGACGCGCTCTAGGCCCATCAGCATAGAAGCCAAGTCAGCTTTAGTTGGTAGGTCTCCTACCAGGGAGGCGACACCGGAATGCCTGAGGGAATGATCCTCGCCGTCGGAACCCGCGGATGAGGTAGGTGAAGGGTGCCTGCGATCGGGCCTACTCCGTGAGGCGGAGCTTGGCGCTGAGAGGGCGCCACGTGGAGAGCGGCCTAGGCCATCCTGGTCATCAAACTCTGGTGGATCTGCGGATATAAACCGCTTGATTGAGCCGTTGGAGGATCCCTTTTTAGGCAGGGACTTGTTCGTTCTCCTCTTCATCCTTAGGGGTGGTTAAAAGAAGGTCTGCGTGCTAATTAAATGTGATAAATCGATGCCGGCGCCGGAGCTCGAGAGAGACACGTCTGCTCTAGTGCATAGCCAAGACCACGCCCCAATACTGACATCTATTTATGTATGACTCAGAGTCAGATACCTAATTATGTTTGCCCAGTTAGTCTTGCAAAAATTCTATAAAGGGTGCTGAACTTGATGAACTGCACTAATTAAGACAGTACTTAACCGCCAAATGGCTCAGCTTTTACTGATAACTATGACCAGCTAAACGGCCCCGCAGTGTCTACATGGTATGGAACACTGACAGGACCCTTCTGCTCGCATGGAGTGTGTGATCTGAACAGAGCGGTAAAGTATCTTTTGCTGCAAATGTCTATGCTTATCTGCTGAAGACCCCTTAACCATTGCAGGCTTGGGGCGGACGCTCCTAAATAGTGGATTATTTGGGTTTACTTGATGTCCTTGCTGATCAGTTCAAATAGAGACTCTGTATGGACATTGCTGATTACATGATTCAGCTGATAGTGAGGCTGTGAGCGCTCTCTTAGAAAGTGTGTCTTACATAGACTGAACTTACTGCATTTCGGTGCACCAGTGATGAAAGCTTTCCTAACTTCATGCTAGCTGACAGCCCATGCTACTCAAAGTGAGCTAACTGATCCATTGGAAGAGGTGTGATGAATTGTCTCTCCCCCTTCATTTAAATCCCCTATAAAATTCTTGCCTAATGTGTTGCTGCAATTTATGATTAAGCTTGGACCAAAAGGCTTGATGTTTAAACCACATATGTGTTCATCCTTAAAGACGCCTCCTATAATTAATACTTGGACTTGGATGCTATTTAACCATTATTCATCCCAATTTTTCTGCTCATGATTTTCCTCCATATTTGTTTTAGTCCATTGAATAACCACCTAGTGATTGGTTAGAGACATTTGCTGTCCGTAACAGATTATCTAATTACATTGTGGAACACAGTGGTTTCAATTGACTATAACAACAGTCCGGACATACGTGTTGTGTTTAGTGTTGTTTTATGTCCGTCTTGTTTTGTCCAGTTTATCTACAGTAAACTATAAGGCATCTGTTTATAGAGATCCTTCTTTTAAAGAAAGGCACCTGTCTATACAAATACATTTTTTATACTAACTAAATTTGAATTACCCGATCTATTATTTACTGCCAATAGTAGCCTCTTTTGAGCCCGGTCCTATCGGTCTCACAATTTTTTCTTCTCTATATGTTTTTTGGCTATGGCGGTGACACCTCACAAGGTTTATGATCGGTGCTGATCTCCTAATGCTGTGATTGGCTAATGGTGGTCAAATTGCTTCTCTCCCTATTCCCTTTTCCCTATTGTTACTAATCCACGTCCTTAGTCTGCTTGTCTTCAGCAAACTGTTTGCGGGCTTTCTTGTGCAACATCTTTAGAAGAGGCTTCCTTCTGGGATGACAGCCATGCAGACCAATTGTATGCAGTTTGCGGTGTATGGTCTGAACACTCACAGGCTGCCCACCCCTTCAACCTCTGCAGCAATACTGGCAGGGCTCATACGTCTATTTCCCAAAGACAACCTCTGGATATGATGCTGAGCACATGCACTCAACTTCTTTGGTCGACCATGGTGAGGCCTGTTCTAAGCGGAACCTGTCCTGTTAAAATGCTGTATGGGCTTGGCCACTGTGCTGCAGCTCAGTTTCAGGTTCTTGGCAATCTCTTTATCGCCTAGGCCATCTTTATGTAGAGTAACAACTATTTTTTTAAGATCCTCAGAGAGTTCTTTGCCATGAGGTGCCATGTTGAACTTCCAGTGACCAGTATGACAGAGTGAGAGCGAAAACACCAAATTTACCACACCTGCTCCCCCTTCACACCTGAGACCTTGTAACACTAACGAATCACATGACAAATGGCCAATTGGGACCAATTTGGACATTTTCACTTAGGGTGTACTCACTTTTGTTGCCAGCAGTTTAGACATTAATGGCTGTGTGTTGATTTATTTTGAGGGGACAGCTAATTTATACTGTTATACAAGCTGTACACTCACTACTTTACATTGTAGCAAAGTGTGATTTCTTCAGAGTTGTCACATAAAAAGATATAATAAAATATTTACACTTTTGTGAGATACTGTATATATACAGTGTGTGTGTGTATGTATGTATATATATATATATATATATATATATATATATATATATACGGTGCCTTGCGAAAGTATTCGGCCCCCTTGAACTTTTCAACCTTTTGCCACATTTCAGGCTTCAAACATAAAGATATAACATTTTTATTTTTTGTGAAGAATTACCAACAAGTGGGACACAATTGTGAAGTCGAACGAAATCTATTGGATTTTTGAAACTTTTTTAACTAATAAAAAAATGAAAAGTGGGGCGTGCAAAATTATTCGGCCCCCTTGCGTTAATACTTTGTAGAGCCACCTTTTGCTGCGATTACAGCTGCAAGTCGCTTGGGGTATGTCTCTATCAGTTTTGCACATCGAGAGACTGAAATTCTTGCCCATTCTTCCTTGCAAAACAGCTCGAGCTCAGTGAGGTTGGATGGAGAGCGTTTGTGAACAGCAGTTTTCAGCTCTTTCCACAGATTCTCCATTGGATTCAGGTCTGGACTTTGACTTGGCCATTCTAACACCTGGATACGTTTATTAGTGAACCATTCCTTTGTAGATTTTGCTGTATGTTTGGGATCATTGTCTTGTTGGAAGATAAATCTCCGTCCCAGTTTCAGGTCTTTTGCAGACTCCAACAGGTTTTCATCCAGAATGGTCCTGTATTTGGCTGCATCCATCTTCCCCTCAATTTTAACCATCTTCCCTGTCCCTGCTGAAGAAAAGCAGGCCCAAACCATGATGCTGCCACCACCATGTTTGACAGTGGGGATGGTGTGTTGAGGGTTATGAGCTGTGTTGCTTTTACGCCAAACATATCGTTTTGCATTGTGGGCAAAAAGTTTGATTTTGGTTTCATCGGACCAGAGCACCTTCTTCCACATGTTTGGTGTGTCTCTCAGGTGGCTTGTGGCAAACTTTAGACGAGACTTTTAATGGATATCTTTGAGAAATGGCTTTCTTTTTGCCACTCTTCCATAAAGGCCAGATTTGTGCAGTGTACGACTGATTGTTGTCCTATGGACAGACTCTCCCACCTCAGCTGTAGTTCTCTGCAGTTCATCCAGAGTGATCATGGGCCTCTTGGCTGCATCTCTGATCAGTCTTCTCCTTGTCTGAGCTGAAAGTTTAGAGGGACAGCCAGGTCTTGGTAGATTGGCAGTGGTCTGATACTCCTTCCATTTCAAAATGATCGCTTGCACAGTGCTCCTTGGGATGTTTAAAGCTTGGGAAATCTTTTTGTATCCAAATCCGGCTTTAAACTTCTCCACAACAGTATTACGGACCTGCCTGGTGTGTTCCTTGGTCTTCATGATGCTCTCTGCGCTTTCAACAGAACCCTGAGACTATCACAGAGCAGGTGCATTTATATAGAGACTTGATTACACACAGGTGGATTCTATTTATCACCATCAGTCATTTAGGACAACATTGGATCATTCAGAGATCCTTGCTGAACTTCTGGAGTGAGTTTGCTGCACTGAAAGTAAAGGGCCGAATAATTTTGCACGCACCACTTTTCAGTTTTTTATTTGCTAAAAAAGTTTAAAATATCCAATAGATTTCGTTCCACTTCACAATTGTGTCCCACTTGTTGGTGATTCTTCACAAAAAATTAAAAGTTTATATCTTTATGTTTGAAGCCTGAAATGTGGCAAAAGGTTGAAAAGTTCAAGGGGGCCGAATACTTTCGCAAGGCACTGTATATATATATATATATATATATATATATATATATATGGAATATGCTATATTCTTTGAAACGGTAACAATGTTTGAGTCTTTTATTTATATATTTAGTAAAAAGTCTGTATGTATTATTGTTTATAATAAGATATGCATAGGCCTGCGCAAGGGGTGTGCCTGGGCACACCCTAATCCTGGAGTTGGCAACCCATCAATTGTGGGTAGGTGACAGGTAAGCCACGATCCTTACTTGCCGACCCCCAGAACCTGGACAGGATGGGCGGCTGGAGTGGAAATTAATGGACCGATCTGTATTTTCTTCTGCAGCAGCTGAAAGTAGGCTTCTCCTCCTCTTCCTCTCGCTGATATTCAGCTGCCACAGGAGGAAATTACAGGGGGTTGGTACCAATGTATGCTACCCCTCTTGTACCCAGTTCCTTTTCTTTATGCTGTCCAAGTCCCCCTGTGTGCTCACCTGCTCCCCCCCCCCCATTGTTTTAGGATGACGAGTGGGAAAGAGGCCGGTTAATATGTCACAAAAGCATATGTATTGGAGCTTTGAGGTGCACACCCTAATACAATAGGCTGCGCACACCTATGAAGATATGTATGCATATTTCCCTCCTTGGGGCCTCCTTTTTGGTGTGAGGAACACCGGGGGGGGGGGGGGGGACCTAAGGTCCCTGGGATCCACACATTGAGGCGAGCAGGGCTTTCTGTTTATTGTTTGTGTATTTGTTTTTAATTTAATATTTTTTTTTTGATGGGGTTCCTGAAATGGGGGAAAGATGGCACCGTCAATGTGCAGCATGGAGTGCAATGCAAGGTAGCCCTGAAGCCGACAGGAGGTGAGAGGTGAAAGAACATGCTGGTTTCTTGGCTCCTACCTGGAGCTGAGTTAAGGGACCAGAGACTGTATGTCTACTGAGAACTTGCCCAAGAAGTGAGGTCACTTTCACGGTGGATGCTGTGTACATAAGCCTAATGAAAGAGAACATTAATCATTTCAGCTGGGGAGAGAGAACAACACCATAGAGGCTTGCTTCTCTCATTTGGGTAAGACAAGGGGATTTTTTATTTTTCTTGTTACGAACTAGTATGTTGGTCTCCTGAGACCTGAGAAATTCCCGGATTTATATACATACTGTATTGTGATGAATATGCGAGGGCTATTTGCCTAATATGTAATAATATATAATAACATTTAATACATTGTATTATACAATATTGTAATTAATAATTGTATTTGATGTACAGTTGCAAACCTTGGTATATATACAGTATGTATCTGGAACATAATCAAAAAATGGTTTTATGATTTGGGGTGTTTCCAACCCTATGGTTTTAAGAGTGTATTTTTTTGTATTTTTGGTGATTTTTATTTTTTGGTATTCTTTTTGACATTCTTGACAACCTCATGGTGTAAATAGGGCATTTGACATGTTTATTTGGGGGTAGGCAGCAAAACAATGATGGGAACCATGAAATAATCAGTTTAGGATATATCCTTAAAACAAAAGAAGAATCAATGATCAGTTTTTTAACCACTTTCGTAATAGGCACCTAAACACCCCTCCTGTCCAGACCAATTTTCAGCTTTTAGCGCTGTCACTCTTTTTCCGCGTACACACGGTCAGACTTTCCGACGGGAAATGTTCGATGTGAGCTTGTTTTCGGAACAATTTTCGCCCACAAATTTGAGAGTAGGTTCCCAAATTTTCAGCCAACTTTACTTTGTTTTCGGAAAGTCCGATCGTGTGTACACAAGTCCGGCGCACAAAAGTTCACGCATGTTCAGAATCAAGCAGAAGGCTATGGAACTTCCTTTTTCTCGGCTTGTCGTACGTCTTGTACGTCACCACGTTCTCATGCTCGGAATTTTGGGCCAACATTTGTTTAATTGTGTATAAGCAAGACAAGTTTGAGCCAACATCCTTTGGAAAAAAATCCACGGTTTTGTTGATGAAAAGTCCGATTGTGTGTATGGGGCATTTGAATGACAATTGAGCGGTCATATAACACTGTACCCAAATTACATTTTTATAATTTTTTTTGCCACAAATAGAGCTTTCTTTTGGTGGTATTTGATCACCTCTGGGTTTTTTATTTTTTGTTAAACGTTTTTAAAAAGATCGAATAAAAAAAAAAAAAATACAAAACCGTTTTATATTTTGTTAATAAATTTTGCAAACAGGTAATTTTTCTCCTTCATTGATGTACGCTGATGAGGCTACACTGATGGGCACTGATAGGCTGCACTGATGGGCACCGATAGGCTGCACTGATGGGCACCAATAGGCTGCATTGATGGGCACTAATAAGGCGACACTGATGGGCACTGATAAGGCAGCACTAGTGAGCATTTATAGGTGGCACTGGTGGGCACTGAGAGGTGGCACTGAGAGGTGGCACTGATGGGTGGCACTGAAGGGCATTGATATGTGGCACTGAAGGGCACTAATAGGTGGCACTGATAGCTAACACTGATGGGCACTGATGGGTGGCCGTGATGGGCACTGATGGGTGGCACTGATAGGCAGCACTGCTAGGTGGCACTGATGAGGCACTGATTGGCACCACTGGTTGGCATTGATAGGTGGCACTCGTGGGCATTGCTAGTTGTCACTGATTGTTGGCACTTATGTACTGGTGAGCACTGATTCATGGCACTGTGGGCACTGATTTGTGGCACTGGCAGGCGGCACTGGTGGGCACATATAAGGCGGCTTCACCTCTTCCTCTTCGGGACCGATCTGATTTTTTTCTCCTCACGCTGTCAGCGAAGAAGAAACAAAAACGATTACCGATCTTCTAGTTTCAGATAGTATGTGGCGCCAGTATGTTAATATAGAGGAATGTCATTGGGCTAAATGCCCACTAGATGTCAGCCATGATAAATGTTTTGGGTTCATGAGACTACTGAAGCTATTTTAGCAGTATCCATTAGATGTCAATAAGAGTCTGGAGAGATTTTTGGGAAGCAATAGTAGTTTCTGACCACCAGATGGCGCCTATATGGTAATTTATACATTCTAAAGAGTCAAAATTGGTTCTTATTATTTTGTCCAAAGATTCTATTACTTTAATTTTTGAATAAGGATTCCATATTGCTATTGATCATATCTAACTGATGTATATGTGTTATAATGGAAAATAATTATGTACGGAGCACCGCTGTTGATATGGCAACGCTAGATACCATTTAAACTGGCCTGCAGACACCGGACTCCTTGACCCTTTGAGAAAGTCACGTGATCAATAAACGCGTCAGAGAGGAGCCAGGTGTCGCCATTCACTTCCGGTCGCGGCCGAGACCGGAAGTACCCCTTATCTTCATGGCTTTTACCTGTTTTTAAATGTAAGTAGATATTTGTTTCAAATAAATATTTTATGTGATTTACTACACATTGGAGCCCCTTATCCCTTCTTCCTTTCACCCATTACTGGGAAACTCTGAGATCGGAGCACTGCTGGGAAGTTTGCTGAGGGCCATACACAGGAGATCGATTGACCGATTGGGAGCATTGGCCACATACAGCTTAACTAGGCCTGAAGGGGGCGCTAATTGAGATGAGAGGCTGGGGGAAACAGTGGGGTGCACCCGTATTACATGGATCACATCGGATGCATGGCTCAGCACTTCTTTGAACACTTATCGCACAAAGTTTTTTTTCTTCAAACATTATTAAAGCGGTTGTATATCCTTTTAAACTTTTTTTTTTTATATAAAACTACCTGCAAGAGAAAGTCATAATGAGCTAGTATGACTAGCATACTAGCTCATTATGCATCACTTACCTTAGATCGGGGCCCCCGACGCCGTCCTCTTCTCCCCCTCCGGCCGCATCCATCTCTCTTCCTGGTATCGCCGCTCCGGCCAATCACAGCGCCACTGTGATTGGCCAGAGCAGCGAAGACGTCGCTCCGCGCATGCGCGCGGGGCACTTCAACTGTGGTGGGCCGCAGTTGGGAATGGGGATTTACCCGTTAAATGCACCGTTGTCTACGGCGCGCATGCGCCGTAGACAACGTTGTAAATCGTTCTTTGCAAATATCACCTAAACCGTGCAGGTTTAGGAGATATTTCTTGTACCTACAGGTAAGCCTTAATCTAGGCTTACCTGTAGGTGCAAGTTGTAATTAAGGGTATACAACCACTTTAAGATGAACTGTTGAGAAGATTATCAGTGTGTTTTCTTGCATTTGTTTGAAAACTACTGGGACTTGGTGTTTATTCATATTTTACATTTTTTATTTTTTGTTTTTGTTTTTGAATTTATTTTTCTGTCACAGATTTTTTGTGTCACGGATTGCACTCTAATTAAGGTTTCAGCACATTCAGTTTTTTGTGCACCACCTGGATCATTTGCACATTGTTTCAAGATTTTTGCACTTTATTGTGTTCATATGAATTAGAACAATATTGTACCTTATGCTATGCATTAGAAGAGTTTTGCACTTTATGGAACATATTGGAGGAATTATACTGTGATTATTGCACATTTATGGAATATCGCAACTAAGGTTATCATACTTTGCACTTTAGACCTGATTTGCACTGATACTTAATTGTTTATCATTTATTAAGATCGATTCGGAAGATTGGTATTTAAATATTTATTTTATAGATTTTATTTCACATATTTGGTCTTGGTATTTTTATTCAGGGTTCTCCCCGGGTGCTTAGCGCTACATACTATCTGAAACTATTTTACTTTACTGTGTGAGATCACTTTATATGTTGCCAGCTTCCCATCTTTTCCTTTAGTGAGGTTGTGCGCATTAGTTACCCCCCATTTCTTAGATTACCGATCTTCTGTTTACTTCACGTGATCAGCTGTCGTTGGATCAACCCCTTACTCCGATCTGTGATCACCCGTGTCTCATTGGCGTGGCGAGCATGCAAAGGGGAGGACGTCTATCGATGGCAAAGCAGATCCACGCTGTAGCCGTTTAATTTAAACCACTAGAGCTGACAGTCAATTTAGTGATATTTTTCACTGTAGTCCCTCTGCTAATCCCTCCACTGGCTCCTGCTCATCTAACACATACAATTAAAAGTAGTTACCACAACATACAAAGCCATCCATCTTTTGTATCAAGCAAAGAACAGCACAGGGAGGGTGCCAGGTGAGTATGAGTAAAAACCAGTAGCACTTTATTTCAAATACACTTAAGTGTATTTGAAATAAAGTGCTACTGTTTTTTTACTTATACACACCTGGCGTCCTCCCTGTGCTGTTCTTTGTTTGTTTCTGAGGGAACCCCAATCTCTGCTGAGGAGCTGCCGGTGAAATGTGTGTGCCGCCCCTCCCCCATCTGCCTGTGGATTTGTTCAATTAGTGAACCTGTCTGTGATAATTTCTAATCTCTATGGACTATATGGACTACCTTTAATTTTATTTATTGATGCATCCTAATGGCTGTCAGTGAGTGTTGACTCACACACCAATTGCTAGTTTGTGTATATTTGCACCTTTTGTATCACTTGCCTCTCCCTGGAGACAGTAAGCTCTCAGGAGTAGGGCCCTCAGAACCATCTTGTACTAAGTCGTATTGCAACTGTACTGTCTTCCCTAATTTTGTGAAGCTGTTGCCATGATCTTGTATAAGAATAAAAATAATAATAAAACTCATGGCTCATGGTGGTGATATGGGACAGTAGGCAGAACATGTATATCATATTTAATTATATAAAATATATAACACTGGACTCAGTTTGTTCTTTGTGGATCAAATTGGCCGTGGCCCTTTATTATAGGTATTAAGATTTATAAACAACATATAATGTAATATCACTCTTTACAATTTTTACCAACAGCATATTTAGCTCAGCTGTTGCAAGCTCAAGCTAATACAACTCAATGTCCCCTTTCAGAAGAAAGGGACAAAATCTCATAACTTGACCCGTGAAAAGGGAGGAAGGGTGGGATGTGCTTTCCTCTTCAATCCCTGCCGACTGCATCAATTAATGACGCATTTTCTTTCTTTTATAGGTACCGACTTGTGCCAGGACCGTTGAAAATAGCATTTAACCAATCACAGGTAAGTACAACTGACATCTAAATAAAATGTGTGTATAATATATATATATATATATATATATATATATATATATATATTTTTTTTTTTTTTTTTTCTAATTACAACTATTTTGTCTGCCACTGTCCCATATGTGGAGGTCGGGGACATTTTGCCCCACCTTCCACTTTTATTCTTTGCATGTACTTTAATGTGATTACTTTATGTATGGACCTTATTGTTGGCACTGCCTCGTCTGGTTTCTTTGTACGTATTTTCTCATTTTATTAATTGCATTGCTGTACTTGCTTTGACAGCTGCACCAGACTGATCAGAGCACTACTTTCCCCTAGTTATGGTACAGACTGCTGTACATCATTGCACTGGGTGGCCACATTGATGTCCAGCTCCTGTTACTATTGGTTGCTATCACTTGGTTTTCACACCCAATCTTTTTGGTCTGTTTTCTTTCATTTGCAGCTATTGTATTGCCCTACCACATCTCTTGTTACTTTATTATGTCATGTTGCAAATTATGGGTGGTCTATTCCTGCCTAGTGTTTACCATGTGCACAGGCAGCCATTTGTGAGTGCTACATGTATTCTCCTTTATTTCCAGTTGTTCTGCATATGCCAATTTTTATGCATTAGCTACATTTGTATACTTATATTTCAGCTATAATGCAGCATTTTGTTGTTCTTGTTGTGGTTTTAGCGGTTTATAGTGATTTATATATATATATATATATATATATATATATATATATATATATATATATTTATATATTATAGTGGCTTTTCTTTTACCTCAGCCCTGTATGTGTCTTTTTACCCTTACACTGCGTGATCACTAGGGGATGTTGTGGATTGGTGGGAATTTGGATTTATTATTCTGATCACAGTTATGTTTCAGTGTATTGAGAAAGACAGACTGAACTCCATTGAAAAACAGTGGTAATAAAATGGTGTTGCTTTGACTTATCTCTGCTGCAAGACTTATGAGTACCTCTATACCTGTTTTGGATTTGTATGTAATTTATATATATATATATATATATATATATATATATATATATATATATATTTTTTTTTTTTTTCAAGTTGCTGCAAAGGATCACTCACTGGACTGACCAGGCACTACTGCTATCTTATCTTTTGAACCATACATGCTGTATGTGCTGATGTAGGGTAGGCATCTTACCACTATATGTTGATTACACAGCATAAACACCCCCTTTGTGTTTACTGAGGTATTTTTAATAATTGTGGTTGTGTGAATATGGCATTACATATACAAATATGTGATTAGAAAAAGTATAACTATAAGTTGACTTTAAATAGTCTGGAGCTGTTACGCTCAAACAGTGAAAATTCCATATAAGTGAAAAAAAGTGTTGCATAGAGTGAAACAAAATATATTATTGGTATATAGTTCAGTGCAAGGTCCAAACAATATATAACTTCCAGTGAGAGTAATCTGTGATTCCAATGGGTCTCCAACACCATCCAACACCTTTCAGGAGTGATCTTGTGAGTTAATACCACCACCATCCAATGGCATCCGTTAGATCCCTGTATTTTGGTAAATGTCAGAAATGGCTTTATAAGGCCATCATATACCACACACCGAAAATAGAAAAAAATGTCCACATGGTGTCACTCTTTGAACATCTCCAGAGCGACACCTAGTGGAACCTATTGAATCAAATTATTCAATTCATTCCAGAACCTGCATAATGGATCCAACAAAATTGACTATATACTATCACATTTCAAAAGGATGTATCTAATCCATCCTCATAGCTAAAATAAATAAAAAAAAACATAGAAGTTCTAAATTGTTTGAACTTTGCACTGAACTATATATACCAATAATATATATTGTTTCACTCTATGCAACACATTTTTTCACTTACAGTATATGAGCGTAACAGCTTCAGACTATTTAAAGTCAACTTATAGTTATCATTTTTTGAATCACATATTTGTATGTTTTAGGGCAGCTTATATTTTAGTCTAAATGTGTTACTGTGTTAAGCCTCGTACACACGATCGGATTTTCCGATTGGGAATTGTGTGTTGACAGACTTTTGTCCTAAAATCCAACCGTTTGTACGCTCCATCGGAAAATTGTTGTCGGATTTTCTGACAGCGGTCTGTTGTCAGAGTTTCTGATCGTGTGTACACAAGTCCATCAGACAAAAGTACAAACATGCATGCTCGGGATCAATGCACACCAAACACAACATTAGCAGAAGGTGCCCAAAGGGTGGCGCTAAAGAGCTGAAAAAACACGTAGTACGTCACTACGTTCGTGCTTGTTGGCCGACAATTTCTTGCCATTTGTATGCAAGACAAGTTCCTGGCCAACGCCCTTCGGACAAAAGTCTGACGTTTTGTCTGCAGAAAATCCGATCGTGTATACAAGGCTTTAGTATCTCACTGGAAAGTTGCTGGGTCACGTTTAGGATTAATAGTGCGGTTTTTACTTTCCCTATGGCATTACATATATTTTATAAATGTATTCAAATAGATAGCATTTACAAGTTAGGAATTTCATTATTTTCATTAATGTTTCATCTCCTTTCTACTCTTTTGGGGGTTAGGAATACCAGCTAAGCATATTTCTAAGAGATTTTTCCATATGTGTGTGTGGGATATAAACCCAAAACAAGTGGCTGACCAAACATGATATAATCAAACAGCACAATTTTAGATCTCCATTAACCATGTAGTGCAAGGGTCTCCCTGATGTAATACTACTTAAATGGATTGTTTAGATGTGTCCTTATATTAGTACATCTAAAGGAGATTGTACAGAGATTATAGTGTATGGCCAGCTTCACACAATTCAGACTTTATTTTAACACATTTTAAGAGCTGTGTTAGAAATGGATGGAAACACATGCTGCTCTATGCATGTTTTAGGCCTCATGCACACTGGACGTTTTTTGACGTTTTTACAGCAGCTGTTTTTGTCTGTAGACGTTTTTTTTTTCTACAGTCATTAAACTCTCCATCATGTTATCCTATGTGTCCATGCACACATAGGCTGTTATCAGCAGTTTTGGGCAGTGGCATTTTTGAGCAGTAAAAAAACCCCAAACTAGTGGGTTCTGAGAGACGTTTTTCAGCTGTAAAAATGCTCTAACGCTAATAAACGTTGATAAACACTCAAAAACTTTGCTCACCAGTGTTTTTTAAAGTTTTTGATCCATTGAATTTTTTTATTTTTTTCAATGAGAAAAAAAAAAACGCTAACGTGGAAAAACGCAACAACTTTGAAAAAAATTTAAAAACTCACTGTAAAGCTACTGACGTTCTTATAACATTATTTGAACATCCAGTGTGCATGAGGCCTAATACTGCATATTTTACAATTGACGTTTTTTACAGCAGCTGTTTTTGGCTTTAGATGTTTTTTTCTACGGTCAATAAACTTCCCATCATGTTATCCTATATGTCCATGCACACATAGCCTGTTATCAGCAGTTTTTGGTTGGGGCGTTTTTTGGCTTTAAAAAAAACTAAAACTAGTGGGTTCTGAGAGGAGTTTTTCAGCTGTTTTCAAAAAAACGCTGATAAACGCAAACAAAATTGAGTTTTTTTTACGTTTTTGATCCATTGAAAAAAAAACGCTGGAAAACGATAACGCTGCAAAACGCTAATAAACGCAAAAGAACTCTATTGCAAAAACATTGAAAAATTGTTTTTAGAACATTATTTTAACGTATAACGTATAACCATGTTTCATTTAGAATTAAATAGAGAAGGTTTAAAACCTCTATCTGTTTCTTTTTTGATGTCTGAATCCTATTAAGGAGATTTCACTTAAAGGGTAACTCCACTTTTGTGGGGGGAAAAAAGAGCAAATAATAAAAAAAAAAAATAGTATATACAATTTCAACTCAAGTCACATTGTAATTGAATGTTATTAAACATTACCTTTCCTTTTCAATCTGCAGCACTGTAATTTTCTGTAAAATGCAATGCAATATGGCTACCTGAAGGTGTTCTGTACACATTCTATACACAGAATGTGTACATAACACCCCCCAGAAACATAATTTCCTGCTTGTGTGATTGGCTCACTGATTTTTCCAAAAGTCTACACTTTCCCGCATCCCCTGCAACAAAAATAAAATTTTTGACTCCCAATAGGAAATCACATCTAAAGGGATGCAAGTTTCCTCATTAGAGTGCAAGTGCAGCAGCTGATTTATAATGATGAAACCACTCCTATTAGATACACTTTCCACATGGACACAGACAAACACACAGGGATTTCTTTAGAATAACAAAAGGTAGCAATCTGCAACAATCTGCGGCAGAGTTATATTTCTAAAGGAAAAAAATGTCATATAAAATTGATTGCGGCTGTAATGTATTGTAGGATCCCAGCAATATGCATAAAAAATCATTGAAAAAAAAATGGCGTGGGTTCTCCCCAAAATCCATACCAGGCCCTTCAGGACGAGAGATCGCCCCCCTTCCTGAACCGTACCAGGCCCTTAACATGGGGAGGGTGCTTTGGGGTCCCCCCCCCAAAGCACCTTGTCCCCATGTTGGTGGGGACAAGGGCCTCATCCCCACAACCCTTGCCCGGTGGTTGTGGGGGTCTGCAGGCAGAGGGGGTTATCAGAATCTGGGCCCCCTGATCCCGCCCAGTGTACCCCTACCCATTCAGCAAAAAAGTGTAAAAAAGTGAAAACGTCAGTAGGCGGTTTTGACGATTCCTTTATGTCCCGCAATGTAAATCCATTGTCAATCACGGCGCCAACGGTCTTGAGAAAAAAAGAAAAAACTCTGCCACCATGGGAGGCGTCCCACCGACTGCTGTCTTTTTGCTTTGACAGCTGTTATATAGCTATGGGCAGGGCCACCAGGTGACGTAAACGGGTGACCTTGCCCCCTCTGACGTCACATGAACATCGAGCTCATTGAGCTCATCCCTACGTCACCGGGTGGCCTCGTCCTTGGCTATATAACAGCTGTCACCGCGAAAAGGCTGCAGTCCCGTTTTTCCCGTGGGTTTTTTTTCTGCACCGTCGATGATGGATTTACATAGTGGGACATAAAGGAATCGTTTACTTCCAATAGTCTGTTACCGATCATTACTCAAATCGCTGTCTACATCTTGCAGGCTGCAACATTTGCAAACTATACCCCTTCTTAACAATTGACATAACAAAGTTTCTAATCCACTCCTTGTGTTCCTATTTCTACATAGGCTATCCCTCTTTCAGTCTATCATGATGGCTACTTTCAGACTAATCCACCTAACCAACTGCTCTATGGCCACCAGCCCTCTCTGCCAATCGCTCCACTGACTCCTGCTCATCTAACACAAAAAATACAAAATACCTGCATGCAAAGCCATCCATTTCTTGTATTACTTGCCTCTCACTTTAGACTGTAAGCTCTCAGGAGTGGGGCCCTCGGAACCGTGCTGTATTGTAACTGTACTGTCTTCCTTAATTGGGTGAAGCTTTGCCATAATATACATTTAGAATAATAATAGTAATACTCATGGTTCATGGTGGTGACATTCTTGCATGTACTTTAATTTGATTACTTTATGTATGGACCTTATTGTTGGCACTGCCTCGCCTGATTTCATTGTATGTATAGTATTTTCTCATATATTTTGTTAATTGTATTGTTGTGATTGCTTTGGCAGCTGCTCAGACTAATCCGAGCACTACCTTTCTCTCCAGTGATGGTACAGGCTGCTGTACATCATTGCACTGGGTAACCACATTGGTGTCCAGCTCCTGTACCTATTGGTTGCTTTCACTTGGTTTCCACACCCAATCTCTTTGGTCTGTTTTTTTTTAATTTGCAGACATTGTACTGCCCCACCACATCTCTTGTTACTTTATTATGTCATGTTGCAAATTATGGATTGTCCATTCCTGCCTGGTGTTTAACATGTGCACAGGTAGCCATTTTGTAAGTGCTACAGGTATTCTCCTTTTTTTCCACTTTTTTCTGCATTTGACAATTTTTATGCACTAGATACTTTTGAATACTTCCATTTCAGCTATAATGCAGTATTGTTTTTAATGTTTTTTGTTTTGGTTGGTTATAGCGATTTATCACTAATTTGGCCTCTCTTTTACCTCAACCCTATCTTTTTACCCTTGCACTGTGTGATGTCATCAACAGGAGGTGTTGTGGATTGGTGGGGAATTGGATTTATTAATATGTTTTAGTGTCTGGAGAAAAACAGACTGAGCTCCATTGAAAAACATTAATAATAAAATGCTGTTGCTTTGACTTATCTCTGCTGCAAGACTTATGAATACCTATATATCTGTTTTGGATTTGTATGTACTATATACTCACAGGACTGGCCAGGCACTACTACTAACTTATCATCTAAGCCATACATGCTGTATGTGCTGATATAGGGTAAGCATCTTATCACTATATGTTGATTACAAAGCATATACACTCCCTTTGTGTTTACTGAGCTATTGATGATCGTTTGGTTTTGTGCATTACATGGAATAACATATATTTTCTAAATGTATTCAATTAGATAGCATTTACAAGTTGGACATTTCATTATTTTCAATAATGTTCCATCTCTTTTCTACCCTTCTGGGGGGTTAGGAATACCAGCCAAGCATATTTCTAAGAGCAATAAGATCGGATATCTTAGCCACACAAGGCATCCTAAGGTTGGGGATGGAAAAGCCATACGCCAATTTGCATACACTGTGCCAGTACTCCTAGAACCAATACCTGGAAGAGTAGAGCAACCTGTCACCCTTCTATTTTAGCGGTTTGGTTGTAAGCATGTAGCCCCAGCGAGGGTGAGCTGCTATTATGCATTGTACTGCAAACAAAAATGTGCAAACTCAGCAGGGAGAGTAGCAGACAGATTGCACTGGCAGTGAAGACAGCAACTTGGAACTTTTTGGTATACATGGGAAATTTTTACTGGCAATCAGGAACAACGTGGTGTATGGATGGCTGTGTAACTCCACTGGCGTCCTTTGGCTCAACCAACAGCCTGTGCTGGCAATGCAGAAATTGGGACCTAAAGAAATTTTCTATATGAGTATATAGGATATAAACACATAACAAGTAGGTTTTGTTTTTCATTTAAACACTATATAATCTAACTGCACAATCTCTTTTAGATATTCTATCAACCACGTACTGCCTGATGTATTACTACAGTATTTACATGGGTTGTTTAGATTTGTCCCTATATTAGTAAAAAATCTAAAGGAGATTGTACAGAGATTATAGTGTATGGCCAGCTTAATCGCTTCAATACAGGGCACTCCCTTCCTGCCCAGGCCAATTTTTAGCTTTCAGCACTGTCGCATTTTAAATGACAATTGCGCGGTCATGCAACACCGTACCCAAACAAAATATTTATCATTTTTTTCCCACAAATAGAGCTTTCTTTTGGTGGTATTTGATCACCACTGGGTTTTTTATTTTTTGCTAAACAAAAAAATGTATTTTTTTGCTTCAGTTATAAAATTTTGTAATTAAGTACGTTTTCTCCTGCACTGATGGGCACTGATAAGGCGGTACTGATATGCACTGATGAGGCATCACTGATGGGCACTGATGGTGAGGCACTAATATGCAGCACTGATGGGCGCTGATAGGCAGCACTGATATGCAGGACTGATAGGTGGCACTGATGTGCAGCACTTATGGACACTCATAGGTGGCACTGATAGGCTGCCCTGATGGGCACTTATAGGTGGCACTGATGGGCACTGATAGATAGCACTGATGTGCGGCACTGATAAGCACTAATTCATGGCACTGATAGGCAGCACTAATGAGTTGGCACTGACAGGCATTACTGATGGGCACTGATTGGCATCTCTAATGGGCACTGATTGGCATATCTAATGGACACTGATTTGCATCCCTGGTGGGCATGGGTTGGGATCCCTGGTGGGCATGGGTGGGCATCCCTGGTTGGCATGGGCGGGCATCCCTGGTGAGCTCTAGTGGACATCCCCGGTGGGTCTGCACTGATAATAAATGCACTGATTATCAGCGCAAACCCCCCTGTCAGGAGAGCCACTGATCAGCTCTTCTCTATCCGCGCCTTGTCAGCAAGAAATAAACTGCAGTTCCTGGTTATGATGTGACTAGCTGTGATTGGACACAGCTGATTACATGCTAAAGAGCCTATTTCCTAGGCTCTTTACCAAGATCGGAGATGTGGTGTGTTGCTCACCGATCGCCAAACTCCGTGTCCATGCGGCTTATCCTGCTGGAAGTCATATGACACCCAGTTAGGATAACTTAACCATTTTTCTATATGATGGGTGGGTTAAAGTAAGCTCTTCACAAAATTCAGACTTTTCTTTTGCCTTTGCTGTTATAAGTTAACACATTTTTCAGAGATGTGTTATGCCCTGTACACACGGTCGGAAATTCCGACCACAAAATCAGTTGTATTCTTTCCGACGGATTTTGTCCGAAACTGGTGTTGCATACACGCGGTCGGACAAAGTTGTCGGAAAATCCGATCGTTCGGAATGTGGTGACGTTCGTTGCATACGACGGAACTACGTAGAGGCTAGTAGCCAATAGCTTTGGTCTCGTAATTTGATCTGAGCATGCGTGGCACTTTGTCCATCGGAATTCTCTACAAACGATCGAAAGAAGTCAGATCGGATTTTTTTGACGGAAAATATAAAATCCTGCTCTCAAATTTTTTCCGTCGGAATTTCCCACACACGATCGGATTTTCCGTGTGTAGAGGGGCATTAGAAATAGATGGAAATGCATGTGCAATGTGCATGTTTTATACTGCATATTTTACAATTAAAGTGTATATATAACTATTTTTAATGTTTGCATTGAATAGGGAGGGTTTCAAACCTCTATCAGTTTATTTTTCGATGTCTGAATCCTATTGAGGAGATTTTGCTTAAATTCCTGTCTCAAAGATAAAATAGGAAGTGAGAGGAAATCTCTCCATGCAAAGCAGAATTCATATCTAAGACAGTTGCCACCAGAATAAATGTCCCCATTCTTTTTTTTTTATCATTCAAAAATGTTTATTGAGTTTTGTAACATACAAAGAAGTAAATAGAACAAAACAAAAATCATAAGCATATAGAAGCACAGAACCAGAGCATGTACAGCATTCTCATTCAATGCATATAAACATCAGTAAATTATGTAGAAAGCTATGTGATAGCGTATTTGTCAGTCTATATTTTCCACATGTCATCAAATTTAGAACAATTAAGCGAGTTAATTGCCAAGAGCCGTTCGAACGTGTAGTTTTGGTGGACTTTCCTGGTAACATCAGTGATATTGACAGTCGGAATGGTTTTCCAATGTTGTAGTATCAAGGATCTGGTAACCAATATAATGTGGGACACCACATGTCTCATTGTGTATGGAAAATCTTCCAAACCTATCAGTAGTATAGCCAATGTGGGGGTGGGATGTGTAATCAACCCTGTTAGGGATAAAATGAGTGTGAACGTTTGGTTCCACAGACTGGTGATACTAGGGCATTCCCAGAGAATGTGGAGAATATGGCCTTTGTGACCGCAGTTTCTCCAGCAGGAAGGAGAAGTACCCGGGGGAACATTTTCGCAAGTCTACAGGGAGTGTATTGCCACCGGTTGATAACTCTAAGTGAAGTTTCCCAGTGGCTAATGCAATGGGGAAGATTTTTGTATAATGTGAAATGCAAATTTCCATTGGTCATCTGTAATTATGATACCCATGTTGGAGTCCCACTTCATATGTGCTACCGATTTAACAAATACCTTTTTGTCGTGCAAAAGATTGTAGTACATTGCTATACCTTTATTGCTCTGTGGACCTTTGGTGAGGTGTTGCCACACCGAAGTAGGTAGAGCTAGGGTACAAAATGGATTGTTCTTCATAAAGTGTGCTACTCGTATACATGTGAATAGCATACAGTCAGGCATGTTGTATTTGGTCATTAAGTCCGATGCTGACAGTGGGTTGTCGTCGTGAAGTAAATCCTGGACAAACGTAATCCCTAGGGAGGGGAGTTGTTTTAGGGATAGCATAGGGACGTTAGTCTCTATTATATTAAGTGGAAGGTAGTAGTCTATAGTTTTGCTATTATTGAGGTGGCGGGATAGTAGGAACCTCCAGGCCCGCAGAGACGTGGCAATAGTAGGAGACAGGTTCCGTAGGTTCCAGGGCAGCCATTTGTCCCCCAGCAGAACTGTAGGTAAATCAGGTATGGGAGCTAAGGTGGTTTCAATGTCCACCCATAGTGGCCCATCATCTGAAGGGTACCAGTGTTTAAGTTGGTCGAGTCTGGTGGCATATAGATAATCCTGTATGTCAATAAGGCCTGCACCTCCCGCCGATTTATAGGGTAGTAGATTAGTCCGTGAACACCTGGCTTTTTTGTCTCCCCACAGTAGTCGCCATTGAAGGCTAGACAGGGAGTTTATATAAGATTTGGGAATGTCGAGTGGGATAGCCCTGAAAACATACAGAATTTGTGGGAGTACTAGCATTTTAAATGCTGCCAGTCTACCAAGCCATGACAATTCTTTTTTTGCAATGTTAGTAATTTGAGGTCCTATCTTGGCTAGGAGAGGTTTTAGATTAGTGTAAACTATATTTTTGATGTCATGAGTCAGGGTTATACCTAGGTATGGTAATCCCTTGTCAGTCCATGAGTAGGGGAGGTGTCGTTGTAGTTTAAGACAATCATTAGTAGCTAGACCCATATTTAAGATGAGAGATTTAGAGAAATTCACTTTGTAGTAGGAGATGTCTCCGAAGGCTTTAAGTATTTCGTGGGCTTGAGGAAGTGAGGAGAGAGGCCGAGTAAGCATGAGTATCGTCAGCAAATAAGTTGATAACGTGGGATTTAGAGCCCAGTTGAAAACCGGTGATATCCTTGTGAGATCTAATGGTCTCCGCCAGAGGTTCAATCATGAGATTGAAAATTGTCGGGGATAAAGGTCACCCCTGGCGAGTACCATTAGTGATCTGAAAGTTGATAACATGTCGGAGGTATAGACCTGCGCCGATGGGCAAGAATACAAGGCCAGCACTGCATTGAGTATAGTACCTCAAAAACCGAACTTAGATAAGGTCATAGACATGTATTTCCAATGCACCCTGTCAAACGCCTTCTCTGCGTCAATATAGAGCAGCAGAGAAGGCGTTTGAGTACGTGCAGCATGGTGAACAACATTAATGATTCTTCTGGTAGCATCAGAGGTTTGTCTCCCCTTCACAAAGCCCATCTGGTCGCGTTGTATAAGGAGTGGGATAAAATCAGATAAGCGTTTTGCAATAAGTTTGGCATATATTTTAATGTCCGTGTTCAATAAGGAAATCAGACGGAAATTGGGAGGGGTTGTGGGATCTTTACCCGGCTTAGGTAACGTGACAACGTAAGCCCTCAGCATTTCTGGGGGGAAAAGACGCAGATTCAGCAGCTTTGGTGAAGATTGTTTGCAGGTGTGGGGAAAGGTGTGACTGAAAGATTTTAAAATATTCATTGGCGAACCCATCAGGTCCAGGTGATTTACCAGGGGGTAGTGTGGCTATTGTAGCAGCTATTCCAGATGCTGTGAATGGCGCATTCAGGGATGTAAGTTGGTCCTCCGATAAAGAGGGCAAATTTAGTGTTTCTAGGAAACTGTGTATATGTTCCGGAGTAGGTTGTGTCGTGGAATGGTCTTCCTTAATGTTGTATAGGCTACTGTAATAGTCTGCGAATTGGTTAGCAATGTCTTGCGGGTTGGTGATTTTGTGTTTCAGGGTGGGGTGAAGCAAGTGGGAAATTCTCGTTTTCACACGTGCGTTCTTGAGTCTGTTCGCCAGGTATTTGCCAGCTCTATTGGCATTGGCGTATGACGTCAATTTCAGGCGTCTGAGGTGGTAGTCGTATTGTTGTGAAAGGATTACCCTAAGTGTTTCTCTACATTGAGATATCTTGTGAGTGAGAGCAGTAGCGGTGCTTGTTTGTTCTGATCCTCTAGAGTGTGTAAGTCATGTAGGATAGCTGTGATTTGTGCTGTTCTGCGTCTTTTTTCCCTAGCGCCTAATTGGATCAAGATACCCCTCATATATGCCTTGTGGGCATTCCAAAGGGTAAATGGATCACTGACAGAATCTGTGTTATTGAGAAAAAAGTCTTTTATATGTTTGGAGATCTCTGTGGAAGTACGGGGTCTTGTAATAACCTTGTGTTAGTGCGCCAGATGGGTGGGGAAGAGGAGACAACCTGATCAGTAATAGTAATGGTCACGGCTGCATGGTCAGACCAAGTTATGTCGTGTATACAAGCCGAGGAACTTTCTGTAGTAACCATTTGTCTGACAGAAATAGGTCGATGCGAGAGTATGAGCAGTGCCTGTGTGAAAAAAAAGTGTAGTCCCTTTCATTTGCATGCATGAATCGCCAGATGTCGAACAGGTCAGCATTGTTCATCAGTTTACTGAGGTATGAGGAACTGTTAGTTTTGCGAGCAGAAGAGTCCAGTTTAGGGTCCACTATGAGATTGAAATCACTGCATAAGAGTACAGAGCCATAAGGGTGGTCCTTCACTTTTTTCAGCAGTCTGCTAAGGAAGCGGATTTGGTGAGAGTTCGGTGCATATAAGGATACTAGTGTGTAGGGCACGGAGTTTAGGTCTCCTTTAAGAATGATAAACCTGCCGTTCGGATCAGTGATGGTTTCTTTGTATTGGAAGGAAAGGGTATACCTTAAAGCGAGCATGACGCCTCCCTTTTTATGTCCAGGAGTGTTGGCCAAAAATACATGAGGGTACTCTCTGTGGGAGCAAGTGGGGGCTTTTGTATCCTGGAAGTGCGTTTCTTGAACGCATAATATATCAGCCCTATGTTTTTTGGCTTCAGACCACATGGACAGTCGTTTAGCGGGGTGATTCAGACCACGGGCATTAATAGATAGGCAGTTAATAGGCATGGGTCAGTTGGTGTGGATTATGCAGGGCGGTGTTATGCATATACTCACTACGACCGAGTAGTGTGATCTGGCGATGATCATGGATGCCAGGTGAATCTGCAAATGTATGGCGGTCCTGTTCCGGTTGTAGTGCTTCAAAGATAGAACTTAAAAAAATATATAAACAACAGAAGTTGAACATAGTTAGTAGTAAGTAGATACTGAACACAATAAGAAAAGGATCCATAAACTGATCCATGTTCAGGTGAAACTGCTATCAGCTTTCTGAAGGGAAAAAACAGGGATCTTAACATATAACCCCTGTGTCCGGAGAAAAAAGTGTGACATAGGTTGTGTGGTTATCATCCGTGACCACCAGTGTCCTTTTTTGAGGACCTTTTGCGGGATACTACCTGCCATTCTTCAGGCATTGGAGATGGGGAGGAGGGGGAATTATGTGCAGATGGAGATGTATTGTCGGGCAGTATGCCCCATTGGCGGAGTGCTGCTAAGCCTTCTTCCAGTGTGTTGACAAGTAAGGAAGCTCCATTGTGTGTAATTGATAGCTTGGCGGGATATTTCTACTTGTGTGGAATATTGTGGTTCCGCAGGGCCTTAGTAATTGTCGCCAGGTTGCGACGTAGCTGGAGAGTATGCCTAGATAGATTTGGGAGTATTTGCAAATCAGCATATTGTGGATGTTTAAAAAAGTAGAAATATCCGCGCTTAGGAATTTATGAACTGCTGCCCCCCTAAAAAACTACACCTAAATGTAGCAGGAATAAATGAAAATAAAAGGAAGGGGTGTTGGCGCTGTTCAACGATTAAAAGTATATAAGGGGTAAAGTTATTAAAAGTGGGAGATGTGTAGGTATTAAGAATTCTATAGAATCATAAAAGCAAGTGCAAAAAGGCAAAGGCTGAATAAGTGAGTCAGCAATAATTTTGCAATAAAATCACACTAATTAAAAGTGTACAGAATAAACCAAAGTGTTCAGTGAACAAAAGCAGCGATGAATGAATAAACAAACAATATAAATAGAGAAAAGTGCACGTGCATAAATATATACCGATATTGTATAGCAGTATTATAAATTGAATACAGAGCAGTAAATCATAAATAAGGTGCAAGTATACTATACATGCTAAACGAAATTGAGGTAGTAGTGTGTAAATATGTGAATGGTCCAATGAATTCAATTAGCATATAGATATGTGAATATTCAATTGAATCAATATGTGACGTAAAAGTCCAGTAAATACCAGTAGTGTTATATGCTGATAACAAATAGAAAGTTAATTAGTATCAACAATGATGGTTAATTATATATGTTCCAATCAGCAGTAACTAAGCAGTAGGCACTCCGCCATACAGTGAGTGCGGAAAAGCTGTAGGCAAAAAGTCAATAGATAGATGCAATCTGCACACAGTGAATTGTGTGATTATTCTTGGCAATGTGATGGGTAACAAGCAGCTGCGGGGGTCCCGTACTCCCCTCCTTCCGACTGTGCCCCTAATGTGTTTGCACGCACCGGAGTGGCCAACCCCTGCAGGGGTAATGGGCATAGAAGTGGTTATCCACACGGATTTCTCCCGTCCGGGTCAGGGGTGTCCTCCTTCTCTAGGGGGGGTTCGTGCCCGCTGGATTCTCGTTCCTCTGTTGTCCGGTGTGCTCAGATGAAAAAAGTGTGGGGAAGGGATGGATTCATAGCATGACTCCGTATATTTTTTTTTTTTTTTTTTTAAAGTACGAAATGTATTCGGTAAAATAACACAGTCACCCACCAAGTGGTATGACCAAAAAACGAAGGGCTAGCAAGCCCATACAGTGAAGGTAAGAACCGGCGTCTCATGCACAGCTCTTCCGGGTATGCGGCGTGCGTTCCACGGCCGCGTAAGCTTCAAAACCGGAAGTGGAGGCTGCGCCAGATGTGAGGTATTGCGTACCACGATAGTCCCCACTTACGCGTTTCGTCATAGGACGTCGCCTGAGGCTCGGCCATCTTGGTACACCATACGTCTTAAATACATAAAAGGTGTAGCCGCGCCGGCCAATCATGGGGAAGGAAGATAACCATAGGGGGGACGCCCATTTGGAGAGCATTGATAACCGTACCAAGGGTGGGGAATGGTCATACACTCTACCCTCCCCCTCTAGTGGCTAAACTATAAAATGACATGGCGCGGCAACTAATATAAAAACCATGTTAATACGTTTATATTGTGAACATATAAAACCCCTAGTGGGAGACACAAAAATGCAGAGGGGAGTGCATCATGTGAAAAGGTCCAAATGCTGAGTATTATATTAGAGTAAGCCAGTGATGTAAACACGTGAGAAGGATATCGATTTAATATTAGGAAAAATTGAAATAAATTAGAAGAAAGAGATATATAAATATGTGCAACTATGCGTGCAAATGATTAGGAAGGTATTTTTGGGTGGATAAGTATAATCGTGAGCAGTAAGAGATTATCTGGTATGCACATCATATAATTAGTGGAAAGTTGTAAGAACAAGGGGGGGGGGGTGTTTTACATCAGAACATACATGATAGAAGAATGGTCTATGAAGGTTATAGGTGATGTAAAATAATAATAATAATGAGTCTGGAGGACTATAAAAAGGAGATCGGTTGTCCCGCTTATAAAAGAGGGATGTGATAAAAGAATATGATAATTATATGCAAGAAACCCAATGGTATGGTATATAAGATGGTCTATATAAAAATATATATAGTATCTAAAAATGATTAAAAAGGAGATTAAAGGAATGCAGAGAACTATTATCGATAAAAGATTATATATAAGAAATATGTATATATAAAATATAAAATATATAAAATTATATATAAGAACTATATGTATATTATACAGAATATATGGCTTCACAGGGCTAAAATATTATGTATGAGTGATCAGGAGGTGTAGTTCCCAAAAACTGAAGGAGGGTTTAAAAGTTGGATAAAAAACAATTTAAATCTATATCCACATTTAACCCTTTGGCCACCAAAGTTTCTAAAAGGTATATCCATTTCGTTTCGTTTTGTGAGATTTGGATCTTTTTGTTTCCTCCTCGCCAATGATCATTGATAGTATCTATACCATAGAAAATGAGGCCTGTAGGATCTCTCTGGTGGTATTCGTCAAAGTGCCTGGAGAGGTTATGTTTAGGGAAACCCTTTCTAATATTGTTTATGTGTTCCCTTATCCTGACACAGAGTGGCCTTGTGGTCCTACCTACATACTGCAGTCGGCAGGGACATTCGATAACATAAGTAACATGTGTACTATTGCATGTGACTAGTTCTTTGATGGTAAATTCCTTCCCCGTCCTGGACCTAAAAGAAGTTTTCCTCCTGGGTTGTTTCTTGCTGACTCAGCATGCAAGACATCTTTGACATTTGTAGAAACCCTTTAGTTCTGAGAACAGTTTTACAGGTTTGGGGGGATCTATGACATTCTTTACCAAAAATCACTTTTAAGCCATGCGATTTCCTCACTATGGTTACTGTTACTGTATGGTCCACCATTGTGTTGAATGATGAGGTAACCCTATTGAGGCTGTGCTCCACTTGATCCACTCTGTCACCCAGGGCCTGAACTTCTCTGTGGCAAAGAGTTATACCAGCAGTTAAATCAGCATGGATAGATGCCTTTAAGGACATTAACATATCCTTAAGTACAGTTTCCGAAACTGGCCTGTCAGATGTAGGGAAGGCAGCTATGGGATCTTGTGTGGGCTGTGTGGTGACATCCCCTATATTAGGAGGCCTGCTTACCTCCATCTCAGGATCCATCAGCGGTCTCACAGGGGATTTGGTCCTCTGCTTCTGTTTAGCAGGGCTCCTGGTGGATGGACTAGAGGTCCCAGAAGAGGATCCGCTTGTCAGATGGGGTCCGTTTCTGGCCTGTGGGTGACCGGAGCGGCCGTCAGATGTCCCGGCCTGCTGCGCCGTTTGAATGCCTGAGGCGCCGGCGCCATCTTGTGGAGGCCCACGCGCTCTGAAGAACTCCTGCAATTTTTGCGGGTGTTGGGGTTTTTTTCACTGGCGGGTCATATCCGCCGATGCAGCGGAGCTGAGGGATGCCTGCGAGGTATAGTATAGCCGTGGATGGTGGTCTGGGGCACGGATGTCGTCGGATGTTCTCCGGCGGCCGAGCGGAGCTCTGGATTAGGCGTCCATTACGGAGCTCGGTCGCCACGCCCCTCCTAAATGTCCCCATTCTAAGATATTTCCTCTATGAAGGCCACTTCAAGTTTGGCTTTCCCATTACTTTCTGCGGATAATGGTTTTCAGGACAAATAGAGGGGAACTCTACCAACTGGAATGCCCAAAGCAACTAAAACTTGACAAGAGCTTTAACACCTTAATACTGTATCAAGAAAACTAAAAGAAATAAGTTTTGGCTATACATACACTTAAATTAATTTAAAATGTAGACACTGGAGAGTTGAATGCTTGTGCATGTGTTAAGTCTTGGGCCCCTTTCACGTGGATGGTCCGGTCAGGTCCGCCTGTCAGTTTTTTAGGCGGACCTGACCGGACACTCCATAGACCTCTATGGAGAGTCGGATGTCAGCAGTGACATGTCCGCTGACATCCCACCCGCTCCGATCCTCTACGGTCTATCGTCATCCGATCTCCCATAGGGGAGAGCGGTGCTCTGACAGGTCCGTCCCTGCACAGAGTGCAGAGACAGACCTGTCATCTGCCTGCTCAGTGGGGGATTGACGGAGCGATCCCCCGCTGTGCAGAGCGGGCTCCATACACGGACACGTCCGTGTGAAAGAGCCCTTGCTAAACTTCGTTAAATTAATACCAGTCTTGTAAACCCATGATCACGCTAACTATTTGATTGGTTAGGCACATGTTTATTTTTTTAATTAACCCATAACCTAGCTTGATTTTTTTAAACAGACACAGCAATTGCCACATGAATATTTGTAATAATATCAAATCATCAAAACAAAGCATAATTTTGCAACAGTTGAGGCCGAAATTTAAAGTATATTGGGCTTTATTCAAGAGTACACAAGATATATATTTGATGGGCAATATACACAAAAACATACTTTTCAAAAACCATTGCAACTAGGTTGTAATTGAAATGAGCCCAATATTTGATACCTGGTCTGGAGTTTAATATGACTTATAGTCAAGAAAAAAATGCCCTTCTTGGATATATGTATTAGTATGGCAAATGGGAGACTTAGTAGTGATTTATACACAAAACCGACCGATTGTAATAAACTTTTGCATTTTAATAGTTTCCACCCAACTGGAGTTTTCAAATCAATTCCCAAGAGTCAGCTAATTAGGGTAAATATAATTGTTACTAATAGTGAAGACCGAGATAAATGTTTAGATGAAATGGAGAATAAACTTGCTCAGAGGGGGTATCCCATTAAGACTACTAAGGAGTAAAGGAGAAATATGGCCAATCAAAAGAGAACCACTAACATGATTAAAAGATTACCATCTGTGTCCCAATTCCATCCACATTATTTTCAAATGCATAAAATTATTAAAAAACACTTGCATATATTAAAAGAACATTTTCCACAAATCCCTGAATTTCATTATCCTCCGTTTTCTCCGGAAAGGCAGAACCATACACAGCAGATTGGCCAGAGCTGACCAATCTCGACAAAAAGACCACAAAACCATAGAGGCAATAAAATGTAAATAAAAGGACATCATACATGCCAGTCTTCTTATGTGTTATATGTTATAAAATGTCCATGTGGCTATTTATATGTGGGTGAAACAACACAAAAAGTAAAAGATAGAATTGCCAGGCATAAGTATTCTGTAAGGGATAAACTCACAAAATTACCATTGGCAAGACATTATGTTGAGATTGGACATACTGTATCGCAAGTGAAATATATGGTCATTGGGGCAGTTCCCCCATACAAACGGAATTAAAAAAAGCTTTGTAGCCCAAAACGGTTATTTGGAACGACATGAAAAGTATGTAATTTATTAATTAATACATTTTAAGTGCAGCAATCCCTATATATATATATATAATCAGGTTGTTGCAAAGGAGCACTCACAGGACTGACCAGGCACTACTAACTTATCTTCTGAACCATGCATGCTGTATGTGTTGATGTAGGGTAAGCATCTTATCACTACAGTATATGTTGATTACAAAGCATATACACTCCCTTTGTGTTTACTGAGCTATTGCTGATCATTGTGGATTTGTGCATTACATGACATTACATATATTATGAATGTATTAAATTAGATGGCATTTACAAGTTGGAAATTTCAATATTTTTATTAATGTTTCATCTCTTTTCTACTCTTCTGGGGGTTAGGAATACCAGCCAAGCATATTTTTAGGAGGAAAAGTCCACATATTATTGGACTATCATAATTCCACCTCATAATTGTTATTTCAAAAGAGTAACAATATATTTTTTGTAAGGGACTTTCGTTAAACACAGAATAACTAGTGGCATTTTTTTTTCAGTTTTGGTTATGGTGGGGAGGGATTGGAACCCATGTCAAGTTTTTATTGCTGTCTGTGCCCCCATTAGGGAGATTCAACCTCTTATTTGTCCTGTCTACCGTTATCACCAAGAGTGAAAGTGATACAAAATCCCAAATTCAAAGTTGTCAGCAGAACAGGAATATAGGGGAAATAGAGGGGGCACTGGTTCTAGTGACAACCAGGGATTTGCTCACAGTTCCTGTTTTGGCTATGGGACAGGAAGTGAAAAGAAAATCTCCCCAAAGGGACACAGATAACAAACAAAATGGAGAGAGGGTAGAACCCTTTCTTACTCTATTAAAAATGAAAAAAGTGTTCAACTTGGTACCTTTGGTTCTACTTTAAGCATGCTGCAGAGAAACTCTGGCTGTACAAATGTACATGATTTTTAGTTGATGCGTGTGTGTGTGTGTGTGTGTGTGTGTGTGTGTGTCTTAAATATAGTGAGACACAGTTTTTTATATACAATATACTGTATACTGCAAATAGGACTTATTTAAGCATTTTTTAAGTATCTTTTTATTATTACTATTATAACCACTATTTGTGTAAATGCTTCTGTCAAGCCCTATGGGGGCTGCCACCACTGAAATGATAGATAGATATTTTTTTGAGTTAGTAGTAAACCACTATAGAACACATATGCAGAAAACACACTCCTTAACATGGCTCTAAACATTGAACTAAAGAGTATATAAGCTGTTTCTAGCAATGAAAGCTTCTATATTAGTTTTATTAGTTGAAAGTCAGGCTTGTAGCTTTTGGTTCAGAAGGAGCCTTTAGATGCTAGCACTGTACTGAATCTATAAGGTACTTTTCTCTTTTGTTGCTTACTGTGTTTGTGAATATTAACCCCTTTGCACTGGTGCCTTCCAGTCCTTTAAAGGGTTTGAGATGCCGGGTGGCGGGACGGGGTTTATTATCATATGACAGCCGTGATTGGCTGTCACAGTGGTCCCATGATCGGGAGCTTTCCATTAGCTGACGGTAACTGTGCAGTGCGCGCCCTCGGCACTCTGTGTACAATCTGGTATGCAAGAATGCAGCCATTCGGCATTAAGGCCCACCCGCCAAGAGGCAGCGTATTTACATACTGTCCGCGTGAAGGGGTTAAATATCAATATGTAAAAGAACAATTGTGTGTGAGATTTTTTCTTGGTTATATCAGAAAGTTAATTCATTAAGTCTAACAGGACTTAGAACTGAAGGCAAAACGTATTTCTTCATTTTGGATATAGTAAAGGAGTGCTATACCCCTACCTGTTTTTTTTTGCCATCTATGTATAGGCAGGGCACCCCATTTCCATATGCATGGGCAGCATGTTCAGCCAGGGTCCCTTCCTACATGTAGAGCCTAAGGGCCACCTATTCATTTAGGCACCCAAGCTCACCTAATGTTTACATGCACAGATTCAGGCCATAGGCCACCACTCTATCCCATCCTCCTGGTCGTACTCATTAACCCCCTAATGTCCAGAGCACCTCCTTGTAGAAGCTTGTGTCTTAGTCATGGTTCAGATTAAGGCTCTGGGAATCTATTTAACACCAATGGCCTTGGCCACCTGACATGTCACACCTGTCACAAGGGGGGTCTCCTCTCACCATCAGGCTCCATCAGGCTCCATGGGGGAAGTGTCCTGCCCTTTAGATTATACTTTCCCCACTTTTATGGAAATATTAAAATATTGAAATATTAAAAATGGAACAACAGTGTAGCTGTTGGACTGCTTTCTGGACTGAGCCTTTGGTTATTTGTTGACCATATCTCTGCCTGTTGCCTGTAATGACTCTGACCTGTTTATTGACCATGTTTATGTTTACTGCTTGGACCAGTCCTTTGCCAATTTGCTGTCCACATCTCTGCAGCCACCAGTACTTACCCATCTGCATATTCCACTGATTACACTCCTGTGAGACACCAGTCCCACTGCACTACTGAAGAAGTCCATCCGAAGCAATGTATGCAGTAAATGCAGTGGCGGCTGATGCTCCATTATTTGGGGGGGCGGCAAACAGGTCGTGTAGGTTGGTTAGTGGCAGGCCAGTCAGCAAGAGTTTGCTGTGGCTCCAGAGGAAAGTCTGCCTCTGAGTCCCCAGCGTCAGGCAATTGTTTTTTACTCAACGGCCTATTTGATAGTGGAGAAGCTGCAGGAGAGATAGCTTGCCTTTTCTGTGATCCTTTGTCCTCCTTATGTAGGGATTGTGCTGGCATTTTAGATGCATCCGCTGTCTGTGAGTCAGAGCTGCTCTGTGAGGGCTGCTGTGGAGAGGGAGCATGCTCCATGACCCGTTTGGCCTCGCCTCTCGAGGCCACTATGCTACCATCTCCTGTGAAAAAGTCTATGAGCCTTTGGGCTCCCTGTCATCTCAGCCCTTCAGACACACAGTGCGGGCTGTCTCCTCTCTACTGGCACAGTTGCTGATCCCCGCTAGAGCTCACCGGTCAAGCGACCATACTCCCGGCCAATCGGGTCTCTGGAACTGCTTCCTGATTGGCCTGGAGGAGATGCAGGAAGACATTAGCGAATATTAATTTGCTCTCCCCCCCCCCGAGGCCACACTTTTTTAAGCCAATTAGAGCCTCAGGCTCTAATCACGTGTTTCAAAAAAAAACATTAAAATCCATGCGTCCAGCGCCCTGCATGGAGATTAGGGTCCGGGCGCATGGATTAAGGTGGCGGCGCCCCTGCGCCCCTAATGAGCTGGCCGCCACTGAGTAAATAAAAAAGACACTGCTCTGGCGGCCAGCCACCATAGTGTGGAAATAAAATCAGCTTCAGCCTGCAAGTCTCTGCCAATAGGCCACACCTCCTGACACATTTCACAGCATCTTTTTTATTTACTGCATTAATTGAGTGTTTAAAAACACATTTTCATTTTCCTTCTGCATTTAACAAATACTTGTGGCAAAAAAATGAAGTCTTCAATAGACTCCTTATGTCTCTTAGTAAATGCATTGGGGTGTTTGCTTTCCAAAATGTGGTACTTTTGTTGGTGTTTCCACTGTCCTGGCACTCCTGGCATGCTGGGCATGCACTGCGCATGCGCGAGCCATGCTGCACCTGTGACACGTCTCAGAAGATTGCACGGAGGGAGGGGGGATAGGTTAACTTCCTTATGGTGCCACGGACCCCGGGAGGAAGTGGGAGCTGGATGCCTCTAAAAAGAGGATATCTGCTTCCCCCCCAAAAAATGACATGCCAAATGTGGCATATCAGGGGGTCACCTTCACTTAAAGCAGAAGTTACATTTTTGGGTGGAACTTTGCTTTAAGGTGCTTCTTGGATTTTGGGCCTCTCTATCTGACTAGGCTAAAAAAGTCTCATACACGTGTTATCCCCATACTTAGGACAAATTGAAGAATGTGATTTGGTGTTCACTTGTATTGTCTTTGGTGTGTGTGAGATCTACCTTGTAAAAATGATATATCTTTGTGGGAAATAAATACTGACATTTCATTTTAGAGCCTCAAGAAATGAGAGAGGCACATATCAAATAATATTCATCTAATTGCTTTTTTTTTTAACCAAAGAAATGTGTCAGAATACATTTTGGCCAAAATTTTTGAAGAACAATAATTATATATATATATATATATATATATATATATATATATATATATATATATATCAGTATTTTTGTTATTATTCATCTCAAATATTCCTTCTCCTATGCACCAATTATATATTTCTATTGTTTTTAGCTGGCTGCTATTTGGCTCTTTTTGTTCCCATACCTGCCACAGTGAGGGATTGGGGGGCCTTGGCGGGATCTGTGACTGGGGTTAGCCATTCCTCCATTGCTCAGCATTGTGACCTTCACACCTCTTGAGAAAGCGGCTCTGTACCATGAAACATGTAGAGGAACTACAACTGTGGAATCATGTCCCATGCGTTTATATGCATCTCTCTGATATTGCTCATTTGTTGAGACATTCTCTAAAGCCAAAGCTGTTTGGAATAGCTGTATGTTCATATTGCATGGGGACAAGTCACAACTGCATGGGGGTCTTTTGAGGCGCAATATGTGTATATGTTTTTAATCAAACGTTGTTATAATAAAAATGTATGAAACTGTACTCAGAAATATTGTTCATGTTGTGGAGTCTTTGTGGGATACTGCGATAGTCCCTTTTTTCTTCATCCTATACATGCTTTTGCTTTTTGTATTTTTTGGATGTGGTGCCCCTTCACTAAATATTGGACTCTTCCATTAGTGTATTCATTGGGATGACATCAATGCCCACAAGATCCACCTTAAGCTTTAAGTCCTCCCAATATTAATATTAGTAATAATATCAAACTATCAAAGAACAAAACAGTTGAGGCAGAAATGAAAAGTATGTTGGACTTTATTCAAGGGTACGCCATACATATATTTAAAGAACAATATACACAAATAAGTACTCATCAAAAACCATTGCAACTAGGTTGTAATTGAAACTGGACCAAATAACTCACAATTGCATTTTATTTTACTTGCTTTATTTACTGATGTAGCCTGTTATGCAGGATGGATTTATCTGTACTTGGAGGTGAGGACTGCAGAAACTATAGCAAGGAATTTGTCCCAGGCAGCCTGAACGTCAGGAGTGAAATCACCAGCAAAGTGAATAGCCAAGACCACCTGGATAGTGTGAGACAGCAGCTGCAAAGAGAAATAGAAAATATATTATTTTGGTGTATATGCACACCTAATATTTAATAAAGACAGTCATGTTCAAACTGTGTATGTATTTATTTATTGTAAAGGTATTTCTGAACCTATTTTACTCAGCAAAGCTGATATTGAACTTGAGTTCAACAACTCAATTTATAATGTTGCTTATAGCAACCAATTAGGTTTTATCTTTCAGAAGAAACTAAGAATCAGCTTGGTTACTAAAGAAAAGCTTCACTGCTGTTCCATTTTTAATATTAGATCCAGTAGACATTTTCTGAAAGTGGAGAAAGTACAAACTAAAATATTTTTTTTTTCATTTAACGTACTCTTAGGCTGCATTCACACCTGAGCGTAGCGGAACGAGCGTTTTTACCAGCGGTTTTACCGGCGTTTTGTCGCGCAAATACCGTCGTTTTTGCACATTTGCATACGGCGTAACAGGCGTTTTTCAACTTCGGCGTTTTTCTTGATAGCCAATAGGAAAAATGATCATCACTGTCATCATTTGTTGCTATGTTCTATGGGGATACAAACGCCCAAATCTGCCCGATTCGCGCGACAAAAAAGGGTCCGGAACTTGTTTGAGCTTCAGGCGTTCGGCTTCAGGCGACATGGAGTGGAGATGTGAACCATCTCCATAGAGAATAATGTATTTTATCCCCTCAAACGTTTTGTAGCTTCAGGCGTAGGGCGGCTTAGGGCGACAAAACGCTCAGGTGTGAATGCAGCCTTAAAGGTTACACAAGAAACTGTTTCTCTCAAAGGTATCTAATGAAAGTATCTGGTGAAAGGTGTTCATCTTCAAATCATGGGACACAATACTAACATAAAATATCTGGCTATATTTGGTTACTCTCTGGCTCCAATACCTTCCAAGGTAGTGAACCAAAACAAGTATGCATGTCAAGAGTTTTGGCATCACATTTTACTGACTATTGAAAACTTGAATGCAGAGAATAATCATGACAGGCCAGAAGCTATTATTTTTAGAGAGGTCAGCAATAACAGCATCTGTATTTGTGTCATGACAACTTTCCTAAAAACTGTCATAGCATTCCCAGTATATTTAGTATTTACCCTTAAAATATAGCATGACCCTTAAAATATTAGCATCAAAACTGAGGCCCACCAGAGTTTCAATACTGTATAATGCTGAAAAATGTAAACCCAATGTATTTTGTCCACCTGAATCAAGTTATCTTATTATTGTATAATAATAATATTCAGTGGCACTCACGGGGGTAAAACCGCACCGCGAGCGGCCGAATACCACGGCTAAAACTACGGTAAATATAGCGCTGCTTTACCGTCACCGCGGCTCCCGCCCCAGTGTGAAAGGGGCCTTAGGTTGTAGGCATGCAGGTCACTGAGGGAGGACAGGTTGCCAGCAAGGTCATCCAGGTGATTGGCTGCACCTGCAAGAGCATTTATAATCTTTCCACCATGTGTCTGGATGTCAGTAGAGCCAGGGGTCACGTTAAAGTGGGTGAAATATGTTTCGGTTTGGGGGAAGCTAAGGAAAAGACTAACAGAAAATAAAATTACAGCAGAAGTTAATACATGAAAAATGATGCATAAATACATAAATGCATAAATAAAATGTATATAATGTAAATATATATATATATATATATATATATATAGATACAGTGGTGTCACTAGGGGGGGTGGGGGGTGCGTGCCGCACCGGGTGACACCCATCAGAGGGGTGACAACTGTGGGCAGTGGCACCGCTAATGTCTCGTCACGTCTCGCCAGCTGTCTCACACAGAGGAGCGGACCGAAGCTGCCTCCCCCTCCTCTCTGTTTACATCTACAGGAGGGGGAGAGGGCTTTGGTGCACTCAGCTGTGTGAGAGGGAGGAGGGAGTCCAAAGGACACACCGCTGTATCCCGCGCTGTTCTGAGGCCTGTAAAGTTTGATGTAATGCAAATGGGCATGTGCTGGGGGGGCGCTATGGGAGGGGAGAGTAGGGTCTGCACTGAGGGGGGTCTGCACTGATGGAGGAGGGACTGCACTGATGTAGGAGGGCTGCACTGAGGGGGGTCTGCACTGATGGAGGGGGGGGGTTCTGCACTACAGGGGGTCAGCACTGAAGAAGGTGGGGGGTCTGCACTGAGGGGGGCTTGCACTGATGGAGGGGGGTCTGCATTGATGGAGGGGGTCTGCACTGAGGGGGGTCAGCACTGATGGAGGGGAGGGTCTGCACTGAGGGGGGTCAGCACTGATAGAGGGGGGTCAGAACTGAGGGGGGTCAGCACTGTTAGAGGGGGGTCAGCACTGATGGAGGGAGGGCTGCACTGAGGGGGGTCAGGACTGATGGAGGGGGGTCTGCACTGATGGAGGGGAGTCTGTACTGAGGTGGTCTATACTTTTGAGGGGGGTCTGTACTCAGGGGGGGGGGGTCTGTACCGAGGGAAGGATATCTATACTGAGGGAGGGGGTCTGTACTAAATGGGGGGGTCTGCACTTAATGGATGGGGGCTTGTACTGAGGGGGGACTACAGCGGTTGACAAAAGCCCTAGTGACACCACTGTATATATAGACACTGGGAAAGCAAACTTTGTATTCATTCCCTGGTATTACAGATAGCAGAAGATTCTTGCTGTTATTCATGAAATTAACCTGAGACAAAATGATCTCCTTGTTTCATTGCTTTATGGAAACTGTTTGCAAAAAAATGCTATATAAAGTTTGATACATAAAATATCAGTAGTAGCTATCACTAATTACTTACACCATTCTCTTAATTTTCATTTAAGCTTACCTCAGTCTGAAAACATTTTGTTTTGTGGAGTTGAAACAGGTTATAAATCCTGTCAATATTCTCTTATGCCACGTACACATGAGCAGATTTTCCGTCGGAATAATCTTGGACCGAATTCCGCTCAAGCTTGGCTTGCATACACACGGTCACACTAAAGTTTGCTGAACTTTCGACCGCCAAGAACGTGGCGACGTACAACACCATAACGAGCCGAGAAAATGAAGTTCAATGCTTCCGAGCATGCGTCGAATAGTTTCCGAGCATGCGTAGGAATTTTGCGCGTCGTAATTGGTACAGGCGATCAGAATTTCCGATCTAAATTTTTTTCCAAAAAATTGAGAACCTGCTCTCAATCTTTTGCTGGCTGGAATTCCGCCAGCAAAAGTCCGATGGAGCATACACACGGTCGCATTTTCTGACCAAAAGCTCTCATCGGACTTTTGCTGGTGGAATTTCCGATCATGTGTACGCGGCATTAGCCTTTTAGAAAGGCAATACACATGGATAATAGAACTGGATTGACTAATTCTACATAGTAGTTTGTCAACACAACTTAGAACATTAGCTTAAGAATTCCTGTGTTTTTATATTATTGATTAACCACTTCAGCCCCGGACCATTTGGCAGCCAAAGGACCAGAGGTCTTTTTTCAATTTCGCACTGCACTACTTTAACTGGTAATTGCGCGGTCATGCAATTTTGTAACCAAACGAAATTTGCGTCCTTTTCTTCCCACAAATAGAGCTTTCTTTTGATGGTATTTGATTGCCTCTGTGATTTTTATTTTTTGCGATATAAATGGAAAAAGAGCGAAAATTTTGAAAAAAAAAGAGATTTTCTACTTTTTGTTATAAAAAAAATCTAATAAACTCAATTTTAGTCAAACATTTGGGCCAAAATGTATTCAGCCACATGTCTTTAGTAAAAAAAATGCCAATAAGCGTATATTTATTGGTTTGCGCAAAAGTTATAGCGTCTACAAACTAGAGTACATTTTCTGGAATTTACACCACTTTTAATTTATGACTGCCTATTTCATTTCTTGAGGTGCTAAAATGGCAGAGAAGTACAAAACCCCCCCAAATGACCCCATTTTGGAAAGTAGACACCCCAAGCTATTTGCTGAGAGGCATGTTGAGCCCATTGAATATTTTTTTTTTTAGTCCCAAGTGATTGAATAAAGACAAAAATAAAAAAAAGTAGATTTTTTTTTTTTTTTTCAAAAAGTTGTCACTAAATGATATATTGCTCACACATGCCATAGTTATATGTGGAATTGCACCCCAAAATACATTTTGCTGCTTCTCCTGAGTATGGGGATACCACATGTGTGGGACTTTTTGGGAGCCTAGCCGCGTACGGGGCCCCGAAACCCAAGCACCGCCTTCAGGATTTCTAAGGGTGCAAATTTTTGATTTCACTCCTCACTACCTATCACCGTTTCGAAGGCCATAAAATGCCAAAATAGCACAAACCCCCCCCAAATGACCCCATTTTGGAAAGTAGACACCCCAAGCTATTTGTTGAGAGGCATGGTGAGTATTTTACAGCTCTCATTTGTTTTTGAAAATGAAGAAAGTAAACTTCAAAACTTTGTGACAAAAAGCGAGATCTGCAAAATACTCACCATACCTCTCATCAAATAGCTTGGGGTGTCTACTTTCCAAAATGGGGTCATTTTGGGGGGTTTTATGCCATCTGGGCATTCCATGGCCTCCGAAACTGTGATTGGCAGTGAGAAGTGAAATAAAAAAATTACACCCTTAGAAAGCCTGAAGGCGGTGATTGGTTTTTGGGGTTCCGTACGCAGCTAGGCTCCCAAAAAGTCCCACACATGTGGTATCCCCGTACTCAGGAGAAGCAACAGAATGTATTTTGGGGTGTATTTCTACATATGCCCACGGCATGTTTGAGCAATATATCATTTAGTGACAACTTTTTGTAAAAAAAATATATATATATTTTTTTTTTCATTATTCAATCTCTTGGGACAAAAAAAAAAAAATTTAATGGGCTCAACATTGCTCTCATCAAATAGCTTGGGGTGTCTACTTTCCAAAATGGGGTCATTTGGGGGGGGTTTGAACTGTCCTGGCATTTTATGCACAACATTTAGAAGCCTATGTCACACGTCACCCACTCTTCTAACCACTTGAAGACAAAGCCCTTTCTGACACTTTTTGTTTACATGAAAACATATTTTTTTTTTTTGCAAGAAAATTACGTTGAACCCCAAACACTATATATATTGTTAAAGCAAAGGCCCTACAGATTAAAATGGTGGGTGTTGCATTTTTTTTTTTTCCACACAGTATTTGCGCAGCGATTTTTCAAACGCATTTTTTGTGGAAAAAATACACTTTTTTTTATTTTAATGCACTAAAACACACTATATTGCTCAAATTTTTGATGAAATAAAAAATATGATCTTAGGCCAAGTACATGGATACCAAACACGACATGCTTTAAAATTGCGCACAAACACGCAGTGGCGACAAACTACATACATTTTTAAAAGCCTTTAAAAGCCTTTACATGATACCACATTAGATTCACGGAGGAGGTCTACTGCTAAAATTACTGCCCTCGATCTGACCTTTGCGGTGATACCTCACATGCATGGTGCAATTGCTGTTTACATATGACGCCAGACCAACGCTTGTGTACGCCTTTGCGCAAGAGAAGGGGGGGCAGGGGTGCTTTTTTTTTTGTTTTTTTGTTTTTTTTTTTTTTATTTAGATTTTTTATTTTATTTTTAAACTGTTCCTTCCATTTTTTTTCTTTGTTATGATTTTTATTGTTATCTCAGGGAATGTAAATATCCCCTATGATAGCAATAGGCAGTGACAGGTACTCTTTTTTTGAAAAAATTGGGGTCTATTAGACCCTAGATCTTTCCTCTGCCCTCAAAGCATCTGACCACACCAAGATTGGTGTGATAAAATGCTTTCCCAATTTCCCAATGGCGCGGTTTATATCCGGGAGGGGGGACATTCCCTCCCACTGCTTGTAAAAGCAATCTAGAGGCTAATTACCCGCTAGAATTGCTTTTACATGAAAGCCGATCACTGGCTGAAAAGAATGATACCAAGATGATACCTAAACCTGCAGGCATCATTCTGGTATAACCATTCAAAGTCCAGCAACATACTGGACATATATTGTAATCTTTTTTTTTTCATGCAGCCTCTTGGCTGAACGAAAAAAAGAGATTGATTGGTGGGTATGCCCACCATTAGAATACCTCCCTTCATCCACCCACTTCTAATGATGGGCATACATGCACCATTTATATATGCCGATGCATGGGGGCATCCTCCCGCAAAAGTTATGCCGTGTACACACGGTCGGAATTTCGACCGTATGTACGTGGCATTAGGAGCCAATCGCTCCTCCGCCCCCCCCTGCTGCCCCCATGCTTCGGCATATATGCTCTTTTTTTAACTGTGGTGGTGAAATCACCTCCTACAGCGTTGGAGTCGCGGCTTTATGTATCGTGGGAGCAAACGCTGTTGCTGTCAAGATAAATAAATCCGCGTTGCAACTGAATGGCGCACCTGAAAACAAAAAAATGCTTAACACTGAAACACAGTAAACAAAATTACATACCTGAAAAGCAAGCATGATAAAACATAATAAAACATTGCAGAATAGAATGGAGTAAAAAAAGAGCAACGATAGAGAGAGAATAGAGAGAGAGCGAGAATAATAAAACGACAACTATTTTATTTTTTTTTATTTTTTTGAGATTCACAGGTAAAAAAGCTCCTGACTGAAGCGACTGAATCAAAGCGCTACCACAAAAAAACTGTTAGCGATCGCAGGGATCAGGCCTGACTCTGCGAACGCTGCAGTTATGTGTGCTTAGTGTTTTGTAAGTGACAGTGATCGATCGATACTGCACTTGGGTGGGCTGGGCTGGGCTGGGCTGGGCTGGGCGGAGGGGGAAAACGCAGGTGCTAGCAGGTATCTGGGCTGATCCCGCTAACAATGCGTTTTTTTTTGGAACCCTAAACTGCTGGGACGCTAGTATAGATCTGATCAGATCAGATATTGATCTGTTCAGATACTATACCACTAAGGGAGGTGTATGCTTTGCGCGTGGGTGTTTGCGGTACTGGCACTAACCTGGGGCGACGCAGACCTTATTTGACCCTAAAACCTAATTGATATCACCCGCCGGGCGATCAGGGGGTTTAAACCGTTATTGGGTAATAAATGGCGGGTGCCCTGACAGTATAAAAAACAAGCTAACTAACCAGCGTCACCCGTAACAGTAATACAAAAAAAAACTGGCTACCTAGCGGCACCAGTGACACTAATGCAGCGATCAAAAAAACAATCGCTTAGTGACACTGGCAAAAGGGGGTGAAAGGGTTAACTAGGGGCAATCAGGGGGTTAAACCTTTATTAGGTAATATATGGGGGTACCTGACGCTATATAAAAACCTGACGGGGAACCTAAATAACGAAATAACTAACTGGCTAACCAGCGTCACCAGTGACAGTTATACGGTGATCACTGGTGAAAGGGTTAACTCTAGGGGCAATCAGGGGGTTAAAACCTTTAGGTTGTAATATGGGGGTACCTGACCTATAAACCAATTTATGAACCTATATAAACATGGCGGTTAACCTAAAAAAAAAATGGTTACCTAGCGACACTAATGCAGCGATCAGAAAAACGATCGCTTAGTGACACTGGCAAAAGGGGGTGAAAGGGTTAACTAGGGGCAATCAGGGGGTTGAAACCTTTATTAGGTAATATATGGGGGTACCTGACGCTATATAAAAACCTGACGGGGAACCTAAATAACGAAATAACTAACTGGCTAACCAGCGTCACCAGTGACAGTTATACGGTGATCACTGGTGAAAGGGTTAACTCTAGGGGCAATCAGGGGGTTAAAACCTTTATTTAGGTTGTAATATGGGGGTACCTGACCTATAAACCTATTTATGAACCACTATAAACATGGCGGTTAAAAAAAAAAAAAAAAACTGGTTACCTAGCGGCACTAATGCAGCGATCAGAAAAACGATCGCTTAGTGACACTGGCAAAAGGGGGTGAAGGGGTTAACTAGGGGCAAATCAGGGGGTTAAACCTTTATTAGGGGGGGGTAGGGGGCTACCTAGGACCTAAAACTAACTGCCCTGACAGTTATTACAGTCACACTGACACTAAATGCAGTGATCAGTAAATAAATGATCACTGCAATTAGTGACACTGTGACTGGGGGGGGGGAGGGGGTGATCTGGGGGGTGATCTGGGGGTGACAGGGGGGTGGATTGTGTGCCTATGTGTACTGGTGTCAGTGTACTGTTTGTGCACTAACCTGTACATGTTCTCTCCTCTGCGTTCCAGTCACATAGACCGGCGCACCGAGCGTGACATCACTTCCGCCTTCCTGTCTATACAATAGACAGGAAGGGGAAGCTTCTCATTCGCCAGGAGCGATCGCGAGGGGGTGGCCAGAAACCACTGGCCGTCCCCTCATCCCGGATCGCTCCTGAAGCGATCCCGACCGTCCCCGCCGGCGGAGGGGGGTCCGATCGGACCCCCCAACCGCCTGAAGAATGGCACGTACAGGTACGTCCTTTTGCCTGTACGTGCCATTCTGTTGACGTATATGTACATGGGGCGGTCGGGAAGTGGTTAAGTTGAAAATGCCCACTGTAATCATCTATATAAAGAAATAACCAAGAATAAAAGAACCTTACCTGGTCAAAGCCTCAGCACCCAGATCACTGGCCTGAGATGCAATCTTGTCCACCAGGGAAAGCACAGGAGCCTTCTCGCTAGCAGATAAACTCATTGGAGCTGATTTACGAAAGCCGCGCACCATCAATAAAGGGGCACGGTGAGGTGCAATCCCCCATTTCCTATAGAGATCTTGATGCATGGGAGTATGCAATCTGTGCGCCACTGTGGACATGGCGGACGGCATCTATAATTCAATATTAATAGAAGATGGGGGTGCCTATATTATGGGGTGATGTGAGGAAGTTTAGTACTGCCCAAGTAACAAATATGTCCAAAATAGAATGAAAAAGTAACTTATTCAGAGAAAGCCTGCTGTGCCTGCAAGTAAGTTTCGAACTGCGTGAGATCAATGTAAGCAGTGCGCATGCGCAAGTGGCTCTTGCGCTCGTTCACATGAGTTTGTTCACTGTGTGGCCAAAATGGTAGTAAATGTTAAGCAACATACATGCAATTGTATGGGTTGAACGGGCGCACCTCTAAACTTAACAATTTTTTTTTTTTTACGCTGATTCACCTTTAAGTATTTTTTTAAGGAGATTTACACACAGGTCATGTTAGCATGTTACGTTGACAACATGTGACATTCACCTTACGTTAAAATTATGTAAAAAGACTTTCGCTCTTCTAGCTCATCCTAAAAGGGCATTTAACCTTCCCCCTCTAATGCATATGATTTCCTTGGGCTACATTTTGCTTTTAAAGAGGAACTGCACAGTCCATTCTCCAATGCTCTTGTCTCCCCCCTCTAACCCCTTGGATTTCCATGGGCTAGCTTTTGCTTTTAAAGGGGAACTCCACACTCCACTCCATTCTCAAAAGGCTGTGAGCATCTTTGTTCAGAGCATACAACAGGGCCAGCTAGGAAAGGGGCGAGAAGAGTGATCGCCCAACCCCCTCCTGAACCATACAAAGCCACATGCACTCAACATAGCTGGCTGCCTTTGGGGCATGTTGGGCTCAGCCCAATACCAACCACAAAGCACCTTGTACCCACTAGTTTAAAGGGGATTTACACATTCCGTAAAGCCCCCTGTCTGCAGCCCCCCCCCCCACAACCCCAGCCTAGGGTTGTGTGAAAGAGGCCCTTGTCCCACTGAATATGGGAAAAAGGTGGTTGACTTCTGGGGTGCCCGAGCCCCTCCTGCCCGCAAATATCCACCCCCCTTTCATGGGCTGGCTTGCTGTGTGTTTGGTTAGGGACTTGTTAGTGTGTGGGAGGGGCACAATATATTTTAGTTTGGGATGTTATTTTTCACGTGGGGGTTCTCATTTTAAGCCTTAACAGACCCAAATGGCCTTGTATGTATTGGTTGGGGGGGGGGGGCAGGCTATTTTTTGTTTTGGGTTAAAATCATGCAGCTGCAATGTAGATTTGTAAGTTTTCTCTAAAGCTGTACATCTTTGAAGCAGCATGTTGGATACATGCTACAGATGCACTACTTTACAGGCAGAGTAAGCCCCCCCCCCCCCCCCCCCCCCCCCCCCCCCCAAAGTACTAGCTTTTAAGCAATTTTGCATTTTTAAAGGCACTTCTCCTTGTTTAGTTTTTGGGCTTGTCCAAATTGGTGACATTGATATATGTCCCTCAGGATGGGACCTGGGCCCCCATACCCAGTTTAAGGCCAATAACTAGAATATAAGCCAGCCAAGTGGGGACTGGCAAAATTAACAAGTCAATTCACATAGACTGCAATGGTATTTGTTGTATAACTTTTGCCCATGTTAGGCTCTCTATTTGCCCCCCCCCCCCCCCGGACCGGGGGCTGTTTGTCCCATCTGTAATTTTGTAGCATGCTGGATATTGTGCTTAATTTTGGATAGGGGGTGGCTTAATTTGTGCTGCATTTGGGTTGGTCTGGGCATGCTCAGGAACTTTGTTTTTTTTGTGCTTTTTGTGTGTGAACAGCATTTGGATTTTTGGTGTGTGTGTGTTATAGAGTTTGTAACACATGTATTTTCTCTTTGTATTTTGTTTGTAATGTCTTTGCAAAACAGATGTGTTTTAGAGCAAGTATTTTTTTTTGGGGTGGGGGGATATTTTTTCCTGAAATATTTTTGATGTTGTCAATGTGTGTTGTTTGTAGGTTGTTAGTTTCACTTTGATTTAATTGTCTGTCTGTGCTGCATTATTGTGTAAAATCTTCCTCAAGATGTTGTGACTAATAAATGTTTAAATCCTCAAGATACTGTCCGTTTGTGGGCGCAGTCCTTGTAACTCCTGTTCATTTCCTCTGAGAAAATTACAGAGAGCTAAGTATTCAATTTTCCATTTTAGTACAGTGGTTCTCAGCCCTCTACAGGACATGTTTTGGGAATTTATCTTAGCTAAAATAGCTGTCTAAATACCAAGCCATTGACTGAGATTTAAAGCACCTGTGCAAGGTGAAGGAAAACCTGCAAACATGGCCTGTTGGGGGTACTTGAGGACAGGGTTGTGAACCACTAATTTAGAGAACTGAGTCTAAACATTCCTATTCTAATTGTGGGCATTTGAGGGAAACCAAGTGAGTGTTAGAACCCCTGCTTGTCTTTGTTAGGTTGGGCTTTGTGTCCCTTTTCTGAAAATTTGCTTCATTTCCTGCCACAAAGCCAAACAGGAAGTGACGGTAAAATCCTACCAATGTCTTTCCTTGGGGACAGACAGGTCATTCTAACTAGTGTCCCTATTATGCAAATTGCACTCTAGCACTTTGTTGTGTACACCCCAAATGATTAGGTATTTTGGGGTTTATTAAAGGCAAATTCACTCTACAATACAAGTGTACTCGCTGTAAATCTGAAGGGAAGCACTGGTGATTTTATCATCCAATCTTGTAGAAACAAAGATGCTGTTTTTTATTTTCCTTGCATGTCCCCCTCAAATCTCCAGCAAATGCACTTCCAAGTTCACTTGTAGTGCAAAGTGGATTTGCCTTTAGTAAATAAACCCCAAAGTCCAAAATACCTAATAATTTGGTGTGTACACAGCAAAATGCTAGAGTGCAATTTACCTAATGAGGAAACTATTTAGATTGATATGTGTGTCCCCAAGGAAAGACATTGGTAGGGTTGTACCCTCACTTCCTGTTTGGCTATGCGACAGGAAGTGAATAAATTTGAAGGAGAAACTGGCAAATTTTGAGAAGTATCTTTACCCTATCAGGGGTGCAGACATCCCCAAAAACTGACAAGACTTCTAATCCCTCTGCACTCTATCCCCAAGCAAAAATAAGAAAGGATTTCATTTAGCTTAACTTTGCAAAGACACATTCCTAAGTTCAACTGTGATGCATGCCAATGGCCCATTTAGACCTTGTTTAAAAGAAAACACCAGTTGCCTTTCACTATAAACATTTGTTAGTCCAGTCCTGGAAATCTGCATCTGCTTTACTATTAATTTCCCTAAAAATTGGGTTCCTGCAGATAAATGCGCCAAAATCATCTGGATGCACGACCGCTGTGTATGTGAGATGTCCAACTGCTGTGTGCGTGGAGGTATGTACTAAGGATGGGCCCGGTGCTCGATGCGAACCCACGTTCGCATCGAGCACCGGGCGTTCGCTCGCTCTGCGAGCCCAGAACTATTTTGGCCGCTCGCATCACGTTCGTGTGATGCGAGCGGCCCCGCAAGTGCATTGCTGGCTGATGATTGGCCAAGCATGCACTGTGACCCCGCATGCTTGGCCAATCACAGCCCCGGAAAATCGAAGAGCCATAATTGGCTACAGGCAGGACGCCTGTAGCCAATTACAGCTCAGGGGCTGTAGTACACGCCCCCCCCTATAAAACGCCGCCACGCCGTCTGCGCCGGTCACATGCTGTTCCGGCGCAGATTGAGCAGGCAGATTCTGTGACACTCTGCTGCATTGAGATAGTTAGATAGATTCACTTACAGAGATTGAGTTAGATAGATTCAGTTACAAAGATTGATTGACAAAGAGGGGCTTGTAGTGTGCTCGTGGCAGGCAGGCAGAGCTCCTATATTTTGTTACCAGAAGCACCTATAGGACTTGTAGTGTGTTCGTGGCAGGCAGGCAGAGCTCCTATATTTTGTTACCAGAAGCACCTATAGGACTTGTAGTGTGTTAGTGGCAGGCAGGCAGAGCTCCTATATTTTGTTACCAGAAGCACCTATAGGACTTGTAGTGTGTTCGTGGCAGGCAGGCAGAGCTCCTATATTTTGTTACCCAGAAGCACCTATAGGACTTGTAGTGTGTTAGTGGCAGGCAGGCAGAGCTCCTATATTTTGTTACCAGAAGCACCTATAGGACTTGTAGTGTGTTCGTGGCAGGCAGGCAGAGCTCCTATATTTTGTTACCAGAAGCACCTATAGGACTTGTAGTGTGTTAGTGGCAGGCAGGCAGAGCTCCTATATTTTGTTACCAGAAGCACCTATAGGACTTGTAGTGTGTTAGTGGCAGGCAGGCAGAGCTCCTATATTTTGTTACCAGAAGCACCTATAGGACTTGTAGTGTGTTAGTGGCAGGCAGGCAGAGCTCCTATATTTTGTTACCAGAAGCACCTATAGGACTTGTAGTGTGTTCGTGGCAGGCAGGCAGAGCTCCTATATTTTGTTCCCAGAAGCACCTATAGGACTTGAAGTGTGTTAGTCCCATTACACACACAGAGCTATTTTATTTTGTTCCCAGAAGCACCTAAGGACTTGAAGTGTGTTAGTCCCATTACACACAAAGAGCTATACTTTGTTCCCAGAAGCACCTATAGGACTTGAAGTGTGTTAGTCCCATTACACACACAGAGCTATATTTTGTTCCCAGAAGCACCTATAGGACTTGAAGTGTGTTAGTCCCATTACACACAAAGAGCTATACTTTGTTCCCAGAAGCACCTATAGGACTTGAAGTGTGTTAGTCCCATTACACACACAGAGCTATATTTTGTTCCCAGAAGCACCTATAGGACTTGAAGTGTGTTAGTCCCATTACACACAAAGAGCTATATTTTGTTCCCAGAAGCACCTATAGGACTTGAAGTGTGTTAGTCCCATTACACACACAGAGCTATATTTTGTTCCCAGAAGCACCTATAGGACTTGAAGTGTGTTAGTCCCATTACACACAAAGAGCTATACTTTGTTCCCAGAAGCACCTATAGGACTTGAAGTGTGTTAGTCCCATTACACACACAGAGCTATATTTTGTTCCCAGAAGCACCTATAGGACTTGAAGTGTGTTAGTCCCATTACACACAAAGAGCTATACTTTGTTCCCAGAAGCACCTATAGGACTTGAAGTGTGTTAGTCCCATTACACACACAGAGCTATATTTTGTTCCCAGAAGCACCTATAGGACTTGAAGTGTGTTAGTCCCATTACACACAAAGAGCTATATTTTGTTCCCAAGAAGCACCTATAGGACTTGAAGTGTGTTAGTCCCATTACACACACAGAGCTATATTTTGTTCCCAGAAGCACCTATAGGACTTGAAGTGTGTTAGTCCCATTACACACACAGAGCTATATTTTGTTCCCAGAAGCACCTATAGGACTTGAAGTGTGTTAGTCCCATTACACACACAGAGCTATATTTTGTTCCCAGAAGCACCTATAGGACTTGAAGTGTGTTAGTCCCATTACACACAAAGAGCTATACTTTGTTCCCAGAAGCACCTATAGGACTTGAAGTGTGTTAGTCCCATTACACACACAGAGCTATATTTTGTTCCCAGAAGCACCTATAGGACTGAAGTGTGTTAGTCCCATTACACACAAAGAGCTATACTTTGTTCCCAGAAGCACCTATAGGACTTGAAGTGTGTTAGTCCCATTACACACACAGAGCTATATTTTGTTCCCAGAAGCACCTATAGGACTTGAAGTGTGTTAGTCCCATTACACACAAAGAGCTATACTTTGTTCCCAGAAGCACCTATAGGACTTGAAGTGTGTTAGTCCCATTACACACACAGAGCTATATTTTGTTCCCAGAAGCACCTATAGGACTTGAAGTGTGTTAGTCCCATTACACACAAAGAGCTATATTTTGTTCCCAGAAGCACCTATAGGACTTGAAGTGTGTTAGTCCCATTACACACACAGAGCTATATTTTGTTCCCAGAAGCACCTATAGGACTTGAAGTGTGTTAGTCCCATTACACACAAAGAGCTATACTTTGTTCCCAGAAGCACCTATAGGACTTGAAGTGTGTTAGTCCCATTACACACACAGAGCTATATTTTGTTCCCAGAAGCACCTATAGGACTTGAAGTGTGTTAGTCCCATTACACACAAAGAGCTATACTTTGTTCCCAGAAGCACCTATAGGACTTGAAGTGTGTTAGTCCCATTACACACACAGAGCTATATTTTGTTCCCAGAAGCACTTATAGGACTTGAAGTGTGTTAGTCCCATTACACACAAAGAGCTATATTTTGTTCCCAGAAGCACCTATAGGACTTGAAGTGTGTTAGTCCCATTACACACACAGAGCTATATTTTGTTCCAGAAGCACCTATAGGACTTGAAGTGTGTTAGTCCCATTACACACACAGAGCTATATTTTGTTCCCAGAAGCACCTATAGGACTTGAAGTGTGTTAGTCCCATTACACACACAGAGCTATATTTTGTTCCCAGAAGCACCTATAGGACTTGAAGTGTGTTAGTCCCATTACACACAAAGAGCTATACTTTGTTCCCAGAAGCACCTATAGGACTTGAAGTGTGTTAGTCCCATTACACACACAGAGCTATATTTTGTTCCCAGAAGCACCTATAGGACTTGAAGTGTGTTAGTCCCATTACACACAAAGAGCTATACTTTGTTCCCAGAAGCACCTATAGGACTTGAAGTGTGTTAGTCCCATTACACACACAGAGCTATATTTTGTTCCCAGAAGCACCTATAGGACTTGAAGTGTGTTAGTCCCATTACACACAAAGAGCTATATTTTTGTTCCCAGAAGCACCTATAGGACTTGAAGTGTGTTAGTCCCATTACACACACAGAGCTATATTTTGTTCCCAGAAGCACCTATAGGACTTGAAGTGTGTTAGTCCCATTACACACACAGAGCTATATTTTGTTCCCAGAAGCACCTATAGGACTTGAAGTGTGTTAGTCCCATTACACACACAGAGCTATATTTTGTTCCCAGAAGCACCTATAGGACTTGAAGTGTGTTAGTCCCATTACACACAAAGAGCTATACTTTGTTCCCAGAAGCACCTATAGGACTTGAAGTGTGTTAGTCCCATTACACACACAGAGCTATATTTTGTTCCCAGAAGCACCTATAGGACTTGAAGTGTGTTAGTCCCATTACACACAAAGAGCTATACTTTGTTCCCAGAAGCACCTATAGGACTTGAAGTGTGTTAGTCCCATTACACACACAGAGCTATATTTTGTTCCCAGAAGCACCTATAGGACTTGAAGTGTGTTAGTCCCATTACACACAAAGAGCTATACTTTGTTCCCAGAAGCACCTATAGGACTTGAAGTGTGTTAGTCCCATTTACACACACAGAGCTATATTTTGTTCCAGAAGCACCTATAGGACTTGAAGTGTGTTAGTCCCATTACACACAAAGAGCTATATTTTGTTCCCAGAAGCACCTATAGGACTTGAAGTGTGTTAGTCCCATTACACACACAGAGCTATATTTTGTTCCCAGAAGCACCTATAGGACTTGAAGTGTGTTAGTCCCATTACACACAAAGAGCTATACTTTGTTCCCAGAAGCACCTATAGGACTTGAAGTGTGTTAGTCCCATTACACACACAGAGCTATATTTTGTTCCCAGAAGCACCTATAGGACTTGAAGTGTGTTAGTCCCATTACACACAAAGAGCTATACTTTGTTCCCAGAAGCACCTATAGGACTTGAAGTGTGTTAGTCCCATTACACACACAGAGCTATATTTTGTTCCCAGAAGCACTTATAGGACTTGAAGTGTGTTAGTCCCATTACACACAAAGAGCTATATTTTGTTCCCAGAAGCACCTATAGGACTTGAAGTGTGTTAGTCCCATTACACACACAGAGCTATATTTTGTTCCCAGAAGCACCTATAGGACTTGAAGTGTGTTAGTCCCATTACACACACAGAGCTATATTTTGTTCCCAGAAGCACCTATAGGACTTGAAGTGTGTTAGTCCCATTACACACACACAGAGCTATATTTTGTTCCCAGAAGCACCTATAGGACTTGAAGTGTGTTAGTCCCATTACACACAAAGAGCTATACTTTGTTCCCAGAAGCACCTATAGGACTTGAAGTGTGTTAGTCCCATTACACACACAGAGCTATACTTTGTTCCCAGAAGCACCTATAGGACTTGAAGTGTGTTAGTCCCATTACACACAAAGAGCTATACTTTGTTCCCAGAAGCACCTATAGGACTTGAAGTGTGTTAGTCCCATTACACACAAAGAGCTATATTTTGTTCCCAGAAGCACCTATAGGACTTGAAGTGTGTTAGTCCCATTACACACACAGAGCTATATTTTGTTCCCAGAAGCACCTATAGGACTTGAAGTGTGTTAGTCCCATTACACACAAAGAGCTATACTTTGTTCCAGAAGCACCTATAGGACTTGAAGTGTGTTAGTCCCATTACACACAAAGAGCTATATTTTGTTCCCAGAAGCACCTATAGGACTTGAAGTGTGTTAGTCCCATTACACACACAGAGCTATATTTTGTTCCCAGAAGCACCTATAGGACTTGAAGTGTGTTAGTGCCATCACACAGAGCTCCTCTATTTTCTTTGCATAAGCACCCACAGGACTTCTAGTGTGTTAGTGGCACCACACAGAGCTCCTCTATTTTCTTTGCAGAAGCACCCATAGGACTTCTAGTGTGTTAGTGGCATCACACAGAGCTCCTATATATTCTTTGCATAAGCACCCACAGGACTTCTAGTGTGTTAGTGGCACCACACAGAGCTCCTCTATTTTCTTTGCAGAAGCACCCACAGGACTTCTCTAGTGTGTTAGTGGCATCACACAGAGCTCCTCTATTTTCTTTGCAGAAGCACCATAGGACTTCTAGTGTGTTAGTGGCATCACACAGAGCTCCTATATATTCTTTGCATAAGCACCCACAGGACTTCTAGTGTGTTAGTGGCACCACACAGAGCTCCTCTATTTTCTTTGCAGAAGCACCCACAGGACTTCTAGTGTGTTAGTGGCATCACACAGAGCTCCTCTATTTTCTTTGCAGAAGCACCCATAGGACTTCTAGTGTGTTAGTGGCATCACACAGAGCTCCTCTATTTTCTTTGCAGAAGCACCCACAGGACTTCTAGTGTGTTAGTGGCATCACACAGAGCTCCTCTATTTTCTTTGCATAAGCACCCACAGGACTTCTAGTGTGTTAGTGGCATCACACAGAGCTCCTCTATTTTCTTTGCATAAGCACCCACAGGACTTCTAGTGTGTTAGTGGCATCACACAGAGCTCCTCTATTTTCTTTGCAGAAGCACCCACAGGACTTCTAGTGTGTTAGTGGCATCACACAGAGCTCCTCTATTTTCTTTGCATAAGCACCCACAGGACTTCTAGTGTGTTAGTGGCATCACACAGAGCTCCTCTATTTTCTTTGCAGAGGCACCCATAGGAATTCTAGTGTGTTAGTGGCATCACACAGAGCTCCTATATATTCTTCTCAGCAGCACCCACAGGACTTCTAGTGTGTTAGTGGCATCACACAGAGCTCCTCTATTTTCTTTGCAGAAGCACCCATAGGACTTCTAGTGTGTTAGTGGCATCACACAGAGCTCCTCTATTTTCTTTGCAGAAGCACCCACAGGACTTCTAGTGTGTTAGTGGCATCACACAGAGCTCCTCTATTTTCTTTGCATAAGCACCCACAGGACTTCTAGTGTGTTAGTGGCATCACACAGAGCTCCTCTATTTTCTTTGCATAAGCACCCACAGGACTTCTAGTGTGTTAGTGGCATCACACAGAGCTCCTCTATTTTCTTTGCAGAAGCACCCACAGGACTTCTAGTGTGTTAGTGGCATCACACAGAGCTCCTCTATTTTCTTTGCATAAGCACCCACAGGACTTCTAGTGTGTTAGTGGCATCACACAGAGCTCCTCTATTTTCTTTGCAGAGGCACCCATAGGAATTCTAGTGTGTTAGTGGCATCACACAGAGCTCCTATATATTTCTTCTCAGCAGCACCCACAGGACTTCTAGTGTGTTAGTGGCATCACACAGAGCTCCTCTATTTTCTTTGCAGAAGCACCCATAGGACTTCTAGTGTGTTAGTGGCATCACACAGAGCTCCTATATTTTCTTCTCAGCAGCACCCACAGGACTACCGACTACAATGGCTGGAAGACCGCCAAGGGGAGGCAGAGCGTGCAGAGCCAAGAACACAGGGCAGGCAGGCTCTGTTTCTAGTGGACGTGGCCGTGGACGTGGACGTGGTCGTGCATCGTCATCAGCACGTGGCCATGGGACACGCGCGTCTTTGTTTTCGGCAGCTGGACATGTGGAGCCGCATCATGCTGAAGGCTTGGTAGAATGGATGACCAAGCCCTCCTCATCTCCTCATCCTCTCTCACCCAGGCTCAGGGTACTGACAGAGCATCATCAGCCACCCCTTCCCTAGACCCACCATGTCCTCCTGAGGAGTCCCCCGAACTCTTTGAGCACAGTGTTGGGTACATGCTCCAGGAGGATGCCCAACGATTCGAAGGCTCGGATGACGATACCCAGCTTGAGGAATCTGGCAGTACAGTTCCACCAGCTGCAGCTTACTGCCAGGTTTGCTCTAGTGGTGAAGAGGGAGGGGATGATGAGGTCACTGACTCCACGTGGGTGCCTCAAGGGAGAGAGGATGAGGAGGAGGACGAGGAGGAGGAGGATGCGGCTTCACATGTCCAACGAGGCAGGATGCCCCCTGGAGGCCAGGTAGAGGCCAGCACAGCAACTGTACAACACCGCAGAGCTCCGCCTGTGCAGGGCGCTGCCTCTGCACGTTATCAGAAAAGTTCTTTGGTGTGGGCCTTTTTTGAGACGAGTGCAGCAGATCGCACCACTGCTATTTGCAATATTTGTCTCAAGCGTATCTCGCGTGGCCAAAACATCAGCCGCTTGGGCACCACAAGCATGACCAGACATATGGCGACCTGCCATGCAGCTCGTTGGCAGGCACACATAAAAGACCCACACCAAAGAACTAAGCGGACCTCTCCTTGCTCCTCCTCAGCTGGGATCTCCATCCCCACTACACCTTCAGTCCTCTCTGAAAGCTGCTCTGAGAGGACTGAAGGTGTAGAATTCGGTGTGTCACAACCAAGTACTTGCAGTACACCGACGTCCGAATGCAGCAGGCAAATTTCCCTGCCCCAGCTGCTGGACCGTAGAAAGAAGTACACTCCCAGCCATCCACATGCCCAGCGGTTGAATGCTAGCCTTGCTAAATTGCTAGCACTTCAACTGCTGCCTTTTCATTGGTAGACTCGGCCCCCTTCCGTGAGTTTGTTCAATGTGCGGTTCCTCAGTGGCAGGTTCCCAAACGCCACTTTTTCTCGCGGAAGGCGATTCCGTCTCTCTACCGGCATGTGGAGGGCAATGTCCATGCCTCGCTGGACAGGGCGCTCAGCGGTAAGGTGCATATTACCGCTGACTCATGGTCCAGCAGGCATGGACAGGGACGGTACCTTTCTTTCACGGCCCATTGGGTCATTCTATTGGCAGCTGGGAGGGATGCAGGACAAGGTGCAGTAGTGTTGAGGTTGTTCCGCCACCACGCCTCCAAAACGCGACTACTGCTACTGGTTGTGACACACCTCTCTCCTCCACCCCCTCCTCTTCTTCTTCCTCCAGTGCTCTGTCCTTGGAACCAGCGGTGCTCCGTAGGCGTACAGGGGCTACGCAAGTACGCAGGCAAAAAGATGCCATGCCGTGCTTGCGCTGGTGTGTTTGGGGGACAGGAGCCACACTGGGCCAGAGGTTCTGGCAGCTCTGCAGGGGCAGGCCGAGAGGTGGTTGACGCCACGTCAGCTTAAGCCAGGAATGGTCGTTTCTGACAATGGCACCAACCTCCTCTCCGCCCTGCGACAGGGGCAGCTCACCCATGTGCCCTGCATGGCTCACGTCCTCAACCTGGTGGTGCAGCGGTTCTTGGGCAGGTTCCCAGGCTTACAGGATGTCCTGAGGCAGGCCAGGAAAGTCTGTGTGCATTTCCGCCGATCTTATAATGCCAGTGCTCGGCTGACTGAGCTGCAAAAGGAGCTGAACCTGCCCAAGAACCGCCTAATATCTGACATGCCCACCAGGTGGAACTCAACGTTGGCCATGCTGCAGCGACTGCACACGCAGCAGAGGGCCATCAATGAGTACCTTTGCGACTACGGCACCAGGACAGGGTCAGGGGAGCTTGGTTTTTTTTCCCCACGTCAGTGGAGCATGATCAGGGATGCATGCACTGTCCTCTCACCATTTGAGGAGGCCACGAGGATGGTGAGCAGTGACAGTGCATGCATCAGTGACACTGTCCCTCTTGTCCACCTGTTGGAGCATACGCTGCGTGGGATCATGGACAGGGCACTTGAGGCAGAACAGAGGCAGGAAGAGGAGGACTTCCTTGCCTCTCAAGGCCCCCTTTATCCGGACAGTGTTCCTTCTGTCCCACCCATCACACAGAAGAGGATGAGGAGGAGGAGGAGGAGGAGAGGAGGAGGATTGTGTGAGCATGGAGGTGGAGCCTGGCACTCAGCATCAGCAGCAGCAGTCTTTTAGGGATGATGTACAGTCCCAACAAGCCAGTGGACTTGTACGTGGCTGGGAGGAGGTGGCTGGCGATCATGTCATCCTCAGTGACCCAGAAGACTCCGGACCGAATGCCTCAGCTAACCTACGCTGCATGGCCTCCCTGATCCTGCAAAGCCTGCGGAAGGATCCTCGTGTTCTTCGGATCAAGGAGAGGGACCATTACTGGCTGGCCACTCTCCTTGATCCGCGGTACAAGGGTAAGGTTGCGGACCTTATCTTGCCGTCGCAGAGGGAGCAGAGGATGAGACATCTCAGGGAGGCCTTGCAGAAAGGTCTGTGCAACGCGTTCCCAGAAACTGGGAGGCTACAAACTCCTGGTCCTGGGCGACGAGTTGCTGAGGCTTCGGTCAGTGGCAGAAGGAGCGGTGGGGAAGGTGGACGTCTGACCGATGCGTTCAGACAATTTTTTAGTCCGCAGCCCCAAGGTATGATCGGTTCCAGCAACCATCGCCAGCGTCTGATATACATGGTGCAGGAATACCTTGGGGCAAGGTCAGATTTTGGACACCTTTCCCACCGAAAATCCTCTGGCTTACTGGGTCCTGAGGATGGATCACTGGCCAGAGCTTGCACAGTATGCAATTGAGCTACTGGCCTGTCCTGCCTCCAGCGTTCTTTCCGAACGCACATTCAGTGCTGCTGGAGGATTTGTGACTGATCATAGGGTGCGCCTGTCCACCGCCTCGGTTGATCGACTGACATTCATCAAAATGAATCAGTCTTGGATCACCACCAGCTACCAGGCACCTGAGGCGGATATAACCGAATAATTTTTAATGTCACATCCCTTCAAGACTGCCTATGCTGATGCTGAGTGACTGTCCTCTTATGTTCACTGACTATCCTCTTCCTCCTCCTCAATGATCCATGCACCAGCACCAGTGCCTAAGGCACAATTTTTCAGCCCCTGTTTAACAGGGGCGTGTACTTACAATTTTAAAAAAAAAAATGCTTCGCAACACGTGTGACTGCTGTGCTCCAAGTACAGTCTCTGTGAGGGCCGTGTTGCAGTGTTGTGGCACCAGCACCAGTGCCTAAGGCACAATTTTTCAGCCCCTGTTTAACAGGGGCGTGTACTTACAATTTTTAAAAAAAATGCTTCGCAACACGTGTGACTGCTGTGCTCCAAGTACAGTCTCTGTGAGGGCCGTGTTGCAGTGTTGTGGCACCAGCACCAGTGCCTAAGGCACAATTTTTCAGCCCCTGTTTAACAGGGGCGTGTACTTACAATTTTTTAAAAAAATGCTTCGCAACACGTGTGACTGCTGTGCTCCAAGTACAGTCTCTGTGAGGGCCGTGTTGCAGTGTTGTGGCACCAGTGCCTAAGGCACAATTTTTCAGCCCCTGTTTAACAGGGGCGTGTACTTACAATTTTTTAAAAAAAATGCTTCGCAACACGTGTGACTGCTGTGCTCCAAGTACAGTCTCTGTGAGGGCCGTGTTGCAGTGTTGTGGCACCAGTGCCTAAGGCACAATTTTTCAGCCCCTGTTTAACAGGGGCGTGTACTTACAATTTTTTAAAAAATGCTTCGCAACACGTGTGACTGCTGTGCTCCAAGTACAGTATCTGTGAGGGCCGGGTTGCAGTGTTGTGGCACCAGCACCAGTGCCTAAGGCACAATTTTTCAGCCCCTGTTTAACAGGGGCGTGTACTTACAATTTTTTAAAAAAAATGCTTCGCAACACGTGTGACTGCTGTGCTCCAAGTACAGTATCTGTGAGGGCCGGGTTGCAGTGTTGTGGCACCAGCACCAGTGCCTAAGGCACAATTTTTCAGCCCCTGTTTAACAGGGGCGTGTACTTACAATTTTTTTAAAAAAATGCTTCGCAACACGTGTGACTGCTGTGCTCCAAGTACAGTCTCTGTGAGGGGTTGCAGTGTTTGTGGCACCAGCACCAGTGCCTAAGGCACAATTTTTTCAGCCCCTGTTTAACAGGGGCGGGTAATTACAAATCTTGATCTAATAGTTCACAGCAGGGCCCCATTCCTGCGCCCACCAAGAGTAACTATGAGGGCCTGCAGTCTTGTGGCAACACCGTCCACCACCACCGCCAAAGGCCCAATTTTTCTGCCCTGTTCATCAGGTGCTTGCAATTACAAATCTTGATCTAATAACTCACAGCAGGGCCCATTCCTGCGCCCACCAAGAGTAACTATGAGGGCCTACAGTCTTGTGGCAACACCGTCCACCACCACCGCCAAAGGCCCAATTTTTCTGCCCTGTTCAACAGGTGCATGCAATTACAAATCTTGATCTATTAACTCACAGCAGGGCCCATTCCTGTGCCCACCAGTCTTGTGGCTACACCAACATCTAATAGGGCAAATTTCTGCAGAGTATATACGCCAGGCCCCTACTTTCAAACATCCAACTTACAAACGACTCCTACTTGAAAATGGAAAGAGAAAACAGGAAGTGAGAGGAAATCTACCCCTAGGAAGGGAAATTCTATCCTGTTAGATTTAATTTGGGAAAAAGGTATCTCCTCTCTACTGATACTTTATCACCAATCCTTGTTTCAATTAAAACCCCACTTTTTCCAAAAACATTTGTCATTGGGACGGAAAGTGAGGTGACATGTTCTGAACAGATGTGCAAAGACAGCAAATGTTACAGGGGTGATAACCCCTCCCTATGTTCTCCAAAAAGCTTAAAAATAGATTTTTTTGGGATGGAGCTACACTTCATAATGTACCATGTTCAGATTCTACTTAAGATCAAACCTAAAGCCGCAAGTGGTTTTAAATGGCTTCTTTTTTTCCTTTACAAATGTCATTTTGTGCAAGGACAGTTCTAAACACGGGAAACACATGCCACTTCACAGGCATACTTTGGACACCCCCCAGGTACCATATTTAAAGGAAAATGTCACTTTTTTTTTTTCACTTTATGCATCATTAAAATGACTGCTCCCGAAAAAACGTTAGTTTTTAAAAGTTCTTTTTGCATTGATTTCGAACGTTCGCGTCCACGTTCGCGTCCATTATAACGTATAGGGTTCGAAAATTCGCGCAAACTTTCGGTCCGTTCGAAGGTTCTGGTTCGAACCGAACCCGGGGGCGTTCGGCTCATCCCTAGTATGTACCTGTGGTGCATATCTGGTTTCCAGAAGCGGTGGCCAGCACACAGGAATGACATCAGGCCCCTCCAGAAAGTTGCTTGTACTGCTGCTAATTTCTTCCCACCACCATGCCCCGCTCACTGTTCTCTGAGGAAGAGATGATCCTTTTTTGCAAATTTAATTTATTTTTACAAGGGGTGGTGTTTGTGTGTGTATGTCTAAATGATTTTGCCTCAAAACACGCACCTACTTCCTGTGTACAGATTCACTTCTGGGCCAATGTATATTGCTTCCTGCTTCAGTGTGTGTGTATATATAGATATTATTATTATTATTATTATTATTACAGGATTTATTTAGAGCCAACAGTTTGCACAGCGCTTTACAACATCGATGAAGATAGTACATTTACAATACAATTCAATACAGGAGGGATCAGTGGGCCCTGCTCGTTAGAGCTTACAATCTAGAAATTTTTACATATATATATATATATATATATATATTTTTACATATATATATATATATATATATATATATATATATATATATATATATATATATATAGATGTAGGTTCTTGTGTCCATCAGCAGAGAGAAGTTGGGTAGATGCCACACTCCCAATTCTGGAGGAAAATAATGGTCTAGCACAGGGGTCTTCAAACTATGGCCCTCCAGGTGTTCAGGAACTACAATTCCCATCATGCCTAGTGATGTCTGTTAATGTCAGAGTTTTACAATGCCTCATGGGATGTGTAGTTCCGCAACAGCTGGAGGGCCGTAGTTTGAAGATTCCTGATTACGAATGTCTTGCAAAAAGGTGTTTTTTCATGTGCCTTGTATAATGTCCAAGAAGTATCATTTGGAAAATACAAGTGGGTCATGGCACATCTGCATTCCAAATTTGGCACTTAAGATGGTCATTCACTATGCAATCTGATTGGCCAATCTCTGTACAACTCGATATTTAGGGAAAATAGGTAATAGGAAGACGCACTTGAACAATTAATTAAAATTATAGGAAATCAAACAGGCTCATTCACTAAATATAATTTATTTAAGATCTAACTGATTGCAGTGTTTGGTCACCTTTAAAGATCAATATCTGAAACAATTAATTTATTAGGTTTAGAAACCCTTCTCTGTTCTTTGTAATGTATTGAAAGATTTGGGTAAAAAAAAAGAAAAAAAATTATTTCAAAGATATTAGAAGTGATAGAAATGAGAGCATCAAACGGGTTAATTAAATGAGCACACCTACTAATTGCCTAACAAGACACATCCAATGAGATTAAATTAACCAATTGTATTGGGCGTGCACTATTATCAATGAGAAAACTGCAAATACCCTAGTGTCAGTTGCAGTTTACATATGCAGGTATTTATTATCGCTACTTGTGCTTCAATGTGCGCCTGTTCACACATTCGATTAATGACTTTACCGGCACACCAATTAATATATGAACTGGTGCAGCGCCTTCTTCTTAGTAAATCACCCACATAGTGTTTAATAAAACATTCAAGGACTTCTCAGTTCAATACGGTGAGCCATCCCAAACAATAAAACAAAACATATAGTACATAAAAAAGAAGTTCATAACATTGGACACGTACATGAACATTGGCTGTGAAGCTTGCCAACCTGACCCACACTGCCTTCTCAAAACAGATACAACTCCACCCCCCCCCCCCTCCCATAATTAACCAAAAGCACCAGGATCCATGTGAAAAAACTACCCACACTCTCCAGAGAATATAATTTGCGTGTCCCACCATACAATTTTGCTGAAATCCCACCAACCCGCCTTGTCGGAGGAGATGCGAGATCAGAAAGTCTCATAGAACAGAAAGGATAACATTACCCAGCTGGTTCCAATCCAACTTAAATCCTCTATGGGCACAAATAGAAAATTCCTCGCTCCCTGGATCCAATCTGAAATCTTGGTTACTCTCTACTCCCTTAGGGGCCACAATTCCATCGTACCTCTCTCCGACTATAAAGGCCTCGGCCCTAGCCTGGAAAAAAATGGTCACACACAATTCACCAGACTCTTCCTCTCCTCGATTCTGCATACCTCTCGACTCTTTGTTGTTCCTAACCCCAGATCTCCCAATCGCACTCTGGACCCTCAAGGGGATCCGACACATACAAGACCTTGTCAATGGGAACACCCTTAAATCCTTCCCCCAACTACAAATCGACTATGACCTCCCTCTCTCGGAACACTTTACCTACCTCCGCATACATCACTCCCTGCGCAACCTCCCTCTTCCCCTCTATACGGTACAGCCCAAGTCCTGGGACTTCCTCTCCAACCCGGCCTCTACCACCAGGGGAATCTCCCATTTTTACGCTCTCTTCCACCAAAAAAACTGCTTTGCCAAACTGATCTAGCACGCACATTCTCAGACACACAATGGCAACTCGCATTCCAGACGATTTACAAATCCACGAAATGTGCCGCCCTTTGGGAACTCACACAAAAAATATCATTAAGGTGGTACCTTACACCTTCCAGGATATCAGCCTTTGACCCTCGTAACCCCTCCACTTGCTGGAGATGCCACTCTACAGAAGGGAATATGCTTCACATATTCTGGCTCTGCCCAGATGTAAGAAAGTACTGGGCGGAAGTATTCCAACTTCTCAACAAAATCGCCAACATCCCAATCCCCCAGTCACCTGCTCTGGCAATCTTGAACCTGACCATCGATGACCTCCCATACCCCATCAGATATGTCACTACACACATACTCCTAGCAGCCAGGCTCAACCTCACTAGACATTGGAAATCTTCCTCATCCTTGACGCTCTCACAAGTCTTAAATATAGTGGCCTTACACTACAGCTACGAACTTATGACAGCAACCAGTGATGGTTGTTATACCAAGACCAATGCTCACTGGCAACCCTGGATTAAATGGACTTCAACTGCGCCTACAACTGCGACTAGTAATTAAAGACACCCACATTCATCCTGACGCTCCACTTCTTGACTGAGCAATACTTCAACCCCCTGGAGAATATACACTATGATACCTATGCTACTAACCCATAGCTAACGCTGTCCACATTATATATGCTATACTAGTGATTCCTCTCCTCTCCTGTGGCACTAATGTTCCCGTTTGGGGTGCCACTTGAGAGGTCAGGTTTGGTTCTATGTTTAACACGTTTTTCTTGTTTATCACCTAAAATATAGGCTATTTACACAGAGTTTAAGTACATACTCTTTATGGTTATACTGAATTCCATGTAACTCCTACGTCGCTAATCGACGTACAATGCCAAATTGTACAATGTATGCTTTTTGAAAACAATAAAACCTTTTTTGAACGAGAAAGGATAACATTAACAAAAGGTTAAAACTAGTCTGTTACAGTGAGAGGTGAGGCCATCCATCCGCCCCAGAACTTATCAAATTTGAGAAGCGCCGCCCTGTTCAGATATGTGGCTTCATAAAAGGGTAGTGCTCTTTTCACTGAAAGCTTCCAGGACTCTACTGATGGAGGGGTAGAACTCTTCAAAGACAGAACTATGTGTTTTCTAGCATGAAAAATGAATAGAGTAAGTAAAGTCCGTATAGCTGTAGTAGGGGCCAAATCATCAACCAGCCTGAGCAGGCAGTGCCTTATAGAAGGAGTTAAAGAGATAGTTGTCACCTTCTGTACACACATCAAAATATCCTTCCAGTATTTCTGTATACCGGCAAAATCCCAGAAGATATGCATATAGTCAGCCCCCCTTGCAGAACAACGCCAGCAAGAAGAGGTGACTGAATCAAAAATTATAGCTATCTTCATCGGGGTCATGTATATATGATGCAGAAATTTGTAGTGGATCAGTTGGTTACGGGCCGAGATTAGTCTGGTAAAGGGTGCATCCCAGACATCCTCCCAATCTTCTGTGTCCAAACCAGGGACTACCGACTCCCACTTAGCTCTACACATACTCATGAGCAGAAACGTCTTGAGGAAAAGGAACTTATAGATAGTAAATAGCTGCTTTTGCAGATCATCTTCCTTTAGCATTGATTCAAGGGCAGACCCTGAGAATGAAACCCTTACATGTTTAAACTGTTTGGCATGCGTGTCTAAGCTGTATATAGCAAAAGAATGGGTATTTGGCAACTGATGTAGAGACTTCAGTTCATCAAAATACTTCAGCTGCCCATTTGTGGTGACAACCTCAATCTTTTTAATCCTAAATTTTGTCCAGACCACTGGATCTTCAAAGGCAAAAAATTCGGGCAGATTGGGATTTCTCCACAAAGGGGCATGAGGCAAGAGTGGGAAGGGACCCCAAAATTCCTCACCATGGGCAACCATCCAAGCACATAACACTGACTTCATAAAAGTGGTTAAGACATAGGGTGATCTGGCCCCCCTAAATTTCAAATGGGCCAGAGCTTCATACGAGCGCTGCCATCAGGGCATCCGCAGCATCATCATATGGACCAGTGAGACACCTATTGACTATCACCAATGTCCTGCCAAGAAGTACTTGTAAAAATTGGGCACAGCTAGCCCCCCTCTTTTCAAGGCTGTTGTAACACCCCACGCTTAAGACTAGCCACCCTCCCCTGCCATATAAATTCTGATACTAAACCATGAATGGATTTGAAAATAGATTTAGGGATCCAAACAGACAAATTCCACAATGTATACAGCAAGAGGGGTAGAAGCTTCATTTTAAAAGAGAAGTAAGGGGATTTTTTTTTCAATTTCATACTTACCTAGGTGGATGCAGCATCAATCCAATGCTGCATCTGTCCCCCAGTGCCTCTACACTGAGAACTGAGTGATCGAACACCACCGATGGCTCAGGTTTTCACATCTCCCCCAGCAGGAAGCTGCTGACTGTCAAACGGCAGCTCTCTGCTCTGCTCCCTCCTCGCTCACTAGAGCGCTGAGCTGTGGAGGGGTGGGGAGCGGCCATCTCAGCCTCTCAGCTGAGAGGCTCAGACGGGTGTCAGTCCAGGCACCTGGTGAATCCAGACTCCCATTGTCAGGATGATACGGTGACTGGACTGATTTCTCTGACGTCAGCAGAGAGCGGACTTCAGTCACAGGAGTTCAAAACGAATTGAACTCCTGTGATCCATAGGAGAAGTACAACCAAACAAGCTTTGGCTGGACTTCTCCTTTAAGTAAGTTCACCCTTCATATCAGGGAGAGAGGGAGATTTCGCCAAGCACTAAGTTTTTGCTTAAAAATTTACATAAAGGGTGTCACATTCAACCTAATAAAGTCTGAGACTAAGTTGGTAATGGTAAGCTCCTGGTTTGATTTTTTTAAAGAGACACAGCAATGGGATACATTAATATCAAACCATCAAAAAACAAAAAGATAATACAGTTGAGGCAGAAATTAAAAATATTTTCAGTTTTATTTAAGAGTACATCAGATTTATAGTTGATGGACAATTTACACAAGTAAATACTCTTAAAAAAACATTGCAACTAGGTTGTAACTGAAATGGGCCCAGAGAACTCTTAATTGCACGTTGTTTTACTTATTGTAATTTCTGATGTAGCCTGTTATACAGGGTGGAATTATCTGTACTTGGAGGTGAGGACTCCAGAGACTAGAGCAAGGAATTTGTCAAAGGCAGCATGAACCTCAGGAGTGAAATCACCGGGGAAGTGAGAAGCCAAGACCACCTGGATAGTGTGAGACAGCAGCTGCAAAGAGAAATAGAGGATATATTATTTCTGTGTATATAGACACACTTGTATTATTTAATAAGGACAGTAATGTTCAAACTGCTTTTTGAAATATTTTTATTTTATTTTATGTACTCTTAAAAGAGAAGTATGAGTTTGGGGGTTATTGTGGAATCATACTTACCTAGGTGGATGCAGCATCCGTCCGATGCTGCATCTGTCCCCCGGCGCCTCTTCACTGAGAACAGAGTGATCGAACATCACTGATGGCTCGGTTCTCTCAGCTCCCCGAGCAAAAAGCTGCTGCCTGTCAATCAGCAGCTCTCTTGCCCTGCTCCTCTTGCCTATGCTTACTGGAGCGCTGAGCAGTGGAGGGGCGGGGATCGGCCATATCAGTCTCTCAGCAGCTCACTGAAAGTCCAGGCACCTGCCAGATTCAGACTCCCAGTCGGGATGATGCGGTGCCTGGACTGATCTATGTGACGTCAGCAGAGAGCAGACTTCAGACCGTTCTCTGCTGAAAATGGGTCACAGGAGTCAAAACGAGTTGCACTCCTGTGACCCATAGGAGAAGCCCAGCCAAATGAGCTCAGGCTGGACTTATCCTTGGTTACAGCAAAAAAGGTTTGGCCAGCAATATTGAGCAAAGGGTTAGTGCCACATCCAATACTGAAGAAAAAGGAAGAAAATCCCATTGTGGTGGACTTTTAAGGCATGATAGAGTTTTCTTAGAAGAATTTTAGTATAGTGTTTTTATAATAATTTCAAGAAGTATTTATTAAAAAAAATTAGAAAACATAAAAGACAAGGAACGTTTTTACATGTCTAGAACTTAAAACCATCATAGAAAATATAATCCAATACAATCTATACTTCTTGCACCCGTCTGGTTACAGAGCAAACTGCTTCTTTTAAAATGTACCCAATGAAAGTATCTGGCGGAAGGTGCTCTTCTCCAATTTAAGGGATACAATACCTTACCAGCCTATAATGGTTACTCTCTGGCTTCAATACCTTCTTATTATTGTATAGAAATATTCAGTAGTACTTACAGAAAAGTTTCCTGGATCCACTCTTAGGTTGTAGGCATGCAGGTCACTGAGGGAGGACAGGTTGCCAGCAATGTCATCCATGTGATGGGCTGCACCTGCAAGAGCATTTATAATCTTTCCACCATGTGTGTTGAGGTCAGCAGAGCCTGGGGTCAGGTCAAAGTGGGGGAAATAAGTCTTGGTCTGGGGGAAGCTAAGGAGAAGCCTAAATATATAAAAGAAAAAAGAAACAGATAGTAATACTTGGAAATGATTTGAAATAAATCTATCCACACACACTTCTGACCTGATATTATGCTTCTGTGGTTAAAGAGGAAGTAAAGCCTCCTCCCAAAAAAAAAAAAAAAAAACGGAACCTGCAAGGCAAAGGCATAATGAGCTAGTATGCATAGCATACTAGCTCATTATGAATAACTTACCTGAGAACGAAGCCCCCGAAGCGGTCCTCATCCACGACCTTCTCTGCCGCCATCAAGGCCGGAGTGACTTCCGGGTCTCGCCGCTCCAGCGCTGTCATTCGCTGGATCGGCGATGACATCACTCCCGCGCATGCTCACGAAAGCGGCATAGCGCCGTGATCTCGTAATGCACAGTGCGCCTGCGCGCCGCTGTCTGCGGCGCATGCGACGTAGACAGCGATGCCTCTTTTTTTCTAAATATCTCCTAAACCATGTAGGTTTAGGAGATATTTATTGGACCTACAGGTAAGCCTTAATCTAGGTTTACCTGTAGGCCAAAGTGGTTTGTAAGGGTTTACAACCACATTAATATGGTAATATGGTAGTAAGCACATTTTTCCTACTGTTTGTATAGACACCAGTAAAGCAAAGTTATCAAATTTTTATTCCTTCACTGATGTTAATGCTAGCAGAAGAAGAACAGTGCAGTCCTTCAAGAAATTGACCTTAGACAAAATTATTTCCTTGTTTCATGCCTTGATGGTAACTATTTGCATACAAATGGTACATATTGTGTGATATATAAAATACCAGTAGTAGCAATCACTAATGACTTATACCATGGGTGCTCAACCCGTGGCACTCCAGCTTTTGTGGAACTACAAGTCCAATGAGGCATTGCAAGGTACTGACAGTTACAAGCATTACTCCCAGAGGCATGATAGGACTTGTAGTTCCACAACAGTTGGAGGGCCACAGGTTGAGCACCCATGACTTACATCTATCTCTGAATTTTCATTGATGCTTGACTTCCCCTGAAAACACAGTTTTAATTTTGTAGGGTAGGGACAGGTTATAAATTCTATCAGTAGTATCTTAGCTTTTTAAGAAGACTATACACATAGATCATAGAACTAGAATGAAGTAACCCATGTAATGAATAAAAGTTTGTAAGTTTAACTTGTTACATTGTATGTGAAAAAACAATATATGGTGTTGCGCTCCCATAAATAGGTGAATAACTGAGATAAGCTGTCAGTAGTACATATCATCAATACAATATATAAAAAGACATTTGAATGTGAAATAAATAAAGTTAAAATACAGTGAAGTTATAGGTGACTGATGTGCATAAAATTGCTAAAATCAGATAAAAATGGTTCAAAGTGAGCAGCTAAATAAATGTGCAAAATATGCTGGAAAATCGCATAAATGTGCAAAATATGCTGGAAAATCGCATAAACCGCTAAGCAGCGTTTAAGGTGAAGTGAGCAGAAGTGAGAAATGGAGATGAAGGTGTTAAGATCAACTTAAATTCAAAAAATTGCAAGTGTAACATTCATAAACGCATAAAAACGCATATGGAATTTATAATCGCATAAAGTTCATAATCGCTTAAAATTTCATAAAAACGCATAAAAGTTCATAAAAACATAGGCGTGAGATGACAGTGAGGAAATAAAGAACAGTGATGATGCTAAACTATGGCTCTGCGGTGTTTCTTGCAGTAGCGTGAGAGACTAAAGCAATGCTGAGGGGTCTTCAGTAAAGTGCTAGTGAGGATGCTTCGTGCTCTATGTTGGAGATCTTCGGTGATGACTGACACCTGTGGGTGTCCTAAATTATTACCTTACTGCTGCAAGGTAAGCAGCATTGAACAGGAGCCAGGGGATATGTGGCCACTTCAGGGGGGATGTGGGTCTGGTCACAAGCCTCTTCCTCTGTTTTGGTTCCTTCTCTAGCAGTGTGGGCTGGATGCCTCTGGGAACTGGATGCCACTTCACTAGCAGATAGCGCTCAGCATGCAAAAGTCATGATGACCATAGAGGGAAAATAAAGGGCTATCTAGTGTAGTAGTTTTGGTAAACCATTGATTTATTTGCATTAAAAACAGATATACACTCACATTTATATGTAAACAGTCAGTCCTGGTAGGAGACGAGCGGCGAGCTTGTGTCTAAAAAACGTCACTTCCGGTGTCCGTGTATCCTATGCATGTCGTCACCGTCACGTGACTTCATCGGGGAAGAAGTCACGTGACGGTGACGACATGCATAGGATACACGGACACCTCACTGTCATCTCACGCCTATGTTTTTTATGAACTTTAATGCGTTTTTATGAAATTTTATGCGATTATGAACTTTATGCGATTATAAATTCCATATGCGTTTTTATGCGTTTATGAATGTTACACTTGCAATTTTTTGAATTTAAGTTGATCTTAACACCTTCATCTCCATTTCTCACTTCTGCTCACTTCACCTTAAACGCTGCTTATCGGTTTATGCGATTTTCCAGCATATTTTGAGCATTTATTTAGCTGCTCACTTTGAACCATTTTTTATCTGATTTTAGCAATTTTATGCACACCAGTCACCTATAACTTCACTGTATTTTATCTTTATTTATTTCACATTCAAATGTCTTTTTATATATTGTATTGATGATATGTACTACTGACAGCTTATCTCAGTTATTCACTTATTTATGGGAGCGCAACACCATGTATTGATTTTTCACATACATACTTTTGGGCACCGTTTGACCATTCGGTGTTGCTGCAAACCATCCACTCATATCACTTGTTCATTGCCATAGTAGCGCGGAAATACCAACATTTCTATTAACTTGTTACATTAACCTAAGAACTCCTGTGCTGTTACATTAAACATCCAGTTGAAATTGCACACTGTATTTGTCTATATAAAATATAACAAAGAATAAAAGAACCTTACCTGGTCAAAGCCTCAGAGCCCAGAGCACTGCCCTGAGATCCAATCTTGTCCACGATGGAAAGCACAGCAGCCTTCTCACTTGCGGATAGACTCATTGTGATGATCGGGAGTTGGTGTAGTACACGTTAGATCAGCTTGGCAACTCAAGAAAGATCCACGTTAAACTGAAAAAACTTGCCAGTTTTTAAAGCATTAGGATACCATTCACAATGGTCAAGATGCATTTCTATTGGCTGAAACTTGCATACCACCCATTAGAACTGACTTATCTTCTGAACCATACATGCTGTGTGTGCTGATATAGGGTAAGCATCCTATCACTATAAACCAATAATACACACTCTTGCCCTACACTCTGTGTATCCCCACTGCGCGTATGTGTGAATCTCAAACAAAATAAATAAAGTAATTAGCTGCCACTCTTAAATAAATGAATAATGTGCAATATTCCTAGTATATAGTGTGGAATGAGCGGTGCTGGCTGCTATCTATGTAAAGTCAAACTATACAATAGAGTGAAATGTGGTGTATCAAAATAAATGAATAGAGTGATACAAATGACACACTTCTGTGCAATGTAACAACTTATATAGAAAACAAAATCACCCTGTGACATAAGTGATTAAAAACAATAAATAACTCAATACATAGAAATAACTCATGTATAAAAATATGAAGAAATGCAGAAAAGTGCAAAAAATAAAAATATATAAATAAAAAATATAAAATATGTCATAAAGTGTCCAATTCAGATAATACAAAAAAGTCCACTTCAAATATGATCTGCCTATATATGGTGACTCAAAGTGATGTTCCAAAACAAATAGAATAAAAATAAATAAAATGAATTTCCAGCAACACTACTCCTTTACCACACTGCTGTGTCTGTGACTTCAATCCCCTTATGTTCACAAACTCACCAGCTGTTTAAGCCTTACACTCTCGTGCTTGGCTGCAAATGCTTTTTACCCTCTTTGTATAGGGGTGATAGGTAAAGATCTTTAGATTCCAATAAAGGGATGATTATGTACTTCTCAGGTGGTCCTCTTTAAGCAACTCCACGTGTGAATGAGAAAGACAATCTCCAATAGTGTAATATGTTCACACAGTTTTAATGTCTCAAAAAATCACTGCATTTACACTCACATGTTAGATTAAAAACCACAGCATACAAAAGTCACTTGTACACAGCACTCCATAGGATCAAATAACTGGTAAATGGATGGCCACGGCGGACCCAGGGTAAATAAGATTGCACAGTGTCAGCTCACCACTCCTCGTCTGTTTGCTAACTGCTAATTGCTAATCCCATGATTTAGACCAGGGGTGCCCAACCAGTGGCCCGGGGGCCACATGTGGCCCGCGGAGCCTTCTGATGTGGCCCGCGACCTCCTGCTTTGGGATAGCAGGTTCTCAAGCCCAGATCGTGGGTTGCCGACCCACCATCCCAAAGCATCAGTGTTTTAAATGAAGCCAGCGGTAGAGGAAGCAAGCGGCTGTGGAGGGAGCAGAGCCGCATTTGCCGATGCTTCCTGTATAGCACCGACTCCTGTCCCAAGCGGAGCGATACCAAATGCATTCTGCCTGGAACAGCAACAGTAGGCGATACCTGAATGGAAGACTGTTATTAAAGGTAAGTTTATTACTAAAAGCAGTGTATATATGGGCATATCTGTTCTTCAGTGGTTACTGGGCTGCTTTCAAACGGATCCGCAGGTGCAGCGCATTGCACCTTCGGGTTACCTGCACTGAGACTTCTGTTACCTGCAGGTTTGGTGCGCTTTCAGAAAGTGCACCACACCTGCAGGATATAATAGACATTGATGGCAAAGTGCAGCTAACCTGCAGGAAAGCCACAGGTGCACTGTACTGCACCCGCTGTGCAGGTAAACTGCTGCACGTCAGTGTGACAGCAGCCTTAGGCCCCTTTCACATGATCGGTTCAACCCACACGGACCCTCCATTCACCTCTGTGGAGCAGCAGATGCAAACGGACTTGTGTCCATTTGCACCCACCTACCTCCAATCCGATCCACTAAAAAAAAAAAAAAAAAAACAGAAGGGGATCCGTCCCCTTCCATCTGATTGGATCAGATAGGGGGGCCCACAGAGTAGAGTGGGCTGTGTCCATGTCCGCTCTGCATATACAGAGCGGACACGGATCTGTCTTCTGTCCGCTCAACTTATTGTGGCCCGTGACCGGTTACCAAGTCGCTTAAGTGGCCCTCGCTCTTCAAAAGGTTGGGCACCCCTGATTTAGACAAATTCATGTCGAAACATGTCGGGGCCGTGGCTACTTGGCAATCTTTAGAGTGAGATACAGGACGCTGACTTTGCTATACATCGATCGGCTGCTATTTGATCGGCTATCAGTGGGAGCAGGGACGAGGAGTGGTGAGCTGACACTGTGCAATCTCGTTTACCCTGGGTCCGCCGTGGCCATCCATTTACCAGTTATTTGATCCTATTGAGTGCTGTGTACAAGTGACTTTTTTTTGCACATCTTATCACTATATGCTGATTACAAAGCATATACACTTCTTTTGTGTTTACTGAGCTATTGCTGATCATTACAGTTTAACATATTAAATTAAACATATATTTTAAATGTACTCAATTAGCATTTGAGTTGAATACGATAGTTGTGATTGTTTTAAGTATTGTTTTATCTCTTTTCTATCCCTTTGGTTATCAAGAACACCAATCAAGTGTAGTTTTAACAGAAAAAGTCCAATCATTTCTAAACAATTATACTTGCACCCTATACATTATTATTTTGAACGTAACAAGATTTCTATTCTTCTAAGAGACTTTCTTTTGACTTGACTAAAGCATGTCTAGTATGACCTTAATATAAGTAGACACAGTGGAGGGGGGGGGGGTATTTACTAAAACTGGAGCACACAGAATCTGGTGTAGCTGTGCATGGTCGCCAATCAGCTTCTAACTTCAGCTTGTTCAATTAAGCTTTTAAGATAAAACCTGGAAGCTGATTGGTTTCTATTCAGAGCTGCACCATATTTTGCACTCCCTAGTTTTAGTAAATCATCCCCAGTATATTTCAAGTTGCTGCATATGGGCACTCTCAGTAATGACTCTCTTATAGTCATCAGACTCACCAGAACTAGTATTCCGTATGTATTGGAAGAAAAGGAGGGGGGGAGGAGAAAAAAGAAAACCGTGGGAGAAAGCAGGAAAGGGCAGGAAAGGCACCCAGGTCCAGGGAAATTAAAAGGAGAAGATGAAAACCAGAGAGGGGGGGAGGAGGGGAGGGAATGAGAAGGGGGGAGGAAGGTGGAAGAGGGGGAAGAGCAGGATGGGGCAGAAGGAGGGGGGAGGAAAGGGAAACACAAGGGATGGGGGAAAAGTAAGGGGGGGTATGAAAGGAAGGGAAAGAGGAAAACAGGGGGAAACGGAAGGGAAAAAGGACAGAAGGGGAACTGGCCGAGTAAAATCATATAGAGCCAAGGGGGAGAAGAAAAACTTACAAGGGTGCATAGAAAGGTACACTAGCCCCACATATAATACAAATGTTGCTGAGTCTGATCCCCTACAGTGCACGTCCCCGAAGAATAGCACACGTGCATGTGCACACAGATCATGGCCCAAGGACCAGGAAGGCCCAAGCCGCAGCTGGCGCAAGTAGTGCTTGAGCTGGCATCATGAACTGTTCCCTTCTCTGGATAATATGTGGGGCTAGTGTACCTTTCTATGCACCCTTGTGAGTTTTCCTTCTCCCCCTTGGCTCTATATAATTTTACTCGGCCAGTTCAGGTAGCTATTTATAAACATCTATTGGAGTTTCTGACCTGTTTCCCCTTTCTGTTTTCCTCTTTCCCTTCCTTTTTATAACCCCCCTCCCCCTTCCTTCCTCCACTTGTACATGTTACCCATATCCACTGTGGGGGAACGTCAGAGGTACCTCGGCCTTGGCTCTGTATGCTGGTCTATGGGTAAGCGGCAGTGTTCGCCCTTCCCCATCAACCATGCTTATTATAATTTACTTTTGACTTTGTTTCCTTGATTATTATGTATATTTTGTTACTCCATTCCAGATATTATACTCCTGATGAAGCGATAGAACCCCACAAAACATGTAGAGGATTGCATGTCCTGTGAGAACACACTATACCTTTTGTCTCCACCTTGGAGTACATCAGTGACACACATGTATAGACAGTCTGTATTTTAAATACGGTTTTGGTATGAACTTTGGAAATGTTCCTATCTGTATTTGGATATCCTTTTTTTTTATCTCTTTGTATAAATAAAAAACTTTATTTTATTCAATGTGTATTTTGTCCAATCGGTACTAAGATAGTCAGTTTTCCTGTCTTTGGAGACTTTTGGGCCACCTCTTACCTACCCAATTTGACTGGCTAGGTTAAAGCTGGCCATACACACAAACTGTAGATTTCTAACAGATTCTACATTAAACAGCAAATCTAGCCTGCCAACTATTGGGCGCTGGCTGTCAAAATACCCGAGCAATGACTGCAGCTAATTAGTCCCTGTTCTGCTGACAATTTTTCATCCAGCACCTTTGATTTTGAAATTAAAGTTTGTCAAGCCAGGTGTTGCTTGCAGAACCATCCACAGATCAAATTTAAGGCTGATACAGTAGGAGATGGGAAGGAAATTTGATCTGTGTATGGCTAGCTTTAGTATCATACTAACAAGATTAGATATCTTAGCCACACATGGCACGCTACAGTTGGGGATGGAGAGGCCATAAGCCAGTTTGCATACGCTGTGTCAGTACTCCTAGGGCCAATACCTGGAAGAGTAGAGCAAACTCTCATCCTCCTCTGTTAGCTGTTTGGTTGTAAGTGTATAGACTCAGAGTGAGTGAACTGTTATAACCCAATACATTGGACTGCAAACAAAAATGCACAAAATTAGCAGGGACAGTAGTAAACAAGACCCAGACAGACTGCACTGGCAGAAACAGCAGCAATCTGAAATGTTTCATTATAAATGGGAACATTTTACTGACAATCAATAGCAACCTGTTGTATGGATGGGTGTGCATATCCACTGGCATCCTTTAGCTGAACCAACAGCCTATGCTGGCAATGCAGAGACCAGGACCTGAAGATATTTTCCATTCCATACATTTACAGTAGTGATGAGCCGAACACCCTCCGGTTCATGTCGCACCAGAAAATGTGATCAGACAAAAATTTTGTGTGAACATGTGAACCCTACAAAGTCTATGGGACACGAACATGAAAAATCAAAATTTCTCATTTTAAAGGCTTATATGCAAGTTATTACCATAAAAAGTGTATGAGGACCCGGGTACTGCCCCAGGGTACATGTATCAATGCAAAAAAAGGTTTTTAAAACAATAGTTTTTTCAACAGCAGTGAATTTAATAATGCTTAAAGTGAAACAATAAAAATGAAATATTCCTTTAAATATCATGCCTGGGGGTCCCCTTAGTCTGCCTGTAAAGTGCCACATCTATCTGATGTGTTTTACTGTGCAAAAAGAAAAATAATTAATTAAATTGATTCTCCCTCCCCTCCCTTTAAAATGTAAGCTCTATGAGCAGGGCCCTCCTGCACCTTTTTGTATTGCACTGTACTGTAATTGTGTTGTCCCCCCTTTACATTGTAAAGCGATGCGCAAACTGTTGGTGCTATATAAATCATGTATAATAATAATATAATAATTCAAACTTGCTCGCGGTTGTAATGTATTGCTGGATCCCAGAAATATAGCTACAAATCATGGAAAAAATTGGCATGGGTTCCCTACCCAGTCCATTCCAGGCCCTTTGGGTCTGGTATGGATATTAAGGGGAACTCCATGCCAAAATTATTTTTTTAAATGGTGTGGCGCATCCCCCTCCCCCCCAAAATCCATACCAGGCCTTTGGCTTTGGTATAGATTTTAAAATGTTATTTTGATTATGTTGATTTTTGGTATAGACTTTAAATTTTAAGTCTTAAGAGACCCAAATGACCTTGTATGTATTGGGGGGGGGGGGGGGGGCAGGATATTTTTGGTTTTGTGTTAAAATCTTGCAACTGCAATCTTGCAAAGCCATACATATTTGAAGCAGCATTTTGGATACATGCCACAGATGCACCACTTTACAGGCAGAGTAAGTTCCCCCCCCCCCCCCAAGTTACTAGCTTTTAAGCAATTTTGCATTTTTAAAGGCACTTCTCCTTGTTAGGTAGGACTGCTATACTAGTGTTAGAGCTTTTTAACAGCTATCACCTAACATTTAGTAGGTTTATCCACTTTTCATATCCACCCCAATATTTATTGATTCACTGTCATAGCATTATGAATTGTAATGTTTATTGCTAAACACATGGAACACCGTGGTTTATAGTAGCACTTTATGTTAAATTTTGATATCACTTGAATGTTTTTTACTATGCGCAAAATCACTTTCGTACTATTTGTCTATTAAGTTGTGTTTGTGCACATTTTTAGATTTTGCAGCATGTATTTATTTATTTATTTAATATAAGATACACAGGGTATTTATATTAATCTAAACATTTATTTTTATTTATATTTATTATCACCTTGATTTATGTGTATTTATTCATTATAGTAGTATTTGCACTACCTTCACTTTGGTGAGGATATACACATTGCAAAGTTGAATAGTAGCGCGAAGGACACATCACATTCTATCACTTTTCACTCACATATTTTCCCTTTGCAGCTACTATGGATCTATTCACTTTTATGGAGAATAGGAATGTCAACCTAGATGAGGTGTTTAATATACAAAACAAAATACGCAACACAGACTTGGAAGGTCTGGTACGCATATTGGGACAGCAAATGGAAAAAAAGGTGAACCCTTGGTGGGACACCAATACGTTCAAACGATACATTCGAGAAAATATAGTCCCCAGGCGTCTAAGATGGGATATACCCCCGAATGATGGACTGGTGGACACAGAATCTATGGAGGAGTGGTATGAGTTTTTTAATAGTAGAAGCATCGATTGCCTGAGGCTATTATTAAAGAGGAAACAGAGAAAAACCCAGACAATCGAGAAGACAATTGAAGAAATCAAGATCAAACTTGATCCCCATAAAGATACTGCAGATTTTAAAAAAATAGCCCTACAACTAAACAAGGACCTCATTGCTAAAGATTTGGAAGTACAGCAACGCAAAATGAAAAAGTATCAGAGAAATGTGGCTGACTACAAAGCAGGACGTACGTTTAAGTGGCAAAATAAAAATGAACAAACACCATCTAACCCCACTTATGCAACACCAATGAGAGAGGTGAGAATACAGGATCCAACAGCACAATACCCATCTGATGGACCAAGATGGGAAAGAGATACGGAAAAAGCCACCAGATCAGGATATGATCAACGGAATCCATATCAGGAGACACCCAGACCCTATCAAGAACAGAGGCATATGGGACAATACGGACAACAAACACCTAAGAAGACTTGGAAAAAAACGTTTAAAAAACCTTTCAAAAAGCCGTACAACAATTGGCACCAAAATCCAAGAGGGCCACCTCCACCACAACCTTACTACCATCCACAAGCGAGACAAGATAGGGGCCCCATACCCACTGGAAATAGGTATGAACCTATTCAAAACTATCAAGATCAACAGCAACAATATTATCAACAACCCAACTATCAGTATCAATATGATAGACAAACACAAGGGTTTTTTTTAGACAGAGAGAGGAGGGAGTATTCCCACAGGAGACCATCGCGGGAACAACATCGCTCACCAAGGAGACAGATGGAAGAAGAGAGAATGGAGGACAATCCCGAACAAAGAGAGGCTGCAGAGCGGGAAAGAGAGTCCAAACGAAAAAGAGAGTAAAAGGAGAAGGTGTGGTAAACCTCAGTGGGAAAATCATCACCCCTAAAGAACTATCTGTTTTAGATAAAGGACTCAAACATGCCCCGATTAAGAATCTTAATAAATTTGACACCTATATAGGTATAAGGAAATATATTAGGAAACTGAACATCAAAAAATATATTCTGGGAAACCCGTTTCAAACCACAAACTATTTGACACAAGATCCACAACTACCTGTACAGAGTCAGTTACGGAACAACTCTGTATATAACCCTCAGGTATCGAATAATCAGCATATAGAGGTTTTTAAAAAACTAGTATTAGATGATTTACAGTCTCTTGAAATTAAGAAAGTCTCTGATCCTATACATATGAAGAAAGGGTTAAAATCACTTCAGTCACGAAAGGACATTGTGATACGCCCTGCAGATAAGGGAGGAGCAGTGGTGATACAGTCAAAAGAACAGTACATGAATGAACTTGACAGGCAGCTACAGGATGAGGATACCTATATCAAACTGCTTGGCAATCCGACTAGTAAATTTAAAAAGGAATTGGAACTAGTGGTGGATTTGGGAATAAAAAAGGCCATTCTGAATAAGAAGGAAGCAAGGTACCTGATACCGGAGGCCTGTAGGATACCGATTATCTATACTATACCAAAAATCCACAAAAGTAAGGAATGCCCACCTGGGAGACCAATAGTAAACGGGATTGACTCATTAACGTCAAGAACAGGAGAGTACTTAGACCAATTTATACAACCTGCAGTACAAAATACGAAAGCCTACCTAAAAGATACGAAACATGTACTGCAACTATTGCAATCAGTACTAGAGGGCAGAACATTATTGGCCACGGCAGATGTTTTGTCTCTATATACGATAGTACCACATCATGAGGCTTGCACTGCTATTAAATGGCTTCTGAGGGCACATAGCACTTTAACCACTTCAGCCCCGGACCAATTTGCAGCTAAAGGACCAGGCCCCTTTTTGCAATTCGGCACTGCGTCGCTTTAACTAACAATTGCGCGGTCATGCGACGTGGCTCCAAAACAAAATTGGCGTCCTTTTTTTCCCACAAATAGAGCTTTCTTTTGGTGGTATTTGATCGCCCCTGCGGTTTTTATTTTTTGCGCTATAAACAAAAATAGAGCGACAATTTTGAAAAAAATGCAACATTTTTTACTTTTTGCTATAATAAATATCCCCAAAAAATATATAAAAAAACATTTTTTTTCCTCAGTTTAGGCCGATACGTATTCTTCTACATATTTTTGGTAAAAAAAATCGCAATTAGCGATTATTGATTAGTTTGCGCAAAAGTTATAGCGTTTACAAAATAGGGGATAGTTTTATAGCATTTTTATTAATATTTTTTTTTTATTAGTAATGGCGGCGATCAGCGATTTTTATTGTGACTGCGACATTTTGGCGGACACATCGGACATTTTTGACACATTTTTTGGGACATTTGTCATTTATACAGCAATCAGTGCTATTTAAATAGCACTGATTCCTATGTAAATGACAGTTGTAGTTAGGGGGTTAACCACTAGGGGGCGGGGAGGAGTCAGTGTGACGTGTGTGTGTTTTTTTTTACAGTAGGGGGGCGTGGCTGTACGTGTGACGTCATTGATCGGCGTTCCCGATGACAGGGAACCGCCGATCACTGACAGTCAGTGTAGGAAGCGCGGGGAGAGGTTTGTTTACATAGACCTCTCCCCGTTCTTCCGCTCCGTAACCCGATCGCGGGATACCAGCGGCGATCGGGTCCGCTGGTCCCGCGGCCGGGGTCACGGAGCTCCCGACCGGGTCGCGAGCGCGCCGCTAGCGGCGCGCGCGCGACCCACAGGCAGGCACATGCACGATCACGTACAGGTACGTGATTCTGCCTGCCCGAGCCATTCTGCTGACGTATATATGCAGTGGCCGGTCGGGAAGCGGTTAATATGCAAACAAAGAAAATTTTTAATCAAATGTTTAGACTTTTGCCTCAAATGCAGTTATTTTTGGCACAATCAGGCATATTATAGGCAGGCTATAGGAATTGCGATGGGAGCAAAATTTGCCCCGAGTGTCGCAAATGCCTTTATGGCTTATTGGGAGGAAGATGCTGTGTATGAAGATACGCCGGCAGAATTGACATTGTATAAAAGGTATATCGATGACATATTGATAGTATGGAACGGAAGTCATTAGTCGTTGGAGAATTTCCTGAACAACCTCAATATAAATGAGAAGAATATCAATCTAGTCTGGAAGATAGACAACAAATCTGTGGATTTCCTTGATCTCAATATATCTATTGAAGGAGATAAGGTAGTCACTAAAACCTTTTTTTAAAATGTGGATACCAACAGCTATCTGTCAACCAAAAGCTGCCATTTTAATCCTTGGCTTTTTAATATCCCCAAGGGCCAACTTATACGCATCAGGAGAAATTGTACTAAGGAAGAAGATTTTAGAATGCAAGCCCAACTTATTGGTACAAGGTTTAGAGAGAAGGGCTATGACGAATCTTGGATTAATAATCAAATATGTCAAGTTCAAAACATGGATAGAACTACCATGTTACAAGATAAACCCAGAGACGGAACATCAAAATTCACTGAAGCACCATGTATGATATTGGATTACAGTATACAACATAAAACAGTAGAGAAATTAATAAAGAAGCACTGGCATGTGCTAAGAAGCGATAAAGATCTCAAATCTATTTTACCTGTATTACCTAATATCATCTATAAAAGAGCCCCTACGGTGAGGGATCTAGTTGTGAAGTCAGTAGTTGAACCTCCAACCAAAAAGGGCTTCACTTTTTTTAATGGGAAAGGGTTCTACCCCTGCAAAAACTGCTATGCCTGCCGGAAAGCACGCAAATTTCAGACCAAAGGGACAGACTTCACTGCTACCACCACTGGGCAGACATATGCTATAAAGGATTTTATTGGCTGCCATACGGAAGGCGTGGTGTATGTGTTGCAGTGCAGCTGCAATTTGCAATATGTGGGTAGAACCAAAAGACAATCAAAAATTAGAATAGAAGAACATGTTCGTAACATCTCTAATGGGTTCCCCAAGCACAATGTATCCAGACACTTTGACAGAATACACAATAGGGATCCTACACAATTACAGTTTTGGGGCATAGAGAGGTATAACCCCTCATGGAGGGGCAGTCACAAAACTAGGACAATTAGTCAAAAGGAATCTATGTGGATACATAAGATGCGTACATTAACACCTGAAGGGTTAAATGTCGATTTTGATTTGAATTGTTTTTTAAGTAATTTTTAATTAATTCTCAATGGTGAGATTTTAATGTATCCTAACACTGCATTTCCGGTATGCTGTGGTTTATGAGGCAATAACATTCAATCATACCGGTTTAAGTCCTATCTTCACCTCCTTCTCTCTTTTCATCTTCAATAATTGGTTTTAAAAACAAAAGTTTTTAAAATATTACCAGCTTTCTCGAAAGGCATTTTACATTGATCTTTTATTTAAATATTATTAACTTTATATGCACAAATCCGCTTTTTAGCATACACATTACATAACTATGTTTATAGTTATGCTAGTCAATCTATGATTGGCTTACGTATTTGTTAGGTGTTTACCGTCATGGGCCGATTGCCATATAGAGTATTTATATTCCCTAATGTCCCCTGCTTTATTGACTTTTAGACGTTTTAAATTAGTTAATTGAGATGAGTTTAATGAATTATTTTATCATTTGTGTTTATCATATCATACTTAGTGTGTGGCAGTTCCGGTCCGAGGACCAGAGTCTATTAACTCTAACTAGTAAGGTGGTTGAGACTGTCAGCAAGGTATGCCTCTACATAAGACACGCAGTGATTGAGCAAACTAACGGAAAATGGCGGCAAATTATATCCTGATTGAGGCCACGAGAAAGTGGCGCGCAGTCTATGCAGGCATTATCCTAGTTTTAATACAACTTGCATTTTATACATTCTTCAACCTATTCTGTATTGCTCTATATAATAGTTTATTTCTATTTTGGATTCCACCAACTTTAGAGTTGATGGGTCAATCATTCGGAGCCACTCGCTAGAAGTTTGTATATATCCTATTATCCTATTGATTATATTGGCAGAGGTATAGGCTATTGATACTATCCGAATAATAAAGTTATTGATCTATAGTCCCCCATTATTATGTGCAGAGATATTATCACTTTTAGATTCGTACAGGCGACCTGATGTGGTAATGACATTAGCAGCTGCGGCTGCTGGGTCAAGTCTACCACAAAATGGCTGCACATCCACTTCCGGGAGTTCAACCCGGGAGTGGAAAAACATCTCTCTGAAAATGGCCGCTGATGTTTGACATGTGGTGACCATTCAAACAATGGCCGCCAATGTTTACATCCACAACAAAATGGCCGCGGATGAACTTCCGGTTTAGACCTATTTAAACGTCCACACAACGACCAATCAGGTTCCCCTGAAGAAGTCACGTGTGATGTAACGCGTAGGGAGTGTTTTGGACGTCATTACGCAAACGGAAGTGCAGTGAGAGTGGCGTTTTATAGCGCCTTTATGATTCCTTGCTTATTATTATTTTTTATTGTGTAAGGGCACATTTTTATTATTTAAATAAATTACTATATTTGATTTTAAATACTACACTATGGGAGTCTCCTTTGCCCTCCATCCCCTTCTCTGTTTTTGATGAGTCTGTACAGCGTACTAGACCAATAGGTTGAGGCACTTGAGGACCATAGCCCACCGCGTAGAGGAGCATATTAGAGGCCGACCAACAGTGGAGAAGAGCACTGGTTCTATTTGCAGTAATAAAGAAACCTGGAGGTGAGAGTTCTGGGAGCTTAGCCTAGGATTGTTTTGGCTCACTATCACTCATCCCTGGCCCTATTATCACTCATCCGTGGTCAACACCATTAGAGACTAGAAGAGAGGCACTTGAGCCCTACCTAATATAGAAATATCTTCATTTTTGGCACAGACTGCTATACTAGTGTTAGAGCTTTTTAACAGCTATCACCTAACATTTAGTCGTTTTTAATCCACTTTTCATATCCACCCCAATATTTATTGATTCACTGTCATAGCATTATGAATTGTAATGTTTATTGTTAAACACATGGAACACCGTGGTTTATAGTAGCACTTTATGTTAAATTTTGATATCACTTGAATGTTTTTTACTATGCGTGAAATCACTTTCGTACTATTTGTCTGGTATGGATATTTGGGGGGAACCCCACATCATTTTTTTTTTATTTGACCTGGGGTTTCCCTTAATTTCCATACCAGACCTGAATGGCCTGGTAATTTAATTTGGGGGGAACCCCACGCATATATTTTTTTTCTATCAATGACTGTTCTCTGTATAACGGGCGCCGACAATTCATTATAGCCGCGAGTGCTTTTAAAAGACTTTTTTTCCTCCAAAAATTACACTTTGTAAAAATTTTGTTTTGTTTAGTTAAATTTCTTTACATTTGCGTACATTTACATTTTGATTCGTAGCGATTCGTAACTTCGTAAGACGCGAGTTTATATATTCTGACTGTATTTTTCGTAACAGTTTTATTTTCATTGATACGAAATGATTCGTAATTCCGTTAGTCTAGCGATTCATAATTTCGTAAGATGCGAGGTTTCATATACTGACTCGTATTTTTGTAACAGTTATATTTTCGTTGATACAAAATGATTTGTAATTCAGTTAGTCTAATTTTCTTTGATTCAAAATTCATAATTTTGGCAATTTTTGTTTATTCGGTACACTACTCGTAATTTACTGTTACTTTTGTGAGATTGCCTTTTTCTTTCATAGGAAATAAAGAATAATAATCCTATGCTTGATTTTCTAATAAATCCTGTACTTACTCCAGTCTATTCCCTCAGTCACGAGACCTGACTCAGTCTCCTCCTCAACTGAATCTAAAAAAAAATCAGGAATGCAGTGTGACGCAGACACAAAAAGGATAAGCTGATTGGCTAAAGATATTAACCACTTCAATACTGGGCACTTAAACACCTTCCTGCCCAGACCAATTTTGAGCTTTCAGCGCTGTCGCAATTTGAATGACAATTGCGCGGTCATGCTACACTGTACCAAGATGAAATTTTTATCATTTTTTTCCCACAAATAGAGCTTTCTTTTAGTGGTATTTGATCACCTCTACGGTTTTTATTTTTTGCTTAACAAATAAAAAAAGACCAAAAATTTTGAAAAAAAAAATGTTTTTTTTGTTTCAGTTTCAAAACTTTGTAAATACGTTTTCTCCTTCACTGATGGACACTGATGGGGCTGCACTGACGGGCACTGATAATTCGGCACTAATAGGCACTGATGAGGTGGCACCAATGAAGTGGCACTGATGAGGTGGCATTGATGGGCACTGATATGTGGCACTCATAGGCGGCACTGATGGGCACTGATAGGTGGCACTGATGGGCAACACGGATGGGCACTGATAGGTGGCACAAATTGGCACTGATAGCTGGCACGGATTGGCATGGATAGGCGGCACAGATGGGCATGGATAGGTGGCATGGATGAGCATGGATGGGCACTGATAGGCGGCATGGATGGGCACTGATAGGTGGCATGGATGGGCACTGATAGGTGGCACTGATAGGCGGCATTGTATTGTATTGTACTAATGGATGCCAATCAGTGCCAAACAATAATGCATGACAATCAGTGATGCATATTGTGGGCACTGATTGGCATCCATTGTGAGCACTGATTGGCATCCATTGTGGGCACTGACTGGCATCCCTGGCAGACACGAGTGAGGAAAAGCCGATCAAAGGCTCTTCCTATTTACACTGTGATCAGCCGTGATTGGACACGGCTGATCATGTGGTAAAGAATCTCAGTCGGGGACTCTTTACCGAGATCGTAGTTGCGGGGTGTCAGACTGACACCCCGCAACAACGATCGCCGCGATGCAGCAGCTCAAAATCCTGAGGATGTCATATGACACCCGGTCAGGATTTTGAAACCACTTTGCTGCTGTCATTCTGCTGAAGAGCGGGCGGCAAGTGGTTAAGTTTGTCCATTCGTAAGTTCGTATTTTCACATGTTCGTTATTTTGCTTATTCGTAATTTTGTAATTTTCGTATTTTGGTTCTTTCAGCTATTTGGATGTTGGAATTAATCCGAATGTATGAATACTAACAAATTTGTACAAAAATCTATTTGTTATGAACCGAATCGCACTTGTCTAATGCATGTCAATGGCCCATTTAGACCTTGTTTAATAGAAAACACCATTTGCCTTTCACTAGAAACATTTGTTAGTCCAGTCCTGGAAATCTGTATCTGCTTCACTAATAATTTCCCTAAAAATTGGGTTCCTGCGACTAGATGCGCCAAATGCATCTAAATGCGCGACCACTGTGTATGTGAGATGCGCAACTGCTGTGGAGGTATGTACCTGTGGCGCATATCTGGTTCCCGGAAGTGGTGGCCAGAACACAGGAATGAAATCACACCCCTACAGGAAGTTGCTTATACTTCTGCTCATTTCTTCCCACCACTATGCCCCACTGACTGTTCTCTGAGGAACATGGGGTGGTGTTTGTGTGGGTCCCTAACACACATTCATACATATTAGGGCCAATTTGGACAGGATCCAATTCACCTACCAGCATGTTTTTACAGTATGGGAGGAAACCAGAGTACCTGGACAAAACCCACGTAGGCACAGGAAGAACATGCAAATGGTGTCGTGGTTGGGATACGAACCAGCGGCCCTTTTTGCTGCTAGGTGAAAGTGCTAACCACTACAACACTGAGCTGCCCAAATATATATGTATAGATGTAGGTCCTTGTGTCCACCAGCAGAGAAGAGTTGGGTAGATGCCACACTCCCAATTCTGGAGGCATAGTAATGGTCTAGCACAGGGGTCTTCTCCAGGTGTTCAGGAACTACAATTCCCATCATGCCTAGTCATGTCTTTGAATCTCAGAGTTTTACAATGCCTCATGGGATGTGTAGTTCTGCAACAACTGGAGAGCCATAGTTTGAAGATTCCTGATCACTCTAGCATGTCTTGAAAAAAGGTGTTTTTTTTCATGTGCCTTGTATAATGTCCAAGAAATATAATTTGGAAAATACAAATGGGTCATGGCACATCTACATTCCAAATGTGGCACTTAAGATGGTCATGCACTATGCAATATGATTGGCCAATCTCTGTACAACTCAATATTTCGGCAAAATAGGTAATAACTTGAAAAATTTATTCAAATTCTAGGAAATCAAACAGGCTCTTGCACTAAATCAATTTTTTTTAAGATCTAACTGATTGCAGTGTATGGTCACCTTTAAAGATCAAGATCTGAAAATATACATTTATTGGGTTTAGAAACACTTCTCTGTTCTTTGTAATTTATTGAAAGATTTGGGTAAAAATCGAAAAAAAAAAAAACACATTTCAAAGATATACTAGAAGTAATAGAAATCAGATTAGCATCAAACAGGTTAATTAACTGAGAACACCTACTAATTGCCTAACAAGACACATCCAATAAGATGAAATTAACCAATTGTATTGGGCGTGCACTATTATCAATGAGAAAACCGCAGTTACCTTAGCGACAGTTGCAGTTTACATATTTATTATCATTTTGCGCTTCAAAGTGTGCTGGTTCGCACGTTCGATTACTGACTTTTCCAGCGCATCAATTAAGGTATGAACTGGCGCAGCGCATTCGTCTTAGTAAATCACCCCCATTGTGATGATCAGGTGATGGTGCAGTAAGAGTTATGCCCCATACACACGGTTGGACATTCTGACCACAAAATCCGTCTGATTTTTTCCGAAGGATTTTGGCTGAAACTTGTCTTGCATACACACGGTCGCACAAAGTTGTTGGAAAATCTGATCGTTCTGAACGAGGTGACGTACAAAACGTACGATGGGACTACGAAGAGGCCAGTAGCCAGCATGCGTGGCACTTTGTGTGTCGGAATTCTATACACACGATCAGAAAAAGTCAGATCGGATTTTGTTGTCGGAAAATTTTATGTCCTGCTCTCAAACTTTTTCCGTCGGAAATTCCGATGGAAAAAGTCCGCTAGAGCCCACACACGATCGGATTTTCCGACAACATAATCCGATCTGACTTTTTCCGTCGGAATTTTGGCAGTTGGTCTACATTAAACCTTTGACCCTAAATTAAATCTTGCCAGTTTATAAAGCATTAGAATACTACTCACAATAGTCAAGTTGCATTCCTATTGTCTGAAATGGAATGACTTATCTTATGAACCATGAATGCTGTATGTGCTGATATAGGGTAAGCATCTTATCACTATATTCTGATTACAAAGCATATATACTACCTTTTGTGTTTACTGAGCTATTGCAGATCATTGCAGTTTAGTGCATTCAGTTACATGACATTACAAATATATTTTAAATGCATTTAATTCGATAGCATTTACAAGTTAGAAACAATAGTTTAAGATTGTTTGAATTAAAGTTTTATCTATTTTCCAACCGCCTGGGAGTCAAAAATACCAGGCAAGTGTAGTGCTTACCCCAACAGGATCCCCATGGTATGATGGGTTCTCTATTCTGCCACAACTCTGTAACCTGTACTGTCCTCTCTGATACCCCTGGGTATATTGGAGGCTGCAAACACCTGTATAACGTAAGTGTAAGTATACTACTACACTATGTTAGCATAGAGTAAATAGGCCACAGACTCCTTCATAGTAGCTCAAATAAGTATACAGTATTATGGCATGGTAAGATAAACAGAATGCCCAAATACTCAAGGTGAAAAAGAGCAACTGGAACCCCATACCAGCTGAACTATGTGTACTGAATGCAGTTACTCAAGAGAGCTCCTTCACCAACAGACAGTGAGTGGCAGTTGCAGGGAATGGACAGCATCCTATGAAACTAAAATGTTTTTCCTATTTGTTACTCAGGAGTGAGCCATGGTGTGAAGGATGTGGTCTGTTCCTGTTGGATGATTGTTCTAGCAATCAAAGCTTTACGTTAGCTAATACACTACCCCACCCCCCACCCCCCATTATGAGTTATCAAAGGGGACAAAGCTGTAATAATTGCTTCACCATCCCTACAGTCTGTCCTACATGGGCAGGACTACTACTCCCTTCAGGGATTGGTGTATCGTGTATCAGTTTCTTCCTGGACTTCTGATCAAGGTGGCACAACACTTTGTGGAGCAAAATCACTCTATACTGATTCAAAGCAGATGAATCCATGAACTACAAACCTTAGCTTCCAAGGGGAAAGACCCTGACTCATGGAGAAATAAAGCGTGGACCAGTTAGTGGCATATATGCTATTTGAATGGGTTGTAATTTGACTGTTGGCTTTCATTACAGTCGTGTGTTCTGACCATGATCTCCTCAGGTATTTTCTTAACACACAAGTTAGATTGGGTTTTCTTGTGTGGTGTGATATATTTCGTTTTTAGGGTTGTGCACTGTGCATCCCGCTACTTATCTTTTATTCCTGTTATTGAGGGCCTATTCTTTCCCTAGTCTGCTATCCAGGGCTTTTTTTCAGCAGGAACGATGGGGAACGCAGTCCCGGCACCTCCAACACTTAGTGTAAGTAATAGCAAGGGGCACTGGAGTGTGTCGGAGGGTCTATTGTCCTTGGTGGTGGGGGATCTATTTTTGAAGGGGGGGTTAATTGTTGCTGGGGGGTCTATTGTTGCTGGTGGGGGATTTGTTGTTGATGGGGTGGGGAGTAACTGTTGCTGAGAGGGATCTACTGTTGAATGAGGGGTCTATTGTTGCTGGCTGCTGGAGGATCTGTTGTTGCTGTTGGGGGTCTATTGTTGCTGGGGTGAATCTATTGTTGCTGGGAGGTCTTTTTCTTTCGGGAGGGGTGTATATTATTGCTAGTGAGAATATATTGTTGCTGTAGAGGGGGGTCTATTGTTTCTGGCTGGATACTTCTTGTTATCATTAACAAATTTCATATGAATTAGCATCTTAAAACGATACTTGTACTGGGAGGTGAGTATTGGGTGGAACCAAAGGATGGTGCTCGGAGGTGGGCAAGGGGGTGGAGACAAGTTGTGACTCATAAGGGGGGAGTACGTGCACCTGTTTTCTGAGAAAAAAAGCCCTGCTGCTACCTATTCTTACTCCAATCACTGTTCAAATGTTGCCACCAGGCCAACGACCTCAAATATACAAACAATGTGATTAAGAACTATCTTCAGTGTAAAGAACAAGGAGTCCTGGAAGTGATAGTCACCTCCACAGAGCTCTGACCTCAACATCATTAAGTCTATCTGAGATTACATTGAGAGACAAAAGGATTTGAGGCAGCCGACATCCGCAGAAGACCTGTGGTTAGTTCTCCAAGTTGTTTGAAAACCACTTACTTGCCGTTGGCTGAATTACTTCAAAAACTGTGTGCAAGTGTACAAAAAATAATTGATTAATGCTGTTTTGAAAACAAAGGGTGGTCACACCAAATGTTAATTTGATTTTGATGTCTTTTTTGTTAATTTACTTTCCAATTTGTTATTTGATAAATATAAACTAATAACACTATTTCTGAAAGCATTCTTAGTTTACAGCATTTTTTCACACCTCCCTAAACTTTGGCACAAGTGTATGTATTTAGCTGCTGCAACGGAGCACTCACAGAACTGACTAGGCAAACTAACTTATCATGTGAACCATACATGCTGTATGTGCAGACATAGAGTAAGCATCTTATCACTATATGCTGATTACAAAGCATATACACTCCTTTTGAGTTGTGTTTTGTTGCTGTTTAGTGCAATTCATGTCATTATATACATATTATGAATGTATTCAATTAGATAGCATTTACAAGATGGAAATGTCATTGTTTTAATTAATGTTTCATCTATTTTATACCCTTCTGGGGGTAAGGAATACAAGCCAAGAATATTTAAAACAGGAAAAAAGTCCACACATTATTATTATCAAAATTCTGTCTAATATTTGTTATTTCAAAAGAATAACAATATTTATTTTTTGTATGAAACTTTTGTTAAGATACCTTCTAAGGGGAACATGTTCATGCATTATCAATCAGCCTATTATAATTCAGCCTCATATTTGTTATTTCCAAGGAGTGACAATATCTCTCTTTTGTTAAACATTTAATCACTTCCCGTCCAGACTTTTGTAAAATGACGGCTGGGCGGAACATTCGTTGTTCTGGGAGGACGTCAATGATATCCTCCTGGAACACTCCTTGCACGTACCCTTTGGGCTGCTTTGTGGTGCAATCTATCACTGATCAGTGTACCGGACGTTTGTCGGTACCATGTGATCGCTGTGACTTGTCACAGCAGACCGCATGGCAATTGTACACAATGGATGGCTTCCTTTCATGCCATTCATTGTGTACAATTATGTTGCCAGCTGTGATTGGTCACAGTGATCACATGGTACAGACAGGACCAATCATAACCCATAAGTACTGTACCATGTGATTAGCTGTGGCCAATCAAAGCTAATCACATCAATACACACTGAATTAATCTGTTTCCTTCAGTAAAAATGGATGCTTATACCAGTGAAATAGTCGTTTTTACATACATTTACCAGTCAGTGTCCCTAATCACTGTCACATCAAAAAGAAAAATTGTGAAAACATATTTTTTTCAATTTCATAATATTCCAAAAAAATTGTGATAAAAGAAATTACAACTTCAAAAAACTCACCATGCCTCTTATTAAATACCTTGAACTGTCTGTTTTCCAAAAGGGGGTAATTTGGGGGATATTTGTACTGTCCTGGCATACTGTTCTGTCCTTATTTAGGAAACTAGACAGGTTGTCAGTACATCAGGATTGATTGATTTTCAGATACCATACCATACCTTAGTTTGTGGACTCTGATTTGGGTTATATTCGCCAAAGAAATGTAGCAGAATACAGTTTGGCTTAAATTTATGAAGAAAGATTATTTATTTGCAAAATGTTCTAACAGAAACGAAGAAACTTCTTTAACCACCTCAATACAGTGCACTTATGCCCCCTTCCTGTCCAGAACAATTTTCAGCTTTCAGCGCTCTCACAGTTTGAATCACAATTACTCATGCAGTATTGTACCCATATGAAACTTGCGTCCTTTTTTTCATACAAATAGTTTTCTTTTGATGGTATTTAATCACTAGTGTTTTTTTTTGTGCTATAAATAAAAAAAATGCCTTTTTCTTTGTTTCTGTCATACAATTTTGCTAATTTGTAATTTTTCTTCATATATTTTGGCCAAAATTTATACTGCTATATATCTTTGGTAAAGATAACCCAAATTAGTGTATATTATTTGGTCTTTGTGAAAGTTATAGAGTGCCAATCACTGAAAATTGATCACATCTGATCAGTACATCAGGTGTATCTCTTTTCTTGAGACACTAACAAGTCAGGAAAGTACAAATACCCCCCAAATTACTCATCTTTAGAAAGTAGACATTCCAAGGTATTAAGTAAGTAGCATGGTGAGTTTTTTTAAGTTGTCATTTTTCCCACAATTCTTGGCAAAATGAAGATTTTTTTTTATTTTTTTTACAAAATTGTCATATCAGGTTATTTCTCACACACAGCATATGTGTACAACAAATTACACCCCAAAATACATTCTGCTACTCTTCCTGAGTATGGCGATACCACATGTGGGAGACTTTTACACAGCCTGGCCACATACAGAGGACCAACATTGAAGTAGCACCTTCAGGCGTTCTAGGAGCATAAATGACATATATCATTTCTCAACCACCTATTGCACTTTTGAAGGCCCTGGAGCACCAGGACAAAGGGAACTGCCCACAAAATAACCCCATTTTGGAAAGCAAACACCCCAACGTATAATCTATGAGGCATAATGAGTCCTTTGAACGGTTCATTTTTTTCCAGAAGTTTTTGGAAAATGTGAAAAAAAAATGAAAACGCATTTTTTTCACACAAAGTTGTCCATTTATAAGTTATTTCTAACACATAGCATGTATATAGCAAAAATTACACCCCAAAATACATTCTGCTACTCTTCCTGACTATGGCAATATCACATGTGTGAGACTTTTACACAGCCTGGCCACATACAGAGGACCAACATTGAAGCAGTACCTTTAGGCGTTCTAGGAGCATAAATTATACATCTCATTTCATTCCTACCTATCACACTTTTGAAGGTCCTGGAGCACCAGGACAGTGGAATTACCCACAAAATGACCCCATTTTGGAAAGCAAACACCCCAATGTATATTCTATGAGGCATGGGCTGCAAATAGGTACTTGGGTACTCTGATGGGCTGCAGATAGGTACTTGGGTACTCTGATGGGTTGGTGACAGGTACTCGGTACTCTGATGGCCTGGTGACAGGTACTCGGGTACCCTGATGGCCTGGTGACAGGTACTCAGGTACTCTGAGGGCCTGGTGACTGGTATTAGGGTACTCGGAAGGGTGGTGACAGGTACTCATATGGACTGTGACAGGTACTTGGGTACTCATATGGACTGTGACAGGTACTCAGGTACTCATATGCACTGTGACATGTACTTGGGTACTTAGATAAACTGTGACAGGTACTCAGGTACTTATATGTACTGTGACAGGTACTCAGGTACTCATATGGACTGTGACAGGTACTCAGATGAACTGTGACAGGTACTCGGGTACTCAGATGGACTATGACAGGTACTTGGGTACTCAGGTGGACTATGACAGGTACTTGGGTACTCAGGTGGACTGTGACAGGTACTCGGGGTACTCTGATGGACTGTGACAGGTACTCAGGTACTCAGATGGACTGTGACAGGTACTCGGGTACTCTGATGGACTGTAACAGGTACTCAGGTACTCTTGTACTCAGATGGACTGTCAAACACGAAAAAAACTCTCCTGCACTCTGGTGTCTAGTTTCTCAATACGTGATGTAGTCAACTTCCTAAAGTAATGCCTGGCGTCTTGCTATTATAGCACTGATCGTTGTATAAATGTCACTGATCCCAAAATAGTGTCAAAAGTGTCCGATATGTCTGCTGCAATATCACAGTCATGATAAAAATCGCAGATCGCCGCCATTACTAGTAAAAAAAAAAATAATAATAAAAATGCCATAATTCGATCCCCTATTTTGTAGATGCTATAACTTTTTCGCAATCCAATCAATATACGCTTATTGCAATTTTTTTACCAAAAATATGTAGAAGAATGCATATCGGCCTAAACTGAGGAAATTGTTATTTTTTTTTTTTTAAATTGGGGAGTATTTATTATAGCAAAAAGTAATAAATATTGTGTTTTTCTTTCAAAATTGTCGCTCTTTATTTGTTTATAGCGCAAAAAATAAAAACCGCAGAGATGATCAAATACCACCAAAAGAAAGCTCTATTTGTGGGGGAAAAAAAATGATCAAAATTAATTTGGGTACAACATTGCAGGACTGCACTTTTCGCATTCAAATTGTGACAGTGCTGAAAGCTGAAAATTGACCTGGGCAGGAAGGGGGTCAAAATGGAAGTGGTTAAGTGGGATAGCAGGCACGACCACCTGCCACGTGCAATTGTGGGCACGAGAGGCAGAACAGGGACATGTGTGTGCGCAAACACACAAATCCCTGTTCTGTGAGGAGAGAAGAGACAGATCGTCTGTTCCTACTAGCTAGGAACCACGATCTGTCATCTCCTATAATCAGTCCCCTCCCCCCACAGTTAGATCACACACGAGGGAACACAGTTAACCCCTTGATCGCCCCCTAGTGTTAACCCCTTCCCTGTCAGAGACATTTATACAGTAATCAGTGCATTTTTTTAGCGCTGATCGCTATATAATTGTCAGTCATCCCAAAAATGTGTCAAAATAAAAATCACAGATCACCGCCATTACTAGTAAGAAAAATAAATGATAAAAATGGCATTAATCTATCCCCTATTTTGTAGACGCTATAGCTTTTGCTATAACTTTTGCACAAACCAATTAATATACGCTTATTGCGATTTTTATTGGCAACAATATGTAGAAGACTACATATCGGCCTAAACTGAGAAAAAAATTTGCTTTTTTTTAAAAAAAATGGAAATATTTATTATAGCAAAATGTACAAAATATTGTGTTTTTTTTCAAAATTGTCACTCTTTTTTTGTTTAAAGAGCAAAAAAAAAAAAAACGCAGAGATGAGCAAATATCACCAAAAGAAAGCTCTATTTGAGGGAAAAATTTTGTTTGGGTACAGCGACTCAGTGCCCTATCGCAAAAAATGGCCTGGTCATTGAGCAGCCAAGTCTTCCGGGGCTGAAGTGGTTAAAAATAAAAATAATTGAGGTTCTAAGAAGATCTGCTATATACCAGCCAACATCCCAATCTTGGGTATAGTACAAAATTCCCCCCCTTTAGAGGCATAAACTGTGAGACATACAATTTTGTAAAAAAGTATAAAGTATTTTTATTAAACAATGTATCAAAAAATATATCAAAAAATATATCAAAAAATATATCAAAAAAAATATATCAAAAAATATATAATATTGTACCCATACAATCATGTGCTTAGAGAGTGTCTATACAAATTGCTTTTTTGGGGCTTAAGTAGTTATCCTCCCTGGCGGTATGATTATTTCTGATTTTTGGTGCTGAAAGCGGTACAATTATTTTGCATGGAAATTTGGCGTTTTATATTGTAGACCTGCAATTCTTAGGAATAACTCACTTAAATATGTCCAAACCAGAGTCTAGTAGACATCCCGGGTATTATAAACACAAAATCATAAATTATAATATAATAAATAACTATAAAAATTATTCAATAATGTAATCAAATCAAAAACACTGAAATTTGCTCAGTTGCAGAATTGTCACTGTCATTAGATTTAGTATTTGATGACGAATTTCCCCAAAAATCGCTATCACTCAATTCTGCAAGTGATTCTAATTTATTATCACTGTTTTCTAGCTGGTCTAAAATCACTTTTGACATAAAGGGACACTTTTTGGTTGCTATGGACAATCTCCAAATTACAGGCAGAAAAAAATGTATTTATAATATAAAACTACATGCAGGGCACTGGACAGACTACTAGGGACAAAGGGAATGTGTAATTTCTTTATACAGTACTGTAATCTGTAAGATTACAGTACTGTATGTGTTTTGTGTGTTTTTACTTTTTAGAATTTGGCGCCGATCTCCGCTCCCGTCTGTCATAATGTCGCAGAGAATGGAGCTTAGCGGCACTCGGGCACTGTGTGAATCGAGCGGAGGAGCTCACACACACAGCGAGGAGACATCGCAGGATCCAGGGGACAAGGTAAGTAAGTCTCCCTGTATCCTGTAATGCGATCCCGAGTCTGGCTCGGGGTTACCGCTTATGGTACTGAAGTTCCACCCCGAGCCAGACTCTGCCAGGGGGGTTAAACAGATGATATATTGAGAGATTTTTTTTTGGAAACCTGGTTTGATTTTTTTTTGGGAAAATTATTTTTTATGTTTTCAATAACACATATAGGGGGTTATTTACGAAAGCCGTGCGCCATCAGTAGAGGCATCGCTCATTTCCATATTTCCAAAATGGTGCGCTGGTAATAGAGCTCGAATCCCCCATTTACTATAGAGATCTCGGCACACGGCAATCTGTGCGCCGCTATGGACATGGGCCATGGCATCTCCAATTCAGTATTAACAGAAGATGGAGGTGCCAATATTATGGGGTGATGTGGGGTGATGTGAGGAAGTTTAGTAACAACTGCCCAAGTAACAAATATGCCCAAAATAGAATGAGAAAGTAACTGTTTCAGAGAAAGCCTGCTGTGCCTGCAAGTACGTTTAGAACTGTGTGAGATCAATGTAAGCAGTGCGCATGTGCAAGTGGCTCTTGCACTCGTTCACATGAGTTTGTTCACTGCGTGGCCAAAATCTTAGTACATGTTAAGCAATGTACATGCAATTATATGGGTTGAATGGGGGCACCTCTAAACTTGACAATTTTTTTTTTTTTTTGTTACGCTGATTCACCTTCATGTATTTTTTTAAAGAGATTTGCACACAGGTCATGTTAGCATGTTACGTTCCCAACATGTAGCATTCACCTTGTTAAAATTATGTAAAAAGACTCTTGCTCATCTTGCTCCTCTTAAAAGGGCATTTAACCTCCCCCTCTAATGCATATGATTTCCTTGGGCTAGATTTGGCTTTTAAAGGGGAACTCCACACTCCATTCTCCAATGCTCTTGTCTCCCACCCCCTCTAATCCCTTGGATTTAATGGGCTAGCTTTTGCTTTTAAAGGGGAACTCCACTCCATTCTCAAAAGGCTGTGAGCTGCCTTCACCAATCCAAACCACATCCTTTTTCAGCGCATACAATAGGGCCAGCTAGGACAGGGGCGAGAAGAGCGATCACCCAACCCCCTCCTGAATCATACAAGGCCACATGCACTCAACATAGCTGGCTGAATTTGGGGCTGAATTTGGGGCATAGTGGGCTCAGCCATCTACCAACCACAAAGAACCTTGTACCCACTAGTTTAAAGGTGCTTTCCACATTCCGTAAAGCCCCCTGTCTGCAGCCCCCCACAACCCCAACCTAGGGTTGTGTGGAAGAGGCCCTTGTCCCACTGAATATGCAAAAAAGGTGGTTGACTTTTGGGGTGCCTGAGTCCCTCCTGCCCCCAAGCATCCACCCCCCTTTCATGGGCTACCTTGCTGTGTGTTTGGCTAGGGGGTTGTTAGTGTGTGGGAGGGGCACAATATTTTGTTAGTGGTACGGTTTAGGCGGTATTTTTCACGTGGGGGTTCTCATTTTAAGCCTTAACAGACCCAAATGGCCTTGTATGTATTGGGCAGGCAGGCTAATTTTTATTCTGGGTTAAAATCATGCAGCTGCAATGTAGATTTGTAAGTTTTCTCTAAAGCTGTACATCTTTGAAGCAGCATTTTAAATACATGCTTCAGATGCATCACTTTACAGGTAGAGTACATTTGGGTGTATTGTCTATTTGTATTTTGTTTGCTATGTTTGTTATGTATTTTTTTACTTTTATTTATTTATTTTTGGGTGGGGATATTTTTCCCTGGAATATTTGGATGTTGTCAATTTTGTTTTGCAGATGCATGCTCAATCCAAGTAATGCATTTTACACCCCCCCCCCCCCAAAAAAAAACAATTTTCATGCAACAGATTCCCCAGCTGCAGCTTAACTAGGCTGATTGGCATGGCAAAACAAAAAAAGGTATGATTTGTCTAAAAGCTACTTTCCTGGTGCCTTCATGGTAGCCTATGCATGGATTGTGTATACGCTGCCATGAATAGGCACCAGGAAATTTTCCAGCCTCAGGCCTCAAGTCCCCCCCCCCCCCCCCGTCAGGACATGTTTTGGGAATTTATCTTAGCTAAAATAGCTGTCCAAAATACCAAGCCATTGACTCTGATTTAAAGCACCTGTGCAAGATGAAGGAAAACCTGCAAACACCGCCTGTACTTGAGGACAAGGTTGAGAACCACTGATTTAGAGCACTGAGCTAAAATCTAGCTCTAAACAATCCTATTCTAATTGTGGGCATTTGAGGGAAACCTGCTTGTTTTTTTTTAAGTTGGGCATTGTGTCCCTTTTCTGAAAATGTATTAAATTATTAAGTAATAATTTGGGGTGTACACAGGAAAATGCTAGAGTGTAATTTACCTAATTGGGACACCATTTAGATTGACCTGTGTGTCCCCAAGGAAAGATATTTTTTGGGTTTTACCCTCACTTCCTGTTTGGCTATGTGACAGGAAGTGAATACATTTGAAGGAGAAACTGGCAAAATTTGGGAGGTGTCTTCACTCTATCAGGGGTGCAGACATCCCCAAAAACTGACAATACTTCTAATCCCTCTGTACTCTATCCCCAAGCAAAAATAAGAAAGGATTTTATTTAGTTAAAATTTGCAAAGACACATTCCTTCAACTGTGATGCATGTCAATGGCCTATTTAGACCTTGTTTAACCACTTCAGCCACGGAAGATTTGGCTGCTCAATGACCAGAGCATGTTTTGCAATACGGCACTGCATTGCTTTAACTGACAATTGCGCGGTTGTGCGACGCTGTACCCAAACAAAATTGATGTCCCTTTTTTCCCCACAAATAGAGCTTTCTTTTGGTGGTATTTGATCATCTCTGCTGTTTTTATTTTTTTGCGCTATAAACAAAAAAGAGCGCCAATTAAAAAAAATATATATATATATTTTGTACTTTTTCTGTAATAAATATTCCCATTTTTTTCTCATTTTTATACAGCGATCGGTGCTATAAAAATGCACTGATTACTGTATAAATGTCTCTGGCAGGGAAGGGGTTAACACTACCGGCAATCAAGGGGTTAACTGTGTTCCCTGACTTTGTGTTCTAACTGTAGGGTGAGGGACTGACTAGAGGGGATGACAGATTGTGGTTCCTAGCTCTCCATGTGTGTGTTTACACACACACATCCCTGTTCTGCCTCTCGTGCCCGCGATCGCTCGTGGCCGCCGGTCATCACGACCGTCTGCCACGAGCATCAGCAACCCCGCAGTGCAGCCATGCGCGCCTGCTAACCCTCTAAAAATAGCCGATGTATAGCTACAACGGCTCGCGGAATCGTGCCGACCTGCCGCAGTATAATGACGGCGGCTGGTCGGCAAGCGGTTAATAGAAAATACCAGTTGCCTTTCACTATAAACATTTGTTAGTCCAGTCCTAGAAATCTGCATCTGCTTTATCATTAATTGCCATAAAAATTGGCGTCCTGCACCAAATGTATCTAGATGCGCGACCGCTGTTTATGTGAGATGCGCAACTGCTGTGTGCGCGGAGGTATGTACCCGTGGCGTATTTCTGTTTCCCGGAAGCGCTGGCCAGCACACAGGAAAGACATCACGCCTCTCCAGGAAGGTGCTTGTACTACTGCTAATTTCTTCCCACCACCATGCCTCGCTCACTGTTCTCTGAGGAAGAGATGATGCTTATTTTAAATTTAAGATCATTTTTTATTTATGTTTACATGGGGTGGTGTTTGTGTGGGTCATGTGTGTATGTCTAAATGATTTGGCCTCAAAACACACACCTACCCTTCCTGTGTACAGATTCACTTCCGGGCCAATGTATATTGCTCCCTGCTTCAGTGTGTGTATATATATAGATATATCTATATCTATATATACACAGATGTAGGTTCTTGTGTACATCAGCAGAGAGAAGTTGGGTAGATGCCACACTCCCAATTCTGAAGGCATAATAATGGTCTAGCACAGGGGTCTTCAAACTATGGCCCTCCAGTTGTTCAGGAACTACAATTACCATCAGGCCTAGTCATGTCTGTGAATGTCAGAGTTTTACAATGCCTCATGGGATGTGTAGTTTCGCAACAGCTGGAGAGCCGTAGTTGGAAGATTCCTGATCACTCTAGCATGTCTTGAAAAAAAGTGGTTTTCCATGTGCCTTGTATAATACCCAAGAAATATTGTTTGAAAAATACAAGTGGGTCATGGCACATCTATATTTCAAATTTGGCACTTAAGATGGTCATGCACTATGCAATCTGATTGGCCAATCTCTGTAAAACTCGATATTTAGTCAAAATAGGTAATAGGAAGACGCACTTAACCACTTCAGCCCCGGACCAATTGGCAGCCAAAGGACCAGGCCCCTTTTTGCGATTCGGCACTGCGTCGCTTTAACTGACAATTGCGCGGTCGTGCGACGTGGCTCCCAAACAAAATTGGCGTCCTTTTTTTCCCACAAATAGAGCTTTCTTTTGGTGGTATTTGATCGCCCCTGCGGTTTTTATTTTTTGCGCTATAAGCAAAAATAGAGCGACAATTTTGAAAAAAATGCAATATTTTTTTACTTTTTGCTATAATAAATATCCCCAAAAAATATATAAAAAAAAACATTTTTTTTCCTCAGTTTCAGCCGATACGTATTCTTCTACATATTTTTGGTGAAAAAAATCGCAATTAGCGATTATTGATTGGTTTGCGCAAAAGTTATAGCGTTTACAAAATAGGGATAGTTTTATAGCATTTTTATTAATATTTTTTTTTTTACTAGTAATGGCGGCGATCAGCGATTTTTATTGTGACTGCGACATTATGGCGGACACATCGGACATTTTTGACACATTTTTGGGACATTTGTCATTTATACAGAAATCAGTGCTATTTAAATAGCACTGATTCCTATGTAAATGACAGTTGTAGTGAAGGGGTTAACCACTAGTAGGGGGGCGTGGCTGTACGTCTGACGTCATTGATCGGCGTTCCCGATGACAGGGAACCGTCGATCACTGACAGTCAGTGTAGGAAGCGTGGGGAGAGGTTTGTTTACACAAACCTCTCCCCGTTCTTCAGCTCCGTAACCCGATCGCGGGACACCAGCGGCGATCGGGTCCGCTGGTCCCGCGGCCGGGGTCACGGAGCTCCCGACCGGGTCGCGAGCGCGCCGCTGGCGGCACGCGCGCGACCCACAGGCAGGCACATGCACAATCACGTACAGGTACGTGATTTTGCCTGCCCGTGCCATTTTGCCGACGTATATCGGCGTTAGGCGGTCGGGAAGCGGTTAAACAATTAATTCAAATTATAGGAAATCAAACAGGCTCTTGCACTAAATCAAATGTATTTAAGTTTTAACTGATTGCAGTGTATGATCACCTTTAAAGATCAAGATCTGAAAAAAAATTATTTATTGATTTTAGAAACACTTCTCTGCTCTTTGTAATGTATTGAAAGATTTGGGTAAAAAAACAAAAAAACAAATTTCAAAGATATATTAGATTTGATAGGAATGAGATTGGCATCAAAAGGGCTAATTGACTGAGAACACCTACTATTTGCCTAACAAGACACATCCAATGAGTTGAAATTAACCAATTGTATTGGGCGTGGACTTTTATCAATGAGAAAACCGCAATTACCCTAGCTACATATGCGTGTATTTATTATCGCTACTTTCGCTTCTTCAATGTGCACCGCATGTTCGATTAATGATTTTTCCGGTGCACCAATTAATGAATGAACTGGTGCAGTGCCTTCTTCTTAAACTGACTGACGTTTTATAAAACTTTTTTTTGCATTGACACATGTCCCCTTTGGCAGGACCCAGGTCCCCAAACACTTTTTATAACGATAATTTGCATATAAGCCTTACAATTAACACTTTTGATTTTTCATGTTAATGTCCAATAGACTTTAACAGTGTTCCAGCGGCTTTCAAATTTTCCCCCGAACACTGCATATTGTTCGGTGTTTGCTAGAACATCAGAACAACCAAAGTTCCACCCGAACCCGGGCCGAACCGTTCACCCATCCCTATCATCCACCAGCCCGAGCAGGCAGTACCTTATCAAAGGACTTAAAGAGATAGTTGTCACCTTCTGTACAACCATCAAAATATCCTCCCAGTATTTCTGTATACCCGGACAATCCCAGAAGATATGCATACAGTCAGCCCCCCTTGCAGAACAATGCCAGCAAGAAGAGATGACTGAACCAAAAATTATAGCTATCTTCGCCGGGGTCATGTATATATGATGCAGAAATTTGTAGTGGATCAGTTGGTCACGGGCCGAGATTAGTTTGGTAAGGGGTGTATCCCAGACATCCTCCTAATCTTCCATGTCCAAACCATGGACCACCGACTCCCAATTAGCTCTACACATACTCATTAGCCGAACAGTCTCAAGGAAAAGGAACTTATAGATAGTAAATAGCGGCTTTTTAAGATCATCTTCCCTTTGTATGGATTCAAGGGCAGACCCTGAGAACGAAACCCTTACATGTTTAAACTGTGTTTGGTATGTGTGTCTAAGCTGTATATAGCAAAACAAATGGGTATTTGGCAACTGATGTAGAGACTTCAGTTCATCAAAAGACTTAAGCTGCCCATTTGTTGTGACATCATCAATCTTTTTTTCGTCCAGACCACTGGATCTTCAAAGGCAAAAAATTGGGGCAGATTGGGATTTCTCCACAAAGTGGCATGAGGCGAGAGTGGGAAGGGACCCCAAAATTCCTTACCATGGGCAACCATCCCAGCACATAACACTGACCTCATAAAAGTGGTTAAGACATAGGGTGATCTGGGCCCCCTAAATACCAAATGAGCCAACACTTCATAGGAACTTACGGGCGCTGCCAACAGGGCAACCGCAGCATCATCATATGGACCAGTGAGCCACCTATTGACTATAACCAATGTCCTGCAGAGAAGTATTTGTAAAAATTGGGCACAGCTAGGCCCCCCTCTTTCCAAGGCTGTTGTAACACCCCAAGCTTAAGTCTAGCCACCCTCCCCTGCCATATAAATTCTGATACTAAACCATGAATGGATTTGAAAATAGATTTAGGAATCCAAACAGACAAATTCTGCATTGTATACAGCAAGAGAGTTAGAAGCTTAATTTTAAAAGAGAAGTAATGTTTTTTTTTTCAGTTTCGTACTTACCTAGGTGGATGCAGCTTCGGACCGATGCAGCATCGGTCCCCCAGTGCCTGTACAATGAGAACCGAGCGATCAAACCCTGCCGATGGCTTGGTTCTCACAGCCCCCCGAGCAGAGAGCTGCTGACTGTCAATCAGCAGCTCTCTGTTCTGCTCCCTCCTCGCTCACTAGAGCGCTGAGCTGTGGAGGGGTAGGGAGCGGCTGTCTCAGCCTGAGTTCCTAATAAAGTCTGAGACTGAGTTGGTAATGGTAAGCCCCTGGTTTGATTTTGAGACAAAGCTATTGAATACATAGCAAACCATCAAAAAAAAAAAAGATAATAATAAATTTGAGGCAGAATTTAAAAATATTTTCAGTTTTATTTAAGAGTTCATCAGATGAATATTTGATGGACAATTTACACAAGTAAATACTCTTCAAAAAACATTGCAACTAGGTTGTAACTGAAATGGGCCCAGAGAACGCTTCATTGCACGTTGTTTTACTTGCTGTAATTTCTGATGTAGCCTGCTATACAGGGTGGAGTTATCTGTACTTGGAGGTGAGGACTCCAGAGACCAGAGCAAGGAATTTGTCAAAGGCAGCCTGAACCTCAGGAGTGAAATCACCGGGGAAGTGAGAAGCCAAGACCACCTGGATAGTGTGAGACAGCAGCTGCAAAGAGAAATAGAGGATATATTATTTTTGTGTATATAGACACACTTGTATTATTTAATAAGTAAAGTAATGTTCAAACTGCTTTTTGAAATTATTTTTTTTTATTTAATGTACTCTTAAAAGAGAAGTACAGATTGCTGAGAGGCTGAGACTGGTATCAGTCCAGGCACCTGACAGATCCAGACTCCCAGAGTCGGGATGATGTGGTGCCTAGACTGATCTGTGTGACGTCAGCAGAGAGCGGAATTCAGACCGCTCTCTGCTGAAAATGGGTCACAAGAGTGCAAAACGAGTTGCACTTCTGTGACCCATAGAAGAAGCCCAGCCAAACAAGCTCAGGCTGGACAGAGCAAACTGCTTCTTTTAAATGGTGCCCAATGAAAGTATCTGGTGGAAGGTGCTCTTCTCCAAATCAAGGGATACAATACTACCATACCTTACCTGCCTATAATGGTTACACTCTGGCTTCAATACCTTCCAAGTTAATGACCGGAAACAAATATGCATATCAAGAGTTTTGACTTATGTCAGCAATAACAGCCTCTATGTTTGCCATGACAACTTTCCTAAAGACTGACACAAAATGTACAGTATATTGGTCATCTGAATGCCCACCTGAGTTTCAATACTATATAATGCTGCAAATACATTTAAAACGCAATGCATTTTGTTCACCTGAATCAAGTTCTCGTATTATTATATAGAAAGATTCAGTAGTACTTACAGCAAAGTTTCCTGGGTCCACTCTTAGGTTGTAGGCATGCAGGTCACTGAGGGTGGACAGGTTGCCAGCAAGGTCATCCAGGTGATGGGCTGCACCTGCAAGAGCATTAATAATCTTTCCACCATGTGTGTTGAGGTCAGCAGAGCCAGGGGTCTGATCAAAGTGAGTGAAATAAGTCTTGGTCTGGGGGAAGCTAAGGAGAAGCCTAAACATAAAAATAAAAAAATAAATGGAAATGGTTTGAAATAAATCTATCCACGCACACTTCTGACCTGATATTATGCTTCTGTGGTTAATATGGTAGCTTATAGTAATAATATTTATTAAGCACATTTTTCCTACTGATTTTATAAACATCAATAAAGCAAAGTTATCAAATTTTTATTCCTTCACTGATGTCAAAACTAGCAGAAGAAAAACGGTGCTGTCCTGTTTCATGCCTTGATGGTAACTATTTGCACACAAATGGTACATAATGTATGATATATAAAATACCAGTAGTAGCAATCACCAATGACTTACACCATGGGTGCTCAACCTGTGGCACTCCAGCTTTTGTGGAACTACAAGTCCCATGAGGCATTGCAAGGCACTGACAGTTACAAACATTACTCCCAGAGGCATGATAGAACTTGTAGTTCCACAACAGTTGGAGGGCCACAGGTTGAGCACCCATGACTTGCATCTATCTCTCAATTTTCATTGATGCTTGACTTCCCCTGAATTTTTTTTTTTTTTTTTTTTTTTTGTAGGGTAGGGGCAGGTTATAAATTCTATCAGTAGTATCTAAGCTTTTTAAGAAGACTATACACATAGATCATAGAACTAGAATGGCATAACCCATGTAATGAATACATGTTTGTAAGTTTAACTTGTTACATTAACCTAGGAACTCCTGTGCTGTTACATTAAACAACCAGTTGAAATTGCACATTGTATTTATCTATATAAAATATAACCAATAATAAAAGAACCTTACCTGGTCAAAGCCTCGGAGCCCAGAGCACTGCCCTGAGATCCAATCTTTCCCACGATGGAAAGCACAGCAGCCTTCTCACTTGCAGATAGACTCATTGTGATGATCAGGAGTTGGTGTAGTACACGTTAGATCAGCTTGGCAACTCTAGAAAAGTCCACATTAAACTGAAAATCTTGCCAGTTTTTAAAGCATTAGGATACCATTCACAATGGTCAAGATGCATTTCTATTGGCTGAAAACTGCATACCACCCATTAGAACTGACTTATCTTCTGAACCATACATGCTGTATGTGCTGATGTAGGGTAAGCATCTTATCACTATATGCTGATTACAAAGCATATACACTCCCTTTGTGTTTACTGAGCTATTGCTGATCATTACAGCTTAACATATTAAATTACACGGCATTACACATATATTTTAAATGTACTCAATTAGATAGCATTTGAGTTGAAAACGATAGTTGTGATTGTTTTAATTAATGTTTTCTATCTTTTCTATCCTTTTGGTTATCAAGAACACCAATCAAGTGTAGTTTTAACAGAAAAAGTCCAATTATGTCTAAACAACATCATACTTGCACCCTATATATTATTATTTTGAAAGTAACAAGATTTATATTCTTGTAAGAGACTTTTGTTAGGCACTAAAGCATGTCATGTATGACCTTAATATAAATAGACACAGTGGGGGGGGGGGGGGGGGGGGGGGGTAGATTTACTAAAACTGATGCACACAGAATCTGGTGTAGCTGTGCATGGTCGCCAATCAGGTTCTAACTTCAAGCTCCTTCAATTAAGCTTTAAAGATAAAACCTGGAAGCTGATTGGTTTCTATGCAGAGCTGCACCAGATTTTGCATGCTTCAGTTTTAGTAAATCATCCCCAGTATATTTCTAGGCATTGCAAATGGACACTCTCAGTAATGACTCTCTTATAGTCACCAGACTTAAAAGAGCTAGTATTCTGTATGTATGACAAGAAAAGAGGGAAGAAAAGGCGGGGGGGGGGTGAAAAGGGGCAATTTTTAAATGCCAAATATCCTACATTCTACCTATCTAATGGCACAGAGAAAAAAGGGGGAGTGGCGATTTGTATTGCAAAAAATATTCCATTTACACCATCCACAGTTATTAAAGATAAAGAAGGGAGATACATCATGGTGGTGGGGAATATAAACGGAAATATATTAACCTTAGTCTCTTATTATGCCCCTAATACGGGCCAAATACAATTTTTTGAGAATATGCTTAAAATAATACTGCCACATATGCAGGGCCATGTTTTATTAGGGGGTGATAGTAATGTGTCTTTAGACCAAACCCTAGATAGATCTAATTCCAATAAACCAATTCTGAAACATACCCCCAAGCAAGGTTGTAAATTGGCTTGGATATTACACTATTATGATCTTATAGACATATGGAGAGACTTCAATCCCTCAACCAGAGATTACACTCACTATTCCGCAGTCCACAAAACGTATTCACGTATAGACCATATATTTACACCTTCATCACTTCTTCCTTCAGTGGTCTCGGACAAAATACTGTCCACTTCATGGTCAGACCACTCTCCGGTACAAATCTCACTTGCTGACATATGGACCAGACCGAAACCTTTGTTGTGGCGTTTAAATGTTTCTTTACTTAATGACCCTGTCATATTTACTGAAATAGAGACAGCCTTACGACATTATTTTATTGAAAATCGTGCAACTGATACCTCCCCAACTGTTAACTGGGCGGCTCATAAAGCCACAATTCGTGGCAAATTAATTCAAATAGCCTCCAGAACCAAACATAATTACGCTCAACAAATACAACTACATGAGAATGAACTACGACATATAGTCCAGGAACAAAAGTCTAATCCTAAACTTGACTTGAGAAGAAAGATTGATGCGGCACGTACAACATTGAATATTAGTCTCACTACTAGAGCAGAAAAATATTTACATTGGTCTAGACATCGTTTCTACACTTTAGGAGATAAACCATCCACGCTTTTGGCCAGGAAACTTACTCCTAGACCTTACAACCCAGCTATGTCAAAAATACGGACACATGAAGGGAAATTGACTCAAAACCCTGAATCTATTATAGTAGAGTTTTCTAATTTTTTCTCTAAACTATATCAAAAACCAGATCCGTTTCCAACATTTCAGGCAGATGAATTCTTTAGAGACATCCCCTCCCACAGATAGCGCAGGAACATATGGAATTAATGGAGGAAGATTTCACTGAGAGTGAAATAGCAATAGCAATTAGGAGTCTAAATCCTTCCAAAGCTCCTGGCCCAGATGGCTTTTCCGGCCACTATTATAGGAAGTTTGCTCACATCTTGACACCTCATTTATGCTCCTTTTTTAATGCAATGAAAAGGGGAAACACGATTAACATACTAGAGAATAATGCTTTCATACATGTAATTCCTAAACCGGGGAAGGATCATGGGGATCTGGCTAATTATCGCCCGATATCACTCATTAACGTTGACCTTAAACTGATGACCAAGATCTTGGCAACTAGAATTAATTCATTCCTTTCTAAATACATACATTCAGATCAAGTAGGTTTTGTCCCTAATCGCCAAGCTCCCAACCAAACTAGAAGAGTGATTGATATTATTACGGCGCTCCATTCCAATTGGGATAAATTGGTAAAGGGATGCTATTAGCATTGGATCTTTGCAAAGCATTTGATTCTGTGACGTGGGATTACATTCACTATGCATTAAAATGTTATGGGTTTGGACCTGGTTTTTTATCTGTACTACGAACATTATATACCTCACCTACTGCTAAACTCTTCCTGAAAGGATTTAGGTCACACATCATAAATATCCACAGGGGGACGAGACAAGGTTGCCCTCTATCCCCTATTTTGTTTATTTTAGCTCTAGAACCCTTGGCAATCAAACTGCAAAATCAACCAGATATAAAAGGCATTTACTGTGGGAATAGAGAACACAAATGTGCCCTCTTTGTAGACGATATTTTAATGTTTCTTTCTTCACCAGTAACATCATTACCGAACTTGTACCAAACCTTATGCCATTTCACGATCATATCTTGTCTCAAAATAAATCATAATAAATCGGAAGCGCTTACTCTTACTCTTGAATCTCAAGAGGTATGTCTTATTCAGAAATTATTTAAAATTAAATGGCAAAAAGAAGCCCTCCCTTACCTAGGGATCACTACAAACTTTATACCAGGCCAATTACCCACCCTTATATAGAAAACTATCAGAAGATCTTTCAAGATGGACCCGCAATCCACCGTCGTGGTTCGGCAGACTGTACACGATAAAGATGAATCTTTTACCTCGCCTGTTGTATTTGTTCAGATCACTTCCTATTGCTATTCATAAACCTGATATTAATATTATGCAGAATAAGATTCTGAAGTTTATTTGGGGTGACAAAAGACCCAGGGTGAATAAGCGTACCCTTTATACTCCCAGAACAAGAGGGGGATTGGGGGTTCCAGACCTGACAAAATATTTTGAAGTAGCTGGCTCAGTATATTCGTTCCCATTCCTCAAAAACTCAACCATCCTGGATGCAAATTTAATCGTCCCTCAACCCTTCTATTCCAATTAGTCACATGATGTGGCTAAATATGAGAGACAGACCAATCATAATGTGCCCTACTCTATCTTACGCATTAAGCTTGTGGGACAGATTATTGAAACGTTTTAAGTTTCGATCTACCCATACACCTCTAGGCCCTTTGCTTGGCAATCCTGACTTCACCCCGAGTCTTAATCCTCAGGAGTTTAAATGGTGGACTAATAAGGGATTGATACATATTGCCGACATGTGTAATCATAAGGGTATCTCATCGAAACATACTATGATGGAAAAATATCAGCTCCCTGACACGGAATTACATCACTATCGTCAGATTGTGAATTATATCTCGTCTTTACAGGGTGCTGATATTCTCTCAACCTCCACCTCAATGGAAGGTCTATGCAATTTCTTCGATAATTATACAGGCCACATCTCGGAAATCTACAGTATCTTGTCCTCAAAATCTGAAAAACTGTTTTACATGATTAAGTGGGAACAGGATTTAGAAACATCTATTGAACTAGATAAATAGATTGGGATGGCACTAACTGCCTCAAAAACATTTATCAATACTTCTCTTATAGAGGGAAATCACAAGGTTTTAATGAGATGGTACATGGTACCAACAAGAGTGGCTACATTTGTTCATGGCATCTCTCCATTATGTTTTAGAGGATGAGGTGGGGAAGGCACAGTATATCATACATGGTGGACTTGCCCTAAAGTCCGCCGTTTTTGGATACGAGTTTATAATTTTATATATTCACTAACCCAGGTGAATCTTATCAAGTCACCGAAACAGGCGCTGTTAGGAGATAGGCTAGAGAAAATCCCAAGACACACAAAAAAGTTCATATCATTTATATTTACAGCTTCTAGAATTGCGGTAGCTAGATCCTGGAGGTCTCCTGTGATCCCATTCGACTTGGTAAAAACAAAGTTGTCTTGGATCATGATTAACGAACACCTCTTTGCAATTCTACAAGACAAGTTATTAATGTTTGAAATGATTTGGGATCCTTGGTTAAAGTATTTATCTGAAGGTATATGAAATACTTATGCACCTATATATGGATTATCAGGGGTGCACTCCCCCTCCCTCCCTCCTTCTTGCTTTACTTCTTTCTTTCCTTCTCTTAAACATTTCTTTCTCCTTCTCTATGAGTTGTTTTTGGGTATGTTTGGCTGAACTAGGTTAGAAATATATGATCATCCTCGGTTTCTTATATGATAAACCACTTTGATTTTCATATTTTTCTCTTTTTAATTGCTAAATCCATGTACCCTTATTTTGCATTATTTATATTTTTGTATTTCTTTTATTTTTGAACAGTACTTATTGTACAATGGGAGAAAGCAGGAAAGAGGAGGAAGGGAAATGAAAAGCGGAAGATGAAAACCAGAGAGGGGGGGGAGGAAGGAAGAGGGGGGGGAAGGAAGGAGGAGGGGAGGGAAAAAGAAGGGGGAGGAAGGAGGAGGGGGAAGGGCGGGACAGGGGAGAAGGGGGGGGACACAAGAAAGGAGAAAAAGGAGAAAGGAAGGGGGGGAAGGGTTATGAGACGGAAGGGAAATAGAAAAACAGGGGGAAGGGAAAAAGGACAGGAGGGAAATCAGATCAGAAGTTCCAATAGATATTTATAAATCGCTACCTGAACTGACTAACTAACTAACTAACTAACTGAACTTTACTGAGTAAAATCATATGGAGCCAAGGGGGGAGAAGGAAAACTTACAAGGGTGCATAGAATGGTACACTAGCCCCACATATAATACAAACATTGCCAAGTCTGGTCCCCAACAGTGAGCATGCGCAAATAATCGTGAACAAGCATGCGTGCACAGATGGAGGCCAAAGGGCCAGGAGGGCCCAAGCCACAGCTGACGCAAGTAGTGCTTGAGCTGGCCTCAGCTCAAGCATCATGAACGGTTCCCAGTCACCTTTCCCTTCATTGGATAATATGTGGGGCTAGTGTACCTTTCTATGCTCCCTTGTGAGTTTCCTTCTCCCCTTGGCTCTATATGATTTTACTCCGCCAGTTAAGGTAGCTATTTATAAATCTCTATTGGAGTTTCTGACTTGTTTCCCCTTCTGCCCTTTTTCTCCCCCCCCCCCCTTTCCTCTTTCTGCTGTTTCTGCACTGGCAAAGATGAGGCTTTCAGGACTTTTTTGACCGTCCTGCAAGCACACTGCTCCATTGTGAAAGCCCTCAGGCTTTCACACTGGAGACACAGGAGAGGCGCTTTACAGGCGCTATACAGGCGCTATTTTTAGTGCTGTAGCGCCTGTAAAGCGCCTCAGTGTGAAAGTAGCCTAAATTTCCAATTTGTTAATTGATAAAACTAAACTATTAACACTTCTATTTCTGAAAGCATTGTTCAGTGACATTTTCCACACCTGCCTAAAATGTTTGCACAGTGCTATATGTTTTTCAGTTTTTTTTAATTAACAGTAGGGAAATTGAACAGGTCAATTTGAAACCTTAGATCAAAGGATGTAGAATATAGTAAGGCTGACAATTCACTGTATATTCTGATTGAACTACCTCTTTTAGATCTACCATCAACTATGTAGTGCAAGGGTTTGACTGATTTAATACCAGTTGACTGGATTGTTCAGGTTTGGCCTTATATCATTATTACGATGAGCCGAACAACCCCCACTCCCCCCAGTTCGGTTCGCACCAGAACCTGCGAACGGACCGAAAATTTGTGCAAACTTTAGAACCCCATTAAAGTCTATGGGACTCGAACGTTCGAAATCAAAAGTGCTATTTTAAAGGGTTTGGGGACCCGGGTCCTGCCCCAGGGGACATGTATCAATGCAATTTTTTTTTTTAAAAACAGAAGTTTTTTCAGGAGCATGGATTTTAATAATGCTTAAAGTGAAACAATAAAAGTGTAATATTCCTTTAAATTTCGTACCTAGGGGGTGTGTATAGTATGACTGTAAAGGGGCGCATGTTTCCCGTGCTTAGAACGGTCCCTGCACAAAGTGTAATTTCTGCAAAAAAAAAAAGTCATTTAAAAGCAACCCGGCATATCAGAAAGTTTCATAGAACAGAAAGGATAACATTAACATTAACAATGTTATCAAATTTGAGAAGTGCCCCCCTTTCCAGATATGTGGCTTTATAAAAGGGTAGTGCATAGGGGACCCAGAAACCTTCCAGGACTCTACCGATTGAGGAGTAGAACTCTTCCAAGACAGAACTATGTGTTTCTTAGCATGAAAAAATAATAGCGTAAGTAAGGTCCATATAGCTGTAGTAGGGGCCAAATCATCCACCAGCCTGAGCAGGCAGTACCTGATAGAAGGACCTAAAGAGATAGTTGTCACCTCCTGTACACACATTAAAATATCCTTACAGTATTTCTGTATACCAGGACAATCCCAGAAGATATGCATACAGTCAGCCCCCCTTGCAGAACAACGTAAGCAAGAAGAGGTGACTGAACCAAAAATTCTAGCTATCTTTCCTGGGGTCATGTATATATGATGCCGAAATTTGTAGTGGATCAGTTGGTCATGGGCCGATGTGAGTCTGGTAAAGTGTGCATCCCAAACATCCTCCTAAACAAGGGACCACTGACTCCCACTTAGCTCTACACACACTCATGAGCCGAACAGTCTCAGGGGAAAGGAACTTATAGATAGTAGATAGGGGCTTTTGGAGGTCATCCTCCCTTAGCACGGATTCAAGGGCAGACCCTGAGAATGAAACCCTTACATGTTTAAACTGTGTTTGGTATGCGTATCTTAGCTGTATATAGCCAAAAAATGGGTATTTGGTAACTGATGTAGAGACTTCAGTTCATCAAAAGACTTCAGCTGCCCATTTGTGGTGACATCACCATTCTTTTGAACCCCAAATTTCATCCAGACCACTGTATCTTCAAAGGGAAAAATTGTGGCAGATTGGGATTTCTCCACAAAGGGGCATGATGCAAAAGTCGGAAAGGACCCCCAATTTCCTCACCATGGGCAACCATTCAAGCACGTAACACTGACCTCATAGAAGTAGTTAAGACATATGGTGATCTGGGTCCCCTAAATACCAAATGGGCCAACTCTTCATAGCAACCCACGAACTCAGGGCAACCGCAGCATCATCATATGGACCAGTGAGCCACCTATTGACTATAACCAACTGTCCCATGAAGAAGTATTTGTAAAAATTGGGCACAGCTAGGCCCCCCTCTTTCTAAGGCTGAGTGATTGAACACCGTTGATGGCTCGGTTCTCACAGCTCCCCGAGCAGAAAGCTGCTGACTGTCAATTAGCAGCTCTCCGCTCTGCTCCCTCCTGAGCGCTGAGCTGTGGAGGGGTGGAGAGCGCCCATCTCAGGCATGCTGAGAGGCTGAGATGGGTGTCAGCCCAGTCAGTCAATTCGGGTGTCAGTCCAGTCAGTCAGACTGACCTTGCTGAAGATAGGTCACAGAAGTGCAAAACTAATTGCACTCCTGTTATCCATAGGAGAATCCCAGCCAAATGAGCCTTGGCTGGACTTCTCCTTTAACCACTTCATTACAGGACATTTTAACCCCCTTCCGGCCCAGGCCAATTTTCAGCTTTCAGCACTGTCACACTTTGAATGACAATTGCACAGTAATGCAACGTTGTACCTAAATTACATTTTAATCATTTTTTTCCTCACAAAATCTTTTGGAGGTATTTTTTATTTTTTGCACTATAAACAAAAAAGAGAAATACATTTTGAAAAAAACACAATATTTATTACTTTTTGCTATAATAAATATCCCAATTTTTTTAACTATTTTTTTTCTCAGTTTAGGCCAATATGTATTCTTCTACATATTTTTGGTTAAAAAAAAATAGCAATAAGCGTATATAGAAAGTTATAGTGTCTAGAAAATAGGGGATAGATTTATGTCACTTTTTTTTTACTACTAATGGCCGCGATCTGCGATTTTTATCGTGACTGTGACATTGGGGCATACAGATCGGACACTTTTGACACTATTTTGGGACCATTGCCATTTATAAAGCGATCAGTGCTATAAAAATGCATTGATTAGTGTATAAATATCACTGGCAGGGAAGGGGTTAACACTGGGTCACTGTAGAGGTTAAATGTGTGTCCTAGGGAGTGATTCTAACTGTGGGGGGAGGGGACTGATGAGGGGAGGAGACTGATCAATGTTCCTATATACAAGGAACATACGATCAGTTCTACTCTCCCCTGACAGGACGTGGATCTATGTGTTTACACACACAGATCCACATCCCTGCTCTGTGATGAACAATCGCGGGTGCCTGGCAGACATAGTGGTCGCCGGGCACGCACACCGGGTCCACAGTGATGCGGCACGCGTGCGTCCTCCACCATGCCGGGAAGACAAAGATGTTATATGACGTCCACCCGGAGGGAGGAAGGGTTCCTGCCGCCGTCATTTTACAATACGGAGGTAGGCAAGTGGTTAAGTAAGTTCACCCTTCCTATCAGGGAGAGAGGGAGATTTCCCCAAGCACACATTTTTTGATTAGAAATTTATAAAATGGGTGTTACAATTAACCTAATAAAGTCTGAGGCTGAGTTGGAAATGTTAAGCCCCTGGTTTGATTTTTTTAAAGAGACACAGCAATTGAATACACACATATATATATATATATATATATATATATATATATATATATATATATATATATTATAAAACCATCAAAAAACAAACAGATAATAATACAGTTGAGGCGGAAATTTAAAAAAAAATCTGTTTTATTTAAGAGTACATCAGATTTATATTTGACGGACAAGTAAATACTCTTTAAAAAACATTGCAACTAGGTTGTAACTGAAATGGGCCCAGAGAACGCTTCATTGCACGTTGTTTTACTTGCTGTAATTTCTGATGTAGCCTGTTATACAGGGTGGAGTTATCTGTACTTGGAGGTGAGGACTCCAGAGACTAGAGCAAGGAATTTGTCAAAGGCAGCCTGAACCTCAGGAGTGAAATCACCGGGGAAGTGAGAAGCCAAGACCACCTGGATAGTGTGAGACAGCAGCTGCAAAAGAGAAATAGAAGATATGTTATTTTTGTGTACATAGACACACTTGTATTATTTAATAAGGACAGTCGTGTTCAAACTACTTTTTGAAATAAATTTTTTTTATTTAATTTACTCTTAAAAGAGAAGTATGGGTTTGGGGGTTATAGTAGAATCATACTTACCTAGGTGGATGCAGCATCCGTCCGATGCTGCATCTGTCCCCTGGCACCTCTTCACTGAAAACCGAGTGATCGAATACCGCTGATGGCTCGGTTATCTCAGCTCCCGAGCAGAGAGCCACTCTCCTGCTCTGCTCCTCCACGCTCACTGGAGCGCTGAGCTGTGGAGGGGCGGCTCGCTGAGAGGCTGAGAAGGCCATCAGTCCAGGCACTTGGCAGATCCAGACTCCCAGAGTCGGGATGATGCGGTGCCTGGACTGATCTGTGTGACGTTAGCAGAGAGCGGACTAAAAATTGGTCAAAGGAGTGCAAAACGAATTGCACTCCTGTGGTCCATATGAGAAGCCCAGCCAAGCGAGCTCAAGCTGGACTTATTCTTGGTTACAGAGCAAACTGCTTCTTTTAAAAGGTACCCAATGAAAGTATCTGGTGGAAGGGGCTCTTCTCCAAATCAAGGGATACAATACTACCATGCCTTACCTACCTATAATTGTTACTCTCTGGCTTCAATACCTTCCAAGTTAGTGACCCAAAACAAATATGCATATCAAGAGTTTTGACAAATTTTTTTTGACTCAGAAAAAAACTTGAATGTTGGGAATAATCATGACAGACCAGAAGCTAGTGTTTGTAGATAGATCGGCAATAACAGCCTCTATGTTTGTCATGACAACTTTCCTAAAGACTGACACAAAATGTACAGTGTATTGTCACCGGAATGCCCACCTGAGTTTCAATACTGTATAATGCTGCAAACACATTTAAAACACAATGTATTTTGTTCACCTGAATCAAGTTATCTTATTATTGTATAGAAATATTCAGTAGTACTTACAGCAAAGTTTCCTGGATCCACTCTTAGGTTGTAGGCATGCAGGTCACTGAGGGAGGACAGGTTGCCAGCAAGGTCATCCAGGTGATGGGCTGCACCTACAAGAGCATTAATAATCTTTCCACCATGTGTGTTGAGGTCAGCAGAGCCAGGGGTCTGGTCAAAGTGGGTGAAATAAGTCTTGGTCTGGGGGAAGCTAAGGAGAAGCCTAACATAAAAAAAGAAAAAAGAAACAGATATTAATACATGAAAATGGTTTGAAATAAATCTATCCACACACACTTCTGACCTGATATTATGCTTCTGTGGTTAATATGGTAGGTTATAGTAATAAATAATTCCCTGTTAAACTGTAAGCATTTAGTAAGCACATTTTTCCTGCTGATTATATAGACACCAGTAAAGCAAAGTTATCAAATTTGTATTCCTTCACTGATGTTAAAACTAGCAGAAGAAGAACGGTGCTGTCCTTCAAGAAATTGACCTTAGACAAAATGATTTCCTTGTTTCATGCCTTGATGATAACTATTTGCACACAAATGGTACATAATGTGTGATATATAAAATACCAGTAGTAGCAATCACTAATAACTTATACCATGGGTGCTCAACCTATGGCACTCCAGCTTTTGTGGAACTACAAGTCCCATGAGGCATTGCAAGGCACTGACAGTTACAAACATTACTCCCTGAGGCATGATAGAACTTGTACTTCCACAACAGTTGGAGGGCCACAGGTTGAGCACCCATGACTTACATCTATCTCTCAATTTTCATTGATGGTTGACTTCCCCAGAAAACAAATTTTTAGTTTTGTAGGGTAGGGACAGGTTATGAATCATATCAGTAGTATCTTAGCTTTTTAATAAGACTATCCATACACATAGATCATAGAACTAAAATGACGTAACCCATGTAATGAATACAAGTTTGTAAGTTTAACGTTTTACATTAACCTAAGAACTCCTGTGCTGTTACATTAAACAACCAGTTGAAATTGCACACTGTATTTATCTATATAAAATATAACCAAGAATAAAAGAACCTTACCTGGTCAAAGCCTCAGAGCCCAGAGCACTGCCCTGAGATCCAATCTTTCCCACGATGGAAAGCACAGCAGCCTTCTCACTTGCAGATAGACTCATTGTGATGATCGGGAGTTGGTGTAGTACACGTTAGATCAGCTTGGCAACTCAAGAAAGGTCCACGTTTAACTGAAAATCTTGCCAGTTTTTAAAGCATTAGGATATCATTCACAGTGGTCAAGATGCATTTCTATTGGCTGAAAACGGCATACCACCCATTAGAACTGACTTATCGTCTGAACCATACATGCTGTATGTGCTGATATAGGGTAAGCATCTTATCACTATATGCTGATTACAAAGCATATACACTCCCTTTGTGTTTACTAAGCTATTGCTGATCATTACAGTTTAACATATTAAATTACACGGCATTACACATGTATTTTAAATGTACTCAATTAGATAGCATTTGAGTTGAAAACGATAGTTGTGATTGTTTTGATTAATGTTTTATCTCTTTTCTATCCTTTTGGTTACCAAGAATACAAATCAAGTGTAGTTTTAACAGAAAAAGTCCAATCATTTCTAAACAACATTATACTTGCACCCTATACATTATTATTTTGAAAGTAACAAGATTTATATTCTTCTAAGAGACTTTTGTTAGGCACTAAAGCATGTCTAGTATATGGCCTTAATATAAGTAGATAAAGTGGGGGGGGGGGGGGATTTACTAAAACTGGAACACACAGAATCTGGTGTAGCTGTGCATGGTCACCAATCAGGTTCTAACTTCAGCTTCTTCAATTAAGCTTTAAAGATAAAACCTGGAAGCTGATTGGTTTCTATACAGAGCTGCACCAGATTTTGCATGATTCAGTTTTAGTAAATCATCCCCAGTATATTTCAAGTTGTTGCATATGGGCACTCTCAGTAATGGCTCTCTTATAGTCACCAGACTCACAAGAACTAGTATTCTGTATTTATGACAAGAAAAGAGGGAAGATAAGGATGGGGGGGGGGGGGGGCAGGGGAGTGGAAAGGGGAAAAGAAAACAGTGGGAGAAAGCAGGAAAGGGGAGGAAAGGTACCCAGGTCCAGGGAAATTAAAAGGTAGCTATTTATAAATAACTATTGGAGTTTCTGACCTGTTACCCCTTCTACCCTTTTTCTCTTCCCTCCCCCCTCCTGTTTTCCTCTTTCCCTTCCTTTATCATAACCCTTCCCCTCCCTTATAAATACTAAAAAAAGAAGAACAGCGCTGGCAAATATTGCCAAAAAATGTGAATAATATTTAGATCTATTAGTGCATATAATAAATGTAAGACCGCAGCACAAGACCACAACTTTCGTTATGGATTGACCCACTGGATACATATAAATAGTACCATAAATAAAGACTTAGTGCCTAACCAAATTAATAAGTGTCCAAATTAAATTGAAATAAATGCAAAAGTCCAGCAAAGAAACACAAAGACAAAAATTGATGATAGAAAAGTCCCCTTCTTGGGTTGGACTCACCCAAACAAAGTGACTGTGACGGCTGTTGGATCAGGAAGATATACTATAACCGGAGTCCATAGGGCACAGGATGCAAGCCTGGCTGGTAGCTCAAAGATGACCCAGAAATCAGGGAACTTTCTATTGGTATCACCTCCAAGTGTCATCCGAAAATACCTCAGAGAAAAGGGAATACTGCATAGTGAAGTACTGTATTGTAAAAGAAATAGATGCGCACTATGCGCTACTCACAGGATCCAAAACAAAGGCAGGCTTTTACCCCCATTCCTTGCGTTTCCCTTTCCTCCCTCCCCTCCTCCCCCCTCTCTGGTTTTACCCCTTCCCTTTTTCACTTCCGTGGACCTTGGTACCTTTTCTCCCCTTTCCTTGTTTCTCCAATGGTTTTTCCTTTAACCCCCCCCCCCAAGTATTTTACTGTATTTCTCCTTCTCCTTTTCAATTCCTTGGACCTAGGTTCCTTTCCTCCCCTTTCCTGGTATCTCCCACTGTTTTCTTTTCCCCTTCCCCCCCCCCTTCTTTTCTTCCATTGCCATAGATACGTTTATGATCTATACATACATATATATTTTTGTTTAATTGCTACAGAAGAAAAGTTTATCCACTTGTACATGTCGCCCATATCCGCCATAGGGGAATGTTAGAGGTGCTTCGGCCTTGGCTCTGTATGCTGGTCTATGGGTAAGCGGCAGTGCTCCCCCTTCCCCATCAACCATGCTTATTATACTTTACTCGTGCTGTAAAGTAGAAATGCTTTAAAAAATCCATATTTTTACCGCTTGTCGACCAGACGCCGCAGTTGCACTGCGGCAACATGGCTCGGCTGCACGAATCGCCGTTATGTTACGTCGCTTTCTTTTTTGGCCACTAGGGGCGTGCACGCCCGCTGCTCCCCCCATAGCCAATGCGAGTGCCCGGCAGATGCGATGAATGCCAGGCTCCAGCGATCACTCGTGACACGGTGAAACACAGCGACTCGTGACACGGCGAGAACCGGGATCTCTGGGATTAAACCCAGCGATCCCAATTCTCTGAGTGGAGAAGAGACTGATTGTGTATTCATACGAAGTATGAACATGGATATATCTCTTGCCCTAGCAAGTCCCATCCCCCCTTCAGTTTGAACACAGACTAGGGAACACAGTTAACCCCTTGATCGCCCCCTAGTGTTAACCCCTTCACTGCCAGTGACATTTTTACAGTAATCAATGCATTCTTGTAGCACTGATCGCTGTATAAATGCAAATGGTCCCAAAAATGTGTCAAAATTGTCTGATGTGTCCGCCATAATGTCACAGTCATGATAAAAATCGCAGATCGCCACCATTACTAGTGAAAAAAATAATAATAAAAATGCTATAAATCTATCCCCTATTTTGTAGGAAAAATATGTAGAAGAATACATATCAGCCTAAACAGAGAAAAAAATTGCTTTTTAACCACTTGACCACTGGGCACTTAAACCCCCTTCCTAACCAGACCAATTTTCAGCTTTCGGTGCTCTCACACTTTGAATGACAATTACTCAGTCATGCAACACTGTACCCATATGAAACGTTTGTCCTTTTTTTCACACAAATAGAGCTTTCTTTTGGTGGTATTTAATCACCACTGGGTTTTTTATTTTTTGCGTTATTAAATCAAAAATGATTGAAAATTCGGTAAAAAAAAACAAAAAAATATTTGTTTCTGTTAAAATTTATTGCAGAGTATTGGTGAGTATTGGCAGAGTATTGGCAGAGTATTTCAGAGTATTGGCAGAGTATTGCAGAGTATTGCAGTGTTGCAGAGTATTGCACAGTGTTGCAGATTATTGTCAATGAGCAGCGCTGTGGGCACTACACATCCAGCCCACAGGGCTGCTGCAATCTTTCCCCCTCTCCCCTCTCACTGTACCAATCGGTACAGAGAGGGGAGGGAGGAACCGGCGTCATGACGTGAGGCTGGTTTGTTTACAAGTGAGGGAGCGATCACGTGGTAAACGGCCGCTATCAGCTGCCGTTTACTGTGATCTGTGATGCAAAGGACCCGGCAGTCATGGATGTTCCCGGGTGCGTGCCCCAGGGGGAGCGCGGGAGCAAGATTCTGGGAGGACGTCCCACGGACGTCCACCCAGAATAAGCCGACCGTGCTCTAGCCGTCTTTCTGCTATGGCCCGGTCGGCATGTGGTTAAAAAAAATGGGGATGTTTATTATAGCAAAAAGTACAAAATATTGTGTTTTTTTTTTTTTTAAATTGTCGCTCTTTTTTTGTTTGTAGCGCAAAAAATAAAAGTTGCAGAGATGATCAAATACCAACAATAGAAAGCTCTATTTGTGGGAAAATTTTGAATTAACAGTAGGAAAACAGGTCAATTTGAAACCTTAGATCAAAGGATGTAGAGTATAGTAAGGCTGACCATACACTGTATATTCTGATTAACCTACCTATTTTAGATCTACCATCAACTATGTAGTGCAAGGGTTTGCTTGACCTAATACCATTTGATTGCATTGTTCAGGTTTGGCATTATATCATCATTAGGGATTAGCCGAACACCCCCCTCCCGGTTCGGTTCGCACCAGAACCTGCGAACAGACCTAAAGTTCGTGTGAACTTTAGAACCCTATTAAAGTCTATGGGACTCGAACGTTCAAAATCAAAAGTGCTAATTGTAAAGGCTTATATGCAAGTTATTGTCATAAAAAGTGTTAGGGGACCTGGGTCCTGCCCCAGGAGACATATATCAATGCAAAAAAAACTTTTAAAAACAGACGTTTTTTTGGGAGGAGCGATTTTATTAATGCCTAAAGTGAAACAATAAAAGTGTAATATTCCTTTAAATTTCGTACCTGGTGGGTGTGTATAGTATGCCTGTAAAGGGGCGCATGTTTCCCGTGCTTAGAACTGTCCCTGCACAAAGTGTAATTTTTGCAGGAAAAAAAGTCATTTAAAAGCACTCGCAGCTATAATGAATTGTCGGCTCCCCGTAATACAGAGAACAGTCATTGAAAGTCATTGATAAAAAAAAATATGCGTGGGGTTCCCCCTAAATTCAATTACCAAGGCCTTCAGGTCTGGTATGGATATTAAGGGGAACCCTGGGTCAAATTTAAAAAATAAAATGACGTGGGGTTCCCCCTAAATATCCATACCAGAAGGGTATGGATTTTTGGGTGGAACTCCACGCCATTTTTTTTTTTAATTTGGCGTGGAGTTCCACCCAAAAATCCATACCAGACCCTTTATACGAGCACGCAACCTGGCAGGCTGCAGGAAAGGAGGGGGGAAGAGAGAGTGCCCCCCCTCCTGAACCGTACCAGGCCACATGCCCTCAATATTGGGGGGATGCTTTGGGGGTCTGTGACCCCTCAAAGCACCATGTCCCTATGTTGATGGGGACAAGGGCCTCATACCCACAACCTTGGCCGGTGGTTGTGGGGGTCTACGGGCAGGGGCTTATCAGAATCTGAAAGCCCCCTTTAACAAGGGGACCCCCAGATCCCGCACCCCCCCTGTTTGAAATGGTAAGCGGGTACCCCTACCATTTCACAAAGTAAGTGTAAAAAAATGTTAAAAAACACACAGACACCGTTGGGAAAAGTCCTTTATTAAAAATAAAAAAAAATTAAAAAAAGATTCCAGCGGTGGTAATCCACTCTTGCTATTCAGCATTGGGTGATCTCTTCTCTGGGGTTCAGCGATGGCTGATCTCTTCTGATGACGTCCAGCGCAGCGCATCCTGTCTCCACGGAGACACTGCAGGGATCCCAGGTCTTAGCTGAGGAGGGCCGGGCCACCCGTCACCTGACCCCGCCCCCCTCTGACGCAAGGGGGAAGCTGGGCTTCCCCAGTGATGTACAGGTGACCCCGCCCCCTCTGATGTAACGAAAACCTGCATTACATCAGAGGGGGGCAGGGTCACCCGTACATCACTGGGGAAGTCCGGCTTTTCCCTTGCGTCAGAGGGGGGCAGGGTCACCCGTACATCACTGGGGAAGCCTGGGTTTCTCCACAGAGACACTGCGGGAATCCCAGGTCTTAGCTGAGGAGGACCGGGCCACCCGTCACCTGACCCCGCCCCCCTCTGACCACCATCCAGGGTTGTGGGGATGAGGCCCTTGTTCTCATCAACATGGAGACATGGTTCTTTAAGGGGTCACAGATCCCCAAAGCATCCTCCCAATATTGAGGGCATGTGGCCTGGTACGGTTCAGAAGGGGGGGCGCGCTCTCATCCCCCTCTTTTCCTGCGGCCTGCCAGGTTGCATGCTCGGATAAAGGCTCTGGTATGGATTTTTGGGTGGAACTCCACACCATTTTTTTTAATTTGGTGTGGAGTTCCCCTTAAAATCCATACCAGACCTGAAGGGTCTGGTATGGATATTTAGGGGGAACCCCACGTCATTTTTTTTTTTATTTGACCCGGGGTCAAATTGAATTTTTTATCAATAACTTTCAATGACTGTTCTCTGTATTATGGGAGCCGACAAATCCGACAAAGCCGACAAAAAATTATAGCGGCGAGTGCTTTTAAATGCTTTTTTTCCTGCAAAATTGACACTTTGTGCAGGGACAGTTCTAAGCATGGGAAACATGCGCCCCTTTACGGGCATCCTATACACACCCCCCAGGTACAAAATTTAAAGGAATATTACACTTTTATTGTTTCACTTTAGGCATTATTAAAATCCCTGCTCCCGAAAAAACAGCAGTTTTTAAAACTTTTTTTGCATTGATACATGTCCCCTTTATGACAATAACTTGCATATAAGCCTTTAAAATTAGCACTTTAGATTTCTCCCATAGAGTTTTACAGGGTGTTCGCGGCTTTTCGAATTTCCCACGAACACCCCAAATTGTTCGCTATTTGGTGAACAGGCGAACAGGCAATGTTCGAGTCAAACATGAGTTTGACTTGAACTCAAAGCTCATCCCTAATCATCATATAGTTTTAGTAATTATTTTTGAATTGGGTGGAAATGCATATTGCTCTATTTATATTGTATACTACCTACTTTACTATTAAAGTGTACATATAGCCAATTTTTATTTTGTAGTGAATAGGGTAGGTTTAAAACCTTTATAAATGTATTTTTGTTTTATGTCTGCATTTTCCATTATTTTATGTCCTGTTTATAATGTGTAGCATTATTTAAAACCTCCCTAGTGTATCCATAAACTAGAAGAAAGACGTTTTGGATATACGTACACTGTAGTTCATATATGTAGATACTGGAAAGTTGATTGCTTGTGGTACAGTTAAGTTTTACAAAATTGTGTCAAATAAATATCAGCCATGAAAACCCATGTTCACTCTAAATACTTGATTAAACAGATGATATATTGAGAGGTTTTATTTTTTTATGTTTTATTAGCCCAAAACCTGGTTTGATTTTTATTTTTTTTGGAAAATTATCTTTGTTTTAAATAACACATGGCAAACTAGTCTGCTACAGTGAGAGGTGAGGCCATCCATCCACCCCAGACCTTATCAAATTTGAGAAGCGCCCCCCCTGTTCAGATATGTGGCTTTATAAAAGGGTAGTGCCCTATTCACTGAAACCTTCCAGGACTCTACCAATGAAGGAGTAGAACTCTTCAAAGACAGAACTAAAAAAAAAATAAAAAAAATAATAGAGTAAGTAAGTTCTGTATAGCTGTAGTAGAGGCTGAATCATCCACCAGCCCGAGCAGCCAGAGCCTTTTAGAAGGACTAAAATTTCTCCACAAAAGGTGCATGAGGCAAAAGTGGGAAGGGACCCCCAAATTCCTCACCATGGGCAACCATCCAAGCATGTAACACTGACCTCATTGAAGTAGTTAAGACATAGGGTGATCTGGGCCCCCTAAAAACTCTTCATGGGAACCCACGTCAGTCAGTCCGGGTGTCAGTCCAGTCAGTCAGACTGATTTCTGTGACGTCAGCAGAGAGCGGACTTCAGTCCACTCTCTACTGAAGACGGGTTACAGGAGTGCAAAACTAATTGCACTTCTGTGATCCATAGAAGAAGCCCAGCCAAACAAGCTTTAGCTGGACTTCTCCTTTCAGTAAGTTCACCCTTCCTATCAGGTAGAGAGGGAGATTTCCCCAAGCACACATTTTTTGCTTAGAAATTTATAAAATGGGTGTCACATTCAACCTAATAAAGTCTGAGACTGAGTTGGTAATGGTAAGCCCCAGGTTTGATTTTTTTTAAAGAGACACACCAATTGAATACATTAATATAAAACCATCAAAAAAAGATATAATACAGTTGAGGCAGAAATAAAATAAAAAAATAAGTTTTATTTAAGAGTACATCAGATTTATATTTGTTGGACAATTTACACAAGTAAATACTCTTCAAAAAACATTGCAACTAGGTTGTAACTGAAATGGGCCCAGAGAACTCTTCATTGCACGTTGTTTTACTTGCTGTAATTTCTGATGTAGCCTGTTATACAGGGTGGAGTTATCTGTACTTGGAGGTGAGGACTCCAGAGACTAGAGCAAGGAATTTGTCAAAGGCAGCCTGAACCTCAGGAGTGAAATCACCGGGGAAGTGAGAAGCCAAGACCACCTGGATAGTGTGAGACAGCAGCTGCAAAGAGAAATAGAGAATATATTATTTTTGTATACATAGACAGACACACTTGTATTATTTAATAAGGACAGTTATGTTCAAGCTACTTTTTTAAATGTATTTTTTTATTTAATGTACTCTTAAAAGAGAAGTATGGGTTTGGGGGTTATTGTAGAATCATACTTACCTAGGTGGATGCAGCATCCATCCGATGCTGCATTTGTCCCCTGGCGCCTCTTCACTGAGAACCGAGTGATCGAATACCGCCGATGGCTCGGTTCTCTCAGCTTCCGAGCAGAGAGCAGCTCTCCTGCTCTGCTCCTCCACGCTCACTGGAGCGCTGAGCTGTGGAGGGGCGGCTCGCTGAAAGGGTAAGTTGGGCATCAGTCCAGGCACCTGGCAGATCCAGACTCCCAGAGTCGGGATGATGTGGTGCCTGGACTGATCTGTGTGACGTCAGCAAAGAGTAGATTTCAGACCGCTCTCTGCTGAAAACGGGTCAAAGGAGTGCAAAATGAATTGCACTCCTGTGACCCATAGGACCCATAAGAGAAGCCCAGCCAAACAAGCTCAGGCTGGACTTTTTCTTTAAAGGTTACAGAGCAAACTGCTTCTTTTAAAAGGTACCCAATGAAAGTATTTGGTGGAAGGTGCTCTTCTCCAAATCAAGGGCTACAATACTACCATACCTTACATGACTATAATGGTTACTCTCTGGCTTCAATACCTTCCAAGTTAGTGACCCAAAACAAATATGCATATCAAGAGTTTTCACTTCACATTTTTTTTTCACTCAGAAAAAAAAACTTGAATGTAGGGAATAATCATAACAGACCAGAAGCTAGTATTTGTAGATAGGTCGGCAGTAACAGCCTCTATGTTTGTCGTGACAATTTTCCTAAAGACTGACACAAAATTTTGTGTCATATATTGGTCATATATTGGTCACCTGAATGCCCACCTGATTTCCAATACTATATAATGCTGCAAATACATTTACAACTCAATGCATTTTGTTCACCTGAATCAAGTTATCTTATTATTGTATAGAAATATTCAGTAGTACTTACAGCAAAGTTTCCTGGATCCACTCTTAGGTTGTAGGCATGCAGGTCACTGAGGGAGGACAGGTTGCCAGCAAGGTCATCCAGGTGATGGGCTGCACCTACAAGAGCATTAATAATCTTTCCACCATGTGTGTTGAGGTCAGCAGAGCCAGGGGTCTGGTCAAAGTGGGTGAAATAAGTCTTGGTCTGGGGGAAGCTAAGGAGAAGCCTAACATAAAAAAAAAAGAAAAGAAACAGATATTAATACTGTAAATGGAAATGGTTTGAAATAAATCTATCCACACACACTTCTGACCTGATATTATGCTTCTGTGGTTAATATGGTAGGTTATAGTAATAACAAATTGTATGGGTGGGGAGAATTACAGCGCTAAACTCAAACAAACACAGTGAAGTGTAGCAGCAGCACTAGAATGAGACAAAAATTCAATGAATGATGAAGGAAGGGAGTGCAGCGCTAGGAAGTGAATGGTAGTAACACCGTTCAGCTGTAAAGGTGAATGGCGGTAATACCCTTCAACTCCTCAAACGATGATTAGAAGAGTGAAGTGTAAACATATATGAACCTAACAGATATCTATTCCTCTAGTAGCAACTATAGGAAAAAACCTGTGAAGCAAAGTGCAAACAATGATAGTGGTGCACACAATGAAAATGACCATTGACATGTATTCCTCAAGAATGTCTGGAGAGAAATAATGTGAACCTGGAACAAAAAATCAACCACACAAATGGTAATATTTGGAGTGTATGCATTAAAGTCCCAGAAACGAGTCCTCAATACTGATTGGGGAACCAATTCATAGGTGCGTTTAAAAGAAAAATTATCACATCAGATAATAATAAAACAACAAAAGTCCAAAGTAGTGAACTGTGGATGGCTTGAAAACCCAAAAGGTCCTTTAACCGAATCTTCAGGTATACACACTTGGATGTGAAATAGTAAAGATGTACGCTTACCGGAACTGGTGGACTCACTGTCAGCAACAGAGAGTCAAACGGGCATAAAGAGGCTCTAGGTAGCCTACAATCGCGATATCCCAAGCAGACAGACGAACTGTGCAGAGTCCCTTACAGCTGGGCAAGCAGGATACAATCTATCGAGGGGGGAGCGGCTGTCATAGAATCTGGATACCCCTGGACGAGATGAAAATTCCTGGGCGGCCACTGGATAGATGGATAGTGAAGTGGGCAGATGGTGGACGCTCACTTGCGAATGAAGCAAAAAATGGGCTTGGAGTACTCTCCCAATCGATGTCCAACCATGCAGAAAAGATAAATAAAAGACAATCGGAGGAGACTCCAATAGTATAGATCAATCGAGTAGGTTTTTATTAAAAAACCGTTTACAAAAACAAAATGGTAGAATAAAAGTGATCACAATTAAAAGCAGTGTGGGTGTAGGTATGTCCTGGCCCAGGACATACCTACACCCACACTGCTTTTAATTGTGATCACTTTTATTCTACCATTTTGTTTTTGTAAACGGTTTTTTAATAAAAACCTACTCGATTGATCTATACTATTGGAGTCTCCTCCGATTGTCTTTTATTTATCTTTTCTGCATGGTTGGACATCGATTGGGAGAGTACTCCAAGCCCATTTTTTGCTTCATTCGCAAGTGAGCGTCCACCATCTGCCCACTTCACTATCCATCTATCCAGTGGCCGCCCAGGAATTTTCATCTCGTCCAGGGGTATCCAGATTCTATGACAGCCGCTCCCCCCTCGATAGATTGTATCCTGCTTGCCCAGCTGTAAGGGACTCTGCACAGTTCGTCTGTCTGCTTGGGATATCGCGATTGTAGGCTACCTAGAGCCTCTTTATGCCCGTTTGACTCTCTGTTGCTGACAGTGAGTCCACCAGTTCCGGTAAGCGTACATCTTTACTATTTCACATCCAAGTGTGTATACCTGAAGATTCGGTTAAAGGACCTTTTGGGTTTTCAAGCCATCCACAGTTCACTACTTTGGACTTTTGTTGTTTTATTATTATCTGATGTGATAATTTTTCTTTTAAACGCACCTATGAATTGGTTCCCCAATCAGTATTGAGGACTCGTTTCTGGGACTTTAATGCATACACTCCAAATATTACCATTTGTGTGGTTGATTTTTTGTTCCAGGTTCACATTATTTCTCTCCAGACATTCTTGAGGAATACATGTCAATGGTCATTTTCATTGTGTGCACCACTATCATTGTTTGCACTTTGCTTCACAGGTTTTTTCCTATAGTTGCTACTAGAGGAATAGATATCTGTTAGGTTCATATATGTTTACACTTCACTCTTCTAATCATCGTTTGAGGAGTTGAAGGGTATTACCGCCATTCACCTTTACAGCTGAACGGTGTTACTACCATTCACTTCCTAGCGCTGCACTCCCTTCCTTCATCAGTAATAACAAATTCCCTGTTAAACCTTAAGCATTTAGTAAGCACATTTGTCCTACTGTTTTATAGACACCAGTAAAGCAAAGTTATCAAATTTGTATTCCTTCACTGATGTTAAATCTACCAAAAGAAGAACGGTGCTGTCCTTCAAGAAATTGACCTTAGACAAATTAATATCCTTGTTTTATGCCTTGATGGTAACTATTCGCACAAAAATGGTACATAATGTGTGATATATAAAATACCAGTAGTAGCAATCACTAATAACTTATACCATGGGTGCTCAACCTATGGCACTCCAGCTTTTGTGGAACTACAAGTCCCATGAGGCATTGCAAGGCACTGACAGTTACAAACATTACTCCCTGAGGCATGATAGAACTTGTACTTCTACAACAGTTGGAGGGCCACAGGTTGAGCATGCATGACTTACATCTATCTCTCAATTTTCATTGATGGTTGACTTCCCCAGAAAACACATTTTTAGTTTTGTAGGGTAGGGACAGGTTATAAATCATATCAGTAGTATCTTAGCTTTTTAATAAGACTATCCATACACATAGATCATAGAACTAAAATGACGTAACCCATGTAATGAATACAAGTTTGTAAGTTTAACGTTTTACATTAACCTAAGAACTCCTGTGCTGTTACATTAAACAACCAGTTGAAATTGCACACTGTATTTATCTATATAAAATATAACCAAGAATAAAAGAACCTTACCTGGTCAAAGCCTCAGAGCCCAGAGCACTGCCCTGAGATCCAATCTTTCCCACGATGGAAAGCACAGCAGCCTTCTCACTTGCAGATAGACTCATTGTGATGATCGGGAGTTGGTGTAGTACACGTTAGATCAGCTTGGCAACTCAAGAAAGGTCCACGTTAAACTGAAAATCTTGCCAGTTTTTAAAGCATTAGGATACCATTCACAGTGGTCAAGATGCATTTCTATTGGCTGAAAACGGCATACCACCCATTAGAACTGACTTATCGTCTGAACCATACATGCTGTATGTGCTGATATAGGGTAAGCATCTTATCATTATATGCTGATTACAAAGCATATACACTCCCTTTGTGTTTACTGAGCTATTGCTGATCATTACAGTTTAACATATTAAATTACACGGCATTACACATATATTTTAAATGTACTCAATTAGATAGCATTTGAGTTGAAAATGATAGTTTTGATTGTTTTGATTAATGTTTTATCTCTTTTCTATCCTTTTGGTTATCAAGAATACCAATCAAGTGTAGTTTTAACAGAAAAAAGTCCAATTATTTCTAAACAACATCATACTTGCACCCTATATATATTATTATTTTGAAAGTAGGGATGAGCCGAACACCCCCGGATTTGGTTCGCACCAGAACCTGCAAACGGACCGAAAGTTTGCACGAACATTAGAACCCTATTAGTTACAATGGACGCGAACGTTAGAAATCTAAAGTGCTAATTATAACGGCCAATATGCATGTTATTGTTATAAAAAAGCTTTGGGGACCCGGGTCCTGCCCCAGGGGACATGTATCAATGCAAAAAGAAGTTTTAAAAACTGACGTTTTTTCAGGAGCAGTGATTTTAATGATGCATAAAGTGAAAATAAAAGTGAAATATTCCTTTAAATATGGTACCTGGGGGGTGTCTAAAGTATGCCTGTGAAGTGGCATGTGTTTCCCCTGTTTAGAACTGTCCCTGCACAAAATTACATTTGTAAAGGAAAAAAATAAGCCATTTAAAACTGCTTGCGGCTTTAATGTCATGTCTTGTCCAGGCAATATGGATGAAAATCTTTGAGAAAAATGGCAATGGCATTGCGTGAAGAATTGCACACACGCATGCGCACACACCAAGAACCATGAAGGCCCAAGCTGCAGCTGACACAAGTAGTGTTTGAGCTGGCCTCAGCATAAGCATCATGAACTGTTCCCAGTCACCTTTCCTTTCTCTGGATAATATGTGGGGCTAGTGTATCTTTCTATGCACCCTTGTCAGTTTTCCTTTATAAACATCTATTGGAGTTTAGAACCTTTTTCCCCATCTGCTCTCCCCCCCCCCCCTCCTGTTTTCCTTGTTCCCTTCCTTCCTCCTTTTCCCCCCATTCCTTGTGTTTCCCTTCCACACCCCCACCCCACCCTCCTTTTCTTCCCTGTTTTCTTGCTATACATAAGTTTAGGATCTATACATACATATATATTTTTGTATAATTGCTACAGAGGATCAATTCATCCACTTCTACATGTCCCCAATATCCGCTGTAGGGGAACGTCAGAGGTGCCTTGGCCTTGGCTCTGTGTGCTGGTCTATGGGTAATCGGCAGCCATGCTTATTATAATTTACTCCTGTCTTTGTTTCCTTGATTATTATGTAGATTTGTTACTTTATTCCAGATACTATAATGAGGCAGTAGAACCCTGTGAAACATGTAGAGGATCACATGTGCTGTGAGGACCCACTATACCTTTTGTCTCCACCTTGGAGTACACTATCAGTGACACACATGTAGACAATCTGTATTTTAAATACTGTTTTGGTATGAACTTTGGAAATGATGTTACTATCTGTATATGGATATCCTCTTCCTCTCTTTGTATAAATAAAAAAACTTTATTTTATTATTTAATGTGTATTTTGTCCAATTGGTACCAAGAAATTCAGTTTTCCTGTCTTTGGAGACTACTAGGGGAATTATCTCTGTTCTAAATTTCTCATCCTAGAGTTTATACTGACTGGATCTACTGTTTTAAGCCACCTCTTACCCAATTTGTCTAGCTAAGTTAAAGCTGGCCATACACTTATACTGTTCGGCTGACAATTTTTGATTTTGAAATTAAAATTTGTCAAGCCAGGTGGTGCTGGCAGGACCATCCACAGGGCAAATTTAAGGCCGATACAGCAGGAGATGGGAAGGAAATTTGATCTGTGTATGGCTAGCTTTAGTATCATACTAACAAGATTAGATATCTTAGCCACACATGGCACGCTACGGTTGGGGATGGAGAGGCCATAAGCCAGTTTGCATACGCTGTGTCAGTACTCCTAGGATCAATACCTGGAAGAGTAGAGCAAACTTTCATCCTCCTCTGTTAGATGTTTGGTTGTAAGCGTATAGACTCAGAGTGAGTGAACTGTTATAACCCAATACATTGGACTGCAAACAAACTAAGCAGGGACAGTAGTAAACAAGACCCAGACAGACTGCACTGGCAGAAACAGCAGCAATCTGAAAAGTTTCATTATAAATGGGAAAATGTTACTGACAATCAATAGCAACCTGGTATATGGATGGGTGTGTATCACTGTACCACTGGCATCCTTTAGCTGAACCAACAGCCTATGCTGGTAATGCAGAAACCTGATATTTTCCATTCCATATATGTACAATAGGGATGGGCTGAACACCCCCCAGTTCATGTCACACCAGAAAATGCGATCAGACAAAAAATTTGTGCGAACATGCAAACCCTATAAAGTCTATAGGACACGAACATGGAAAATCAAAAGTGTTAATTTTAAAGGCTTATATGGGGACCCGGGTACTGCTCCAGGGGACATGTATCAATGCAAAAAAAAAAACTTTTTAATCTTTTTAAAACAATTGTTTTTTCAAGAGCAGTGATTTCAATAATGCTTAAAGTGAAACAAAAATGAAATATTCCTTAAAATATCATGCCTGGGGGGTCCACTTAGTCTGCTTGTTAAGTGGTGCATCTGTCTGATGTGTTTTACTATGCAAAAAAAGGAAAACATTTCATTTAAACTTGCTTGCAGCTGTAATGTATTGCTGGATCCCGCCAATATAGATAAAAATCAAGGAAAAAAAATCGGCGTGAGTTTCCATCCCCCCCCCCAGTCCATACCAGGCCCCACACCAAAAATGTAAAAAAAAACAGCGTGGTGTCATCCCAAAATCCATACCAGGCCCTTCGGGTTTGAGGGTAACGCAACGCCAATATAAAAAAATGGCGTGGGGTCCCCCGCAAAATCCATACCAGACCCTTTTTTGAGCAAGCATCCTGGCAGGCCAGGAAAAGGGGGGGGGGATGAGCGAGCACTCCCCCTCCTGAACTATACCAGGCCATTTGCCCTCAACATGGGGAAGGTGAGTTTTGACAATTGCTTTATTAAAAAAAAAAAGTGTCCTGCGATGTCCTGCGATCTTCAATCATGCCGCCCGAGGGACCACAAAAAGAAGCCTCCCAGTGACTGCTTTCTTCACGCTGTGACGGCTGTTATATAGGCGGGGGGCCACACGCTGATGTAACAAGATGACCCGCCCCCTGTGACAGCACATATAGTGACATAGTAGGCGAGGTTGAAAAAAGTCCAACCTATGTGTGTGATTATATGTCAGTATTATATTGTATATCCCTGTATGTTGCGGTTGTCAGGTGCTTATCTAATGCCCTGTACACACGATAGAATTTTCCGACAACAAAAAACTTGGATTTGTTTCCGAAGGATGTTGGCTCAAACTTGTCTTGCATACACACAAATGTTGTCGGAAATTCCGAACGTCAAGAATGCGGTGACGTACAACACGTATGATGAGCCGAGAAAAATTAAGTTCAATAGCCAGTGCGGCTCTTCTACTTAATTCCGGGCATGCGTGGACTTTTGGCATCGGAATTGTGTACACACGCTCGGAATTTCCGACAACAAGTTTTGTTGTCGGAAAATTTGAGAACCTGCTCTCAAACATTTGTTGGCGGAAATTCCGACAACAGATGTTCTATGGTGCATACACATGGTCGGACTTTCTAACAACAAGCTCACATCCAACATTTGTTGTCGGAAAATCCTATCGTGTGTACAGGGCATAATAGTTTCTTGAAACTAGAAATGCCCCCCGCTGAGACCACCGCCTGTGGAAGGGAATTCCACATCCTTGCCACTCTTACAGTAAAGAACCCCCTACGTAGTTTAATGTTAAACCTCTTTTCTTCTAATTTTAATGAGTGGCCATGAGTCTTGTTAAACTCCCTTCTGCAAAAAAGTTGTATCCCTATTGCGGAGTCACCAGTATGGTATTTGTATATTGAAATCGTGTCCCCTCTCAAGCGTCTCTTCTCCAGAGAGAATACGTTCAGTGCTCGCAACCTTTCCTCATAACTAATATTCTCCAGACCCTTTATTAGCTTTGTTGCCCTTTGTACTTGCTCCATTTCCAGTACATCCTTCCTGAGGACTGGTGCCCAGAACTGGACAGCATACTCTAGGTGCGGCGAGAACAGAGTCTTGTATAGCGGGAGAATTATTGTTTTATCTCTGGAATTTTGAATGCATGCGAATATTCTGTTTGCTTCGTTAGCAGCAGCTTGGCATTGCATGCCATTGCTGAGCCTATCATGTACTAGGACCCCCATGTCCTTTTCCATCCTAGATTCCCCCAGAGGTTCTCCCCCCAGTGTATAAATTGCATTCATATTTTTGCCACCCAAGTACATTATTTAAAATTTTTCTACATTGAACCTCATTTGCCATGTAGTTGCCCACCCCATAAATTTTTTTTTTGCAAGGTTTCCACATCCTGCGGAGAAGTTATTGAGCTGCTTAGCTTAGTATTGTCTGCAAATACAGAGATTGATCTGTTTACCACATCCTCCAGGTCGTTAATGACCAAATTAAACAGGATTGGTCCCAGCAGAGTCCTGGGGCACCCCGCCACCCACCCCTGACCATTCCGAATACTCCCCATTTATTATCACCCTCTGAACTCGCCCTTGTAGCAAGTTTTCAATCCATGTACTCACCCTATGGTTCATGCCAACGGACGTCAGAAGGGGTGGGGTCAGTCATTACGTCGCTGGGTGGCCCGCCCTTGCCTATATAACAGCTGTCACAGTCAAGAGACAGCAGTCGGCGGGGTGCCTCCCATTTTTGTCTATTTTTTGGGTCCCTCGGGTGGCGTAATTGAAGATGGATGGGCATCGCAGGACTGTTTTTTGATTTTATTTTCTTTTTTTTTTTAAAGAAATTGACAAAAACTGTCTATTGTGGTTCCCCCCTTTTCTGGCCTTCCAGGCTGTTTGCTTGGACATTTTTGTAAATATTTTATTAGATCTTTTCATGTGACAACACTGAATAAATTACACTTTGCTGCAATGTAAAGTAGTGAGTGTACAGCTTGTATAACAGTGTAAACCATACACTGCACACTGCATCAAATTGGTCTGAATGGCTGTCAGCCCAGAAGGAAGCCTCTTCTAAAGATGATGCACAAGAAAGCCCTCACAGTTTGCTGAAGACAAGCAGACTAAGGACATGTCCTGTGGTCTGATGAGACCAAAATAAACTTATTTGGTTCAGATGGTGTCAAGCGTGTGTGGCAGCAACCAGGTGAGGAGTACAAAGACAAGTGTGTCTTGCCTACAGTCAAGCATGGTGGTGGGAGTGTCATGGTCTGGGGCTGTATGAGTGCTGCCGGCACTGAGGAGCTACAGTTCATTGAGGGAACCATGAATGCCAACATGTACTGTGACATACTGAAGCAGAGCATGATCCCCTCCCTTCGGAGACTGGGCCAAAGGGCAGTATTTCAACATGATAACAACCCCAAACACATCTCCCAACCACTGCCTTGCTAAAGAAGCTGAGGGTAAAGGTGATGGACTGGCCAAGCATGTCTCCAGACCTAAACCCCATTGAGCATCTGTGAGGCATCCTCAAGCGGAAGGTGGAGGAGCGCAAGGTCTCGAACATCCACCAGCTCCATGATGTCGTCATGGAGGAGTGGAAGAGGACTCCAGATGGCAACCTGTGAAGCTCTGGTGAACTCCATGCCCAAGAGGGTTAAAGCAGTGCTGGAAAATAATGGTGGCCACACAAAATATTGGAATATATTGGAAGGCCGGGTACCGGCCTGAAGTTATGGGAGGATTCCGAATCGCTGTTGGCATATTAATTGTACGAATCACTTTGACCGTGTCGAAACATTTCACGTGTTAGCATGACAATCATTTCATCATTTCAAACATGGCTAACGTATCAGGCCATTCGGTCATGCTAAATCATTTCGCATCAGTTAAACAGGGCGTTCATGCCATCGTTTCGATCCTGGTCCGGTCGCATCCATACATGCTCCGATCGGGGCGATCCAGATGCACGACTACCCGGCCTCATTTCGATACATGCGCCAAGGGCGGAATCGCATCACTGGTTGCGTACATTCTTGATTCTTGCCCCTGTCATGGTATCTCATTTCGGTCACCTTACCACGCCCGGCATGAATGCAGTCACTTCCCCGCACTAATTCGTGTCGGCGTGCCCTAGGCCCGGCCTCATTTCAATACATGCGCCAAGGGCGGAATCGCATCACTGGTTTGCGTACATTCCTGATTCTTGCCCCTGTCATGGTATCTCATTTCTGTCACCTTACCACGCCCGGCATGAATGCAGTCACTTCCCCGCACTAATTCGTGTTGGTGTGCCCTAGGCCCGGCCTCATTTCAATACATGCGCCAAGGGCGGAATCGCATCACTGGTTTGCGTACATTCCTGATTCTTGCCCCTGTCATGGTATCTCATTTCTGTCACCTTACCACGCCCGGCATGAATGCAGTCACTTCCTCGCACTAATTCGTGTCGGCGTGCCCTAGGCCCGGCCTCATTTCAATACATGCGCCAAGGGCGGAATCGCATCACTGGTTTGCGTACATTCCTGATTCTTGCCCCTGTCATGGTATCTCATTTCTGTCACCTTACCACGCCCGGCATGAATGCAGTCACTTCCCGCACTAATTCGTGTCGGCGTGCCCTAGGCCCGGCCTCATTTCAATACATGCGCCAGGGGCGGAGTCGCAAAAAAAAAAAAAAAAAAAAAAAGAGACTTTGATTCTTGTCCTTGTCATGTTATATCATTTCTGTGTCACCTTACCACGCCCGGCGTTAATTGGTCGCCTGCCTGTACGAATTCGCGCCGGCGTGCCCTAGGCCGGCCGCATTTCTACAAAAAAAAGAGCTTGGAGTCGGACCCGGTGGCAGCTGGATGTCACAGTTCGGCCTCAGCGTACCCAGGCAGTTGGCCTCATTTCACGGTTGCCTCATTTCTGTACGTGCTCCAGAGTCCGGCTCACAGTCACCCCCATACGGTACGAACGGGCCGGGCCCTGTCACGGGAAGTTCATTCAGTTAAGGCAACATGTCAAGTCAGTCATTCGTGTTGTTATCTGTCATTTGATCCCACAGCGGTCTCGGCAGTCGACTTAAGTCACTATCGCCTGTTGTTATCATCTACGTTGGGTTCCGTCGCTCTGGACGGCAGCAGTTTTAGGCTCTTAAATAGGTACTTTCTCTCACACTCTCTCAGGTCAGTCGGATTCAGTAGGTCCACCTGCACCAGCTTGATCAGGGTTCCAGCAGGTAAAAAAAAAAAAAAAACGCAGGGGCACGGGGGGCTCCTGCTTTCTCATGGCAGGTACGTATACCATAGGTGACACGTCCAAACTCATTTCTTGTCACCTCTTTATAGGCCCAGCCTGCAGACACGTGACCAGTCTACTAAGTAACGGGTCTTGGCAGCCGCCATGTCATCAGTCGGCAGCGATGACCTCACCACCCCGCTATCCCCGGCGTCAGCCTCCGAGGCTGGCAGTGTCCAGTCTCTTAGGGCATGGACAATTCCCAGGCTGTCCGCCGAGCTGAGGCGCAGAGGGATACCCTTCTCGTCCGCGGCCAGGAAGGCGGAGCTATTCAGGCTCCTCTTCCCACCACCGGCCGCAGCAGGCCCCAGCAGCCAGCAGGCGTCTCTGGAATCTATTTCAGCCGCCGTCGCTCAGCTACACACCCTCGTGTCTTCCCTGTCTTCCTCGATCGTTGAGGTCCAGGACAGGGTGTCTCGCCTAGAGACCAGCCCGGCTGCCACGGTTCCGGACCCTGCGGTGGTCCCAGCCATCAGGGCACCGGCCGCAGGTAGTGAGCTTGCCACGACTACCGTCCACCCTTCCCACCTGGTGCCACCCAGCGTAAGGAAGGACATTTTAGAGGGCAGAGACGTTAACCTGGCCTCACTCATGATCTCGGTCCATGACTTGGCCGAGAACAAGGCCTACACCTGGGGGGACGTCTCGGTGGTTTTGAAAGCAAAGGATCCGAGGCTCAACAGAAAGCTCACGGTGCCCGAGTTTACGCTCGCCTTCGGCATGTTCAGGGACGTGCTGTGCTCAGCCTCCCCCGGCAGACGGGAGGAACTGGACCTCTACCTCCATTTGATCGTAGACCTGGGCCACAAATACGGTGGCTCAGCGTTCTACGATTATCATCGGTCCTTCTCGGCCAAAGCCGCGGCCAGATTTTTACAGTTTCATTTGACAACGGACTGGAGCGTGCATAATGGTGGCCACACAAAATATTGGAATTTTGGGTCCAATTTGGACATTTTTTAACTTTATTTCTTTCTTTGAACAGATGCCAGGAGCCTACCATCTTTCAGCCACTGGGTGACCTTGGACTCACTTTTGTTGCCAGTGGTTTAGACATGAATGGCTGTGTGTTGAGTTATTTTGAGGGGACAGCAAATTTTACACTGTTATACAAGCTGTACACTCACTACTCTACATTGTAGCAAAGTGTAATTTCTTCAGTGTTGTCACATGAAAAGGTATAATAAACATATTTACAAAAATGTGAGGTGTGTACTCATTTTTGTGAGATACTGTATATATATCTGTATATAGACCAAGGCACACTTTCAGGTCTATTTCATGTTGGTGAGTTTTGTGTTGTTCCTATATATATAGACCATAAATTGGAAGGCCGGGTACCGGCCTGAAGTTATGGGAGGAGCCCGGAGGGTATTTAAGCAGCCCAAAGGCACACTTTCAGGTCTATTTCATGTTGGTGAGTTTTGTGTTGTTCCTATGTGTCATCGTTACTCATGTCGTCCGTAGGGCTCTAGACCATAAATATATTGTGGGAGAATTAGCTTGTGGAGATCACCTTTTTCTGAAGGACAGTCAGCAAACGGGCACTTTATTAAAAATATGGCGGATGCCAGGTTTATTTGCAGGAGGTTTGAAAAAATAAAACAAACAAAACAGTAAATTAAATCCTTGCCGTCCGGCGCTAACTAAACAAATAGCTTCCACTCTATACAGTGCAGGGCTGGTCCCGTCACCCACAAACATGCAGAAAAGCAAACCTTTTAGTCCAGCACCCAGAGCTCCTCTCAATCAGGTTCCTTTATCAGTCTCAAAACCAGAGCCCTGCTGTGCTCTCTTCCTGGATATTTAAAGTCCAGCTGACTGTTGACTCCAGTGGACCTGATTATCCGGACCGGAACCCAGCCTGCCACAGAGGCTGGAAAAACCGGGCCGGATTCTGGTTCAGTCCCTTACTGTGAGGTGAAATGTACCCATTATTGTGTATCTCACCTTACATACCGTCACAATATATATGTGTATAAATTAGTCTACACTACACTGTATGTATATATATATATATATATATATATATATATATATACTCAACTGCCTGCAGGCCATAAACTAACCTGCCTCTAGCTAACATTCTCTCATTCATAAAACTATATACGGCCGCTGTGTAAGCAGCCTTATATAGTGTGAGTAAAATAAAGAAATGGTCGCACTCTGAATTTTCAAAAAACTTGCTTGATGTATCATTATTGTCACAAGTGTATCAGACAAACACAGAACAAGCAGTTGACATGTTTCACAAGCGATAGCTTGCTTGTTCACAACAAAAGTAGCATACACTAAGCAGACTGTTTAAGGAGTAAATGTAATATGACATTTTGTCTCATGGATATCTTGTTTATGGTCACTTTTGTTTTTATCAATTTCTCCCTTTTTTAAGTCTGTCAGTGTTTGCATGTATGTACATACATTTTAACCACCTCCCATCCGTGCTATAGCTGAAAGATGGCTGCAGCGCAGACTTAATTTGCCAGGAGGACATCCATAGACGTCCTCCCGTGCTGGAGCGGCCTTGTACGCCCCCTGCAGGACACGCGTGGCACGCTCTGTGATCTGCAGGTCTATCCCGACCCATTACCATGTGATCAGCCAATGACAGCTGATCACGTGATGTAAATAGAGCCAGTAATCGGCTAGTAGCGTGAGGGAAAAAAAAGCCAATCACCGGTGGCTGTGAGAGGGACATCAGTGCTGATCGTGGAGAGCCTCTGCAGAGGCTACTGTGCCACCTACCAGTGACCACCAGCACCACCTACCAGTGCCAACAGTACCACCCATCAGTGCCCACATTGTCACCTATCAGTGCCACCTATAAAAGTCACCACCAAAGTGCCTCATCACCAGTCCTGCCTATCAATACCACCTACCAGTACCCATCAGTGCCAACTACCAGTGCCCATCAGTGTCACATATATGCCCACCAGTGAGATCTATCAGTGCCACTAATCAGTGCCACCCATTAGTGCCACCCATCATGGCCCATCAGTGACCATCATTGTCGCCTTATCTGTGCCTATCAGTGTCGCCTTATCTGTGCCTGTCAGTGCAGCCCATCAGTGCCCATCAGCGCAGCCCATTAGTGCAGCCTCACCCGCGAATATCAATGAAAGAGAAAAATTACCCGTTTGCAAAATTTTATAACAAACTATGAAACATGTTTTTTTCTTTTTTTTTTTCAATAATTTCTGAATTTTTTGTTTGTTTAGCAAAAAATAAAAACCCAAGTGGTGATTAAATAGGCACCAAAAGAAAGCTCCATTTGTGTGAAAAAAAATTATAACAATTTCATTTGAGTACAGTGTAGTACGACCGCGCAATTGTCTTTCAAAGTGTGACAGCGCTGAAAGATAAAAAGTGGTCTGGGCAGGAGGGGGGTTTAAGTGCCCAGTAAGCAAGTTGTTATACGTTGTAATGTTTTTAACATGTCAGCTGAAATGTTTTTTGCATTTAGTGTAATCCTAAGCAGGTGGTTTTGGGTGGGCCTGATTAGGGTTTACGCCTTAAACAGCCTGCTTAGTGTATGCTACTTTTGTTGCATACACTGTGAAACATGTCAACTGCTTGTCCTGTGTTTGTCTGATACACTTGTGACAATAAAGGTACATCAAGCAAGTTTTTTGAAAATTCAGAGTGCGACCATTTCTTTATTTTTTTATTTGCATTTACACCGAAGATTTGCCTGTAGCGGTGTGTGCTCTTCTTTTGCCGGGGTGAGCGCTGTGATTGGCCAAAGCATGCAGGTCAGGTGCATGCTTTGGCCAATTATCAGACATCAATGCACTGAGATCTCGCAGTGCATTATGGGGCATTCTGTGGCACTCAAATTTGTCACGAATGCCCCATGATTTTTGGTATTTGCCGGAATATAAGTAAGAACATCGGGACCATACCTAATGTACAGCACAGTGCAAACATTTTAGGCAAGTGTGAGGAAATGCTGTAAATGCTGTAAAGTAAGTTCGACTCAAACTTTAGGTGTTCGCCTGTTTGTTGAATACCGAACATTAGGGGGCGTTTGCAGGAAATTTGAGCGACCGCGAAACGCCCCATAATGAACTGCGAGACCGTCAATGCACGAGATTGCAGTGCATTGATGGCTGCTGATTGGCCAAAGCATGCACCTGACCTGGTCTGGTATGGATTTTAAGGGGAACGCCACGCCAAAATGTAAAAGAAACACTTTTTTTTAAAATAAAGGACTTGTCCCAAACTGTCTCCTGTAATTTTTACCATTTTGACACTTTTTTTTGGTAAATGTGTAGGGGTACACTTTACCCGATACCCATTCACATAGGAGGGGCCGGGATCTGGGGACCCCCAGATCCCAGCCCCCCTATGTGAATGGGGGTCTGCGGGTGGGGGGCTTATTGGAATCTGGAAGCCCCCTTTAACAAGGGGACCCCCAAATACCGGAACCCCCCTATGTGAATGGGTATCGGGTACAGTGTACCCCTACACATTCACCAAAAAAAGTGTCAAAATGGTAAAAATGACAGGAGACAGTTTGGGACAAGTCCTTTATTTAAAAAAAAAGTGTCCTGCAATGTAACGGCATCTTTGATGGAAAAACCCTGCCTCGATGGAAGGTGTCCCACGACTGAAGGCTTTTTTCAATGACAGCTGTTATATAGCTGTGGGCGGGGCCATCTGGTGACGTAAACGGTTGACCCAACCCCCTCTGACGTTACGTGATGTCACATGAGCCATACCATGTGACATGGCCAGGTACGGTTCTGGAGGGGGGGTGCTCTCTCGTCCCCCCCCCCCCCCCCCCTTTTCCTGCAGCGTGCCAGATTGTATGCTCAGATAAGGGTCTGGTATGAATTTTGGGGGGACCCCCATGGCATTTTTTTGCCGTGGGGGTTACCCACACTCTCCAGATGGGGTTACCCACACTCTCCAGAGAAATTAATTTGTGTGTCCCACCATACAATTTTGCTGAAATCCCACCAACCCGCCTTGTCGGAGGTGATGAGGTATATATCAGAAAGTCTCATAGAACAGAAAGGATAACATTAACAAAAGGTTAAAACTAGTCTGTTACAGTGAGAGGTGAGGCCATCCATCCACCCCAGACCTTATCAGATTTGAGAAGCGCCCCCCTGTTCAGATATGTGGCTTTATAAAAGGGTAGTGCCCAATTCACTGATACCTTCCAGGACTCTACCGATGGAGGAGTAGAACTCTTCCAAGATAGAACTATGTGTTTCCTAGCATGAAAAAATAATAGCGTAATTAAGGTCCATATAGCTGTAGTAGGGGCCAAATCATCCACCAGCCTGAGCAGGCAGTACCTAATAGAAGGACCTAAAGAGATAGTTGTCCCCTCCTGTACACACATTAAAATATCCTTACAGTATTTCTGTATACCAGGACAATCCCAAAAGATATGCATGCAGTCAGCCCCCCTTGCAGAACAACGTCAGCAAGAAGAGGTGACTGAACCAAAAATTCTAGCTATCTTTCCTGGGGTCATGTATATATGATGCAGAAATTTGTAGTGGATCATTTGGTCAAGGGCAAAGATTAGTCTGGTAAAGTGTGCATCCCAGACATCCTGTCCAAACCAGGGACCACCAACTACCACTTAGCTCTACACACACTCATGAGCCGAACAGTCTCAGGGAAAAGGAACTTATAGATAGTAGATAGGGTCTCTTGGAGATCATCCTCCCTTAGTATGGATTCAAGTGCAGACCATGAGAACTGTGCTGGAATGCGTGTCTTAGCTGTATATAGCATGATCTATATATGTATATATGTATGATCGACCACTGCGATGGCTCGGTTCTCACAGCTCTTTGAGCAGAGAGCTGCTGACTAGACATGTGCAATTAGTTTCATACGAATCGAAAATTCATACAAATTTCTGTAAATTCGTACATTCGGGAGGATCCGAAAAACGAATTGCTATGCTTCCGAATTTTGTACTAAATACAAATTTCGGATACAAATTCTGTTACAACGGAAATGTGACTGGTGTTTTGTTGACCAATCAGAGGTTTTCTTCCCCTGCTGAGTGAGGGTTGGGAAAATTACCTTTTTTAATATAGGAGTGGGAGACTGAATCGGACAAAATAAGAATGTTCGTTAATTATGATTATTTGTTATTGTTCGTTAATTATGATTATTCGTTATGATGAAGTTAAAAACCCAGTTAGTCAGCACAGCACAGGGATGGTGGGAGCCCCTCATAATGATAAATTCATCAAAAACGAAGGTTCGTAATAGTTACAAAAAGTTTACAAACCTAACGAAAATTCGGATTGTTTAATGAATCAAAATTGAATTTTGGACACGAAATATGAATTAACGGCTAATACGAAATGGAACAAAACGAAACCAAACAAATTTATTGACGGCTCACATGTCTACTGCTGACTGTCAATCAGCAACTCTCCACTCTGCCCCCTCCTCGCTCACTAGAGTGCTGAGCTGTGGAGGGGCAGGAAGTGGCCATATCAGGCTTTCACTGGTTCGCTGAGAGGCTGGGACGGGTGTCAGTCCAGGCATCTGGCGGATCCAGACTCCCAGAGTCGGGATGATGCGGTGGCACTGCTGGGCATCACTGATCTGGCAGGCATTCATAATGGGCACTGACTGGCACTATTTGTGGGCACTGAAATATATTGGGGACACTGTGGCTTCCCTGGTGGCCAAGGTGGGCATACCTGACTATCCACGTGTTGGGGTCTGCCTGGTGGTCCTGGCGGCAGCCCTGGTGGTCCAGTGTGGGCATCCACGAGGGGTGCTGTGCAGATAAACAATCAGAGCTGACCCCCCTGTCAGGAGAGCCACCGATCAGCTCTCCTCTACACGCGTCTGTCAGACACGAGTGAGGAAAAGCCGATAAACAGCTCTTCCTGTTTACATCGTGATCAGCCATGATTGGACAGAGGCTCTTTACCGAGATCGGTGTAGCGGTGTCAGTCTGACACACCAAACCACAGATCGCCGTGATGCGCGCCTCCACAGGCGCGCGCTGGCAGTTATCCTACTGGATGTCATATGGCGCCCAGTCAGGATAACTGAACAACGCCCGGCCTTCATTATGCTATAAGCCGGGTGGGAAGTGGTTTAGTAAGTTCATACTTCCTATCAGGGAAAGATATAATGGGTGCCACATTCAACCTAATAAAGTCTTAAACTGTGTTGGTAATGATAAGCCCCTGGTTTGATTTTTTTAAAGAGGCACAGCAATAATAATAATAATAATAATAATAATAATATCAAACCATCAAAAAACAAAAAGATAATAATACAGTTGAGGCGGAAATAAAAAATATTTTCAGTTTTATTTAGGAGTACATGAGATTTATATTGATGGACAATTTACAGAAGTAAATACTGTTCAAAAAACATTGCAACTAGGTTGTAACGGAAATGGGCCCAGAGAACGCTTCATTGCACATTGTTTTACTTGCTGTAATTTCTGATGTAGCCTGTTATGAATGGTGGATTTATCTGTACTTGGAGGTGAGGACTCCAGAGACTAGAGCAAGGAATTTGTCAAAGGCAGCCTGAACCTCAGGAGAGAAATCACCAGGGAAGTGAGAAGCCAAGACCACCTGGATAGTGTGAGACAGCAGCTGCAAAGAGAAATAGAGGATATATTATTTTTGTGTACATAAACACATGTATTATTTAATAGGGACAGTCATTTTTGAAATATTTTTTTTTTTTAAATTAATGTACTCTTAAAAGAGAAGTATGGGTTTGGAGGTTCTTGTAGAATCATACTTACCTAGGTGGATGCTGCATCTGTCCCCCGGTGCCTCTTCACTGAGAACTGGGTGATCGAACACCGCTGGTGGCTTGCCAGCTCTCCTGCTCTGCTCCTCCACGCTCAATGGAGCACTGAGCTGTGGAGGGGGCTGCTCGCTGAGAGGCTGAGACGGACATCAGCCCGGCACCTGGCAGATCCAGACTTCCAGAGTCGGGATGATGCGGTGCCTGATCTGTGTGAGGTCAGCAGAAAGCGGACTGAAAATGGGTCAAAGGAGTGCAAAATGAATTGCACTCCTGTGACCCATAAGAGAAGCCCAGCCAAACGAGCTCAGGCTGGACTTCTCCTTTAAAGGCTAGAGAGCAAACTTCTTCTTTTAAAAGGTACCCAATGAAAGTATCTGGTGGAAGGTGCTCTTCTCCAAATCAAGGGATACAATACTACCATACCTTACCTGCCTATAATAGTTACTCTCTGGCTTCAATACTGTACCTTCCAACTTAGTGACCCAAAACAAATATGCATATCAAGAGTTTTGACTTCACATTTTATTTAAAAAAACTTGAATGTAGGGAATAATCATGACAGACCAGAAGCTAGTGTTTTTAGATAGGTCACGACTCGGCAATAACAGCCTCTATGTTTGTCATGACAACTTTCCTAAAGACTGACACAAAATCTACAGTTTATTGGTCACCTGAATGCCCACCTGAGTTCCAATACTATATAATGCTGCAAACACATTTAAGAGCAATGCAATTTGTTCACCTGTATCAAGTTATCTTACTATTGTATAGCAATATTCAGTAGTACTTACAGCAAAGTTTCCTGGATCCACTCTTAGGTTGTAGGCATGCAGGTCACTGAGGGAGGACAGGTTGCCAGCAAGGTCATCCAGGTGATGGGCTGCACCTACAAGAGCATTAATAATCTTTCCACCATGTGTGTTGAGGTCAGCAGAGCCAGGGGTCTGGTCAAAGTGGGTGAAATAAGTCTTGGTCTGGGGGAAGCTAAGGAGAAGCCTAAACATAAAAAAAGAAACAGATATTAATACATTTAAAATGAATCTATCCACACACACTTCTGACCTGATTTTATGCTTCTGTGGTTAATATAGTAGGTTATAGAAATAACAAATTCCCTGTTAAACTGTCAGCATTTAGTAAGAACGTTTTTCCTTTAGCTACTGTTTGTAAAGACACCAGGAAAGCAAAGTTATCACATTTATATTCCTTCACTGATGTCCAAACTACCAAAGGAAGAACGGTGCTGTCCTTCAAGAAATTGACCTTAGACAAAATGATTTCCTTGTTTCATGCCTTGATGGTAACTATTTGCACACAAATGGTACATAATGTATGATATATAAAATAACAGTAGTAGCAATCACAAATGACTTACACCATGGGTTTCTCAACCTGTGACACTCCAGCTTTTGTGGAACTACAAGTCCCATGAGGCATTGCAAAGTACTGACAGTTACAAACATTACTCCCAGAGGCATGATACGACTTGTAGTTCCACAACAGTTGGAGGGCCACAGGTTGAGCACCCATGAGTTACAACTTTCTCTCAATTTTCATTGATGCTTGACTTCCCCTGAGAACAAATTTTTAGTTTTGTAGGGTAGGGACAGGTTATAAATTCTATCAGTAGTATCTTAGCTTTGGAAAAAGACTATACACCTAGATCATAGAACTAGAATGACATGTAATGAGTATGTAAGTTTAACTTGTTACATTAACCTAAGAACTCCTGTGCTGTTAAACCACCAGTTGAAATTGCACACTGTATTTATCTATATAAAATATAACCAATAATAAAAGAACCTTACCTGGTCAAAGCCTCAGAGCCCAGAGCACTGCCCTGAGATCCAATCTTTCCCACGATGGAAAGCACAGCAGCCTTCTCACTTGCGGATAGACTCATTGTGATGATCGGGAGTTGGTGTAGTACACGTTAGATCAGCTTGGCAACTCAAGAAAGGTCCACGTTAAACTGAAAGTCTTGCCAGTTTTTAAAGCATTGGGATACCATTCACAGTGGCCAAGATGCATTTCTATTGGCTGAAAACTGCATACCACCCATTAGAACTGACTTATCTTCTGAACCATACATGCTGTATGTGCTGATGTAGGGTAAGCATCTTATCACTATATGCTGATTACAAAGCATATACACTCCCTTTGTGTTTACTGAACTATTGCTGATCATTACAGTTTAACATATTAAATTACACGGCATTACACATATATTTTAAATGTACTCAAATAGATAGCATTTGAGTTGGAAACTATAGTTGTGATTGTTTTAATTAATGTTTCATCTCTTTTCTATCCTTTTGTTTATCAAGAACACAAATCAAGTGTAGTTTAAACAGAAAAAGTCCAATTATGTCTAAACAATCATACTTGCACCCTTTTCGGGCTCTTTCACACGGGACGGATCCGTAATGATCCACCCCGTGAAGATCCGCTGCTCAGCGGGGATCGCACAGCTGTTCCCCGCTGAGCCGGCTGATGACAGGGCTGATGACAGGGCTGATGACAGGGCGGTCCCTGCACACTGTGCAGGAACCGCCCTGTCAGTTCTCCGCTCTCCTCTATGGGGGATCAGATGAACACGGACCGTCTGTCCATGTTCATCCGATCCGCTCTGCAGACGGATGAAAAAATAGGGTTTTCCTCCTTCTGCAGAATCGGACAATTGCGGAGGCGCACAATTGCGGGTGTCAGCGGATGCTCCTCCGCTGACACCCGCTACCCCATAGACATGCATGTATGTCCGTTTTTCATCCAAAAACGGATGGATGAAAAACGGACATATGGTCCGCATGTGTGAAAGGGGCCTACCAGTAACAAGATTTCTATTCTTCTAAGAGACTTTTGTTAGGCACTAAAGCATGTCTAGTATGACCTTAACCACTTGCCAACCAGCTCACGCAGATATATTGCGGCAGGTCTCCTGCACGAACTGGTCCATGCAAGGAGTATAGCGGGCGCTATCCGCCGGCGGACTTGCGATTGCGGTGAGGAGAGGCAGAACAGTGAACTGCCTATGTAAACAAGGCGATTCCCCATTCTGCCAGATGACATGACAGAGGTCTACTATTCCCAGTGATCGGAAACAGTGATCTCTGTCATGTTCCAGTAAGCCCATCCCCCTACAGTTAGAACACACCCGGGGAACACACGTGAACCCTTGATTGCCCCTTAGTGTTAACCACTTCCCTGCCAGTGTGATTTTTACATTGATCAGTGCGTTTTTATAGCACTGATCAATGTAATAATGTCACTGGTCCCCAAAAAGTGTAATTTGGGGTCAGATTTGTCTGCCACAATGTCGCAGTCAAAACCAGTAAAAACAATAAAAAAAAAGTCCCATAAATCTATCCCATAGTTTGTGGACGCTGTGACAGTGGGAGATGCTGTCACAGTAGAATTGGTAATTTGGGGGACACAGGGTGTACCAGTGTTGCCAACCGTCAGTATTTTTACTGGCAGCCAGTAAAAAACAGCCATTTTTCTCCTGCCAGTAAATGCCAGTAAAAAGAAAAGGTTGCCAGTAAAAAATATGGCTGTGACGCTCAGCCCAGAGCCAGCCAAGACCATACAAGTGCCTGCTACAGTGTGTTCGGACGGCTCTGGTGGAGGCGGTGCCTGAACATACCCTGTGATGTCATGGTGCAAGGGAGCCAAGCAGAGCGGCCAGAGGCTTGTGTGTGGGTCTGCGGGATGGGAGCAAGGCAGGCCAGGAGCGGGACCATCAGTGCTGTTTGGACTGGAGGGACCACCTGGCTTGGAGAGGGACTGTCACTGTGACTCTGGAGGGGACGTGTCGTGTCGGAGATCTCTGCTGCTGCACACTGCTGTCAGTATCACTGTGAGAGTCAATTTCATGTGTGTGTGCCACCCATTCTAATTTCTTGCCCTCTTAATTCCTGTCCCTGAGCTACTTACTTACTATATATTGAAAATAAAATAAGAAATATGTTTTTTGCCTTATTATCTACCTTAAATCACATTGCTAATTACATATTGTACTTGTTTATAGCCTAAATAGTGAAATTTGTACTTAAAACTGTAATTTTGGAAATTTTGGAAATGCCAGTAAAAACTTGGCTGTGCCAGTAAATTTTGGGTGTCGTGTCAGTAAATTTCAATCTGTTAGGTTGGCAACACTGGGGTGTACACATTTGCTTGGTGCAAGACTGCAGAGCATAGATGTGGACTGGAGAAGAATTCTTTCACAGGTTTCTCCAGGTTTTGGTATTCCGTCATGGGACTCTGTTGTTTGGAGATTCCTTAGTGTCATGTGTGGGACGCGATCTCCAACCCTGTGTCCAGATTTTTGTAGATGACCAGCAGGGTGTGTGCGCAGGTGAGCACAGCCCTTATAATGAGTTTATGGGAATACCTCAGGGCTCCCAGTTGGAGACTGCTCCACACCAAGAGACAGGATGTCTCCAGGAGTCAGAGGGGCTGCAGGAGGCAGTCAGAACATGTGTGACTGCAAAAGGCAGTGAAATGGCCTGAGGACTAAGGCCAGAGCGGAGGATCCAGTGGTCTGTGTGACCAGGATAAAGAGCAGAATTACTGCTACAGAGAGCCAGGTGGGCTAGCACACTTTTCTGTTGTGTGTATTTGCTGGAGAAGAACCCCTGTGTGGGAAACCGTTATGGACTTTTATTTGCCTTTTTAATAAAAATTGGCTACCATGCCCTAAAATATAGTTCCTGACTGGTTTGAAACACTGGCATCTACTACGAGAGCTAAACAACCCCCAACTTTACAACATGATAACTTTTGGGCAAATAAATCAATATACACCTATTGCGATTTTTTTTTTTTTTTTTTTTTTATAGGCCTAAACTGATGAAGAAATTTGTATTTTTATATATATATATTTTTTGGATATGTATTATAGCAGAAAGTTAAAAAAATATATACATATATATATTTTTTTAAATTGTTGGTCCTTTTTTGTTGATTGCGCAAAAAATAGAAAACGCAGAGGTGATCAAATACCACCAAAAGAAAGCTCTATTTGTGGGTAAAAAAGAAAGTCAATTTTCTTTGGGTAATGTGTTGTATGACTGTGCAATTGTCAGTTAAATCAACACAGTGCTGTATCGCAAAAAAATGGCCTGGTCATTAAAGCTCCACCGAAAAAAATAAAATAAAAGTCAGCAGCTACAAATACAGCAGCTGCTGACTTTTAATATTAGGACACTTACTTGTCCAGGGCGCCCGCAATGTCCTTATCCAAAGCCAATCTGTCCCTCGGCTCCAGCTCAGGTGCCCGCATCTTCAGTAAGGGAATCAGGAAGTGAAGCCTTGCGCCTTCACAGCCTGGTTCCCTCCTGCGCATACGCGAGTCGCACTGCACATTCTGACTGGTCTCTGCTGTCTTCTGGGACCTGTGTGTCTACCAGAAGACAGCGGGGGGGCGGAGGAGGGGCCAGACATGGGGTAGATCACCGTGGAATCTGCAGCAATCTATCACCGGAAGTGGGAGCAAATACCTGTATTAGACAGGTATCTGCACCCCCTCCCCTGAAAGGTGCCAAATGTGACACGGGGGAGATAGAAAAAGCAGAAGTTCTATTTTTGGGTGGAACTCCGCTTTAAGGGGGCAAATATGGTGGTTAATATAAGTAGACACAGTGGGGGGGGGGGGATTTACTAACACTGGAGCACACAGAATCTGATGTAGGGGGGGGGGGGAGGGATGTGTACATGTGTAAATGATAGGGGGGAGGGGAGAGGGGAAAAGAAAACCATGGGAGAAAGCAGGAAAGGGGAGGAAAGGTACTCAGAGCCAGGGAAATTAAAAGGGGAAGATGAAACCAGAGAGAGGGGGAGGGGGGAGAGGAAGGAGGAGGGGAGGGAAAGAGAAGGGGGGAGGAGGGGGAAGGGAAATACAAGGGAGGGGGGAAAAGGGGAAAGGAAGGGGTAAGGGTTATGGAAAAGAAGGGAAAGAGGAAAACAGGGGGGGAAGGGAAGGGAAAAAAGACAGAAGGTCAGAAACTCCCATATATGTTTATAAATAGTTACCTGAACTGAGGTAAGCTGCAAATGACACTGGGCAAGGCTGCAAATGACGCTGGCCAAGTAAAATCATATGGAGCCAAGGGGAAGAAGGAAAATTTACAAGGGTGCATAGAATGGTACACTAGCCCCACATACAATACAAATGTCACCGATACGGATGAGCCCGGTGTTCGATTTGAACCCATGTTCGAATCGAACATCGGCCATTCGTCCGTTCGTCAAAACCAGAACTTTGTGGGCCATTCGCATCAAATTTGTGTGATACGAACGGCCTACAATGCATTGCGCCAGTCGCAGTGCATTGCTGGCTGATTGACCAAGCATGCACTGTGACCCAGCATGCTTGGCCAATCACAGCGCCGGCAGCGAGAAGAGCCATAATTGGCCACAGGCAGGATTCCTGTGGCCAATTATAGCTCAGGGGGGTTTAGTACACGTCCCACACTATATAAGGCCGCCAGTGCGGCGGTCTTGTGTAGTGTTGTGCGGCGTTCATAGAGAGGATAGGCAGGGACAGTGTCAGCTGTGCTTTATACTTCTTTAGATAGCGCTGTTACAGTGAATGTAGTGTTCAGGGAGAGAGCAGGATAGGCAGGGACAGTGCCAGCTTTGCTTCCTAACCTAGCGCTGTTACAGTGGGTGTAATGTGCCTCCTGCACACTGCACAGCATACACCTGAATCTACCCCCTCATTGCTGGTGTTGTGTAGTTGATTTGTGCAACACAGGCATCTGCCTAATATTCAGTCAGTGTAGTGTGCCTCCTGCACAGAATACATCTGAATTTAAATAGCACTGATTGCTGTATAAATGACAATGGTCCCAAAAATGTCCGATGTGTCCGCCATAATGTCACAGTCACAATAAAAATCGATGATCGCCACCATTACTAGTAAAAAAAAAAAAATATTAATAAAAAATGCTATAAAACTATCCCCTATTTTGTAAACGCTATAACTTTTGCACAAACCAATCAATAATCGCTAATTGCAATTTTTTTTTACCAAAAATATGTAGAAGAATACGTATCGGCCTAAACTGAGGAAAATAATTTTTTTTTAATATATTTTTTGGGCATATTTATTATAGCAAAAAGTAAAAAATATTGATTTTTTTTTCAAAATTGTCGCTCTATTTTTGTTTATAGTGCAAAAAATAAAAACCGCAGAGGTGATCAAATACCACCAAAAGAAAGCTCTATTTGTGGGGAAAAAAGGACGCCACTTTTGGGAGCCACGTCGCATGACCGCGCAATTGTCAGTTAAAGCGACGCAGTGCCGAATCGCAAAAAGGGTCCTGGTCCTTTGGCTGCAAATTGGTCCTGGGCTTAAGTGGTTAAATGGCTTTTTTTTCTTTACAAATGTCATTTTGTGCAGGGACAGTTCTAAACATGGGAAACACATGCCACTTCACAGGCATACTTTAGACACCCCCCAGGTACGATATTTAAAGGAATTTTTTTTTTCACTTTATGCATCATTAAAATTACTGCTCCAGAATAAACTTCCATTTTTAAAACTTCTTTTTGCATTGATACATGTCCCCTGGGGCAGGACCGGGTCCCCAAACCCTTTTTAGGACAATAACATGCATATTGGCCGTTATAAATAGCACTTTAGATTTTGAACGTTTGCGTCCATTGTAATTAATAGGGTTCTAATGTTCGTGCAAACTTTTGGTCCGTTCGCAGGTTCTGGTGCGAACCGAACCCAGGGGTGTTTGGCTCATCCCTAGTCACCAAGTTTGATCCCCCACAGTGCTACGTAAGTACTACCTCTAAGTAGTACTTGAGCTGACCTCAGCTTAAGCATCATGAACTGTTCCCAGCCACCTTTCCCTTCTCTGAATATGTGGGGCTAGTGTACCTTTATTTGCACCCTTGTGAGTTTTCCTTCTCCCCCTTGGCTCTAAATGATTGTACTCAGGTAGTTCAGGAAGCTATTTATAAACATGTATTGGAGTTTCTGACCTGTTTCCCCTTCTGTCCTTTTTGCCTCCCCCTTTCCTCTTTCCCATCCTTTCCCTCCCCTTTTCCTTCCTCCTTTTTTTATCATTCTTTGTGTTTCCCCGCCTTTTCCTTTCCCTCCCCTCCTCCTTCCTCTCCCCCCCTCCCCCTCTCTCTGATTACCCCTTACCTTTTTCATTTCCCTGGACCTTGGTACCATTCCTCCCCTTTCTTCATTTCTCCCATGGTTTTTCCTTTAACCCCTCCCGTTCTTCCCTCCTTTCTTGCCATACATAAGTTTATGATCTATACATACATATATATTTTTGTATAATTGCTACAAAAGATCAGTTTATCCACTTGTACATGTCCCCCATATACGCCGTAGGGGAATGTCAGAGGTGCCTTGGCCTATGGGTAAGCGGCAGCGCACCCTCCTTCCACATCTATCAACCATGCCTATTATACTTTACTCCTGTCTTTGTTTCCTTGATTATTATGTATATTTTGTTACTCCGTTCCACATACTATCCTCCTGATGAAGAACCCTGCAAAACATGTAGAGGATCACATGTCCTGTGAGGACCCACTATACCTTTTGTCTCCACCTTGGAGCACACTAAAGCCCCATACACACGGTCGGACTTTTTCATGGATTCTGTCCGATCGGACAATGTTGTTGAAAAATCAGACCGTGTGTATGCACCATCAGACAGTGTACGTCGGTTTGTCCGACGGACAAAGTCTTATCTCCTGCTGGAAAGATTTGCCGACAACACGGTCCGATCACACCAAATCCGATCGTGTGTACGGTTGTCCGACCGGACAAAGTGCTACGCATGCTCAGATCACATTACAAGACCAAAGCTATTGGCTACTAGCCTCTACGTAGTCCCGTCGTAGGCAACAAACGTCACCACGTTCAGAATGATCGGATTTTCCGACAACTTTGTCCGACCGTGTGTACGCAAAACCAACATCGGACAAAGTATGACGGACATGGTCCGACGGACCTGGTCCGCGGATTGTCCGACCGTGTGTATGGGGCTTTAGTATCACTGACACACATGTATAGACTGTATTTTAAATACTGTTTTGGTATGAACTTTGGAAATTAGGTTCCTAGTTGTATTTGGATATCCTCTTTTTATCTCTTTGAATAAATAAAAAACTTTATGTTATTCAATGTGTATTTTGTCCAAACATTACTAACATAGTAAATTTTCCTGTCTTTGGAGACTAGTAGGGAAATTGTCCCTGTTCTCAATTTCCCATCCTAGAGTTTACACTATACTTACACACATACTGTAGATTTCTAACAGATTCTACACTAAACAGCAAATCTAGCCTGCCATCTATTGGGCGCTGGCTGTCAAAATACCCGAACAATGACTGCAGCAAATTAGTCCCTGTTCAGCTGATAATTTTTCACCCAGCACTTTGATTTTAATGGGTTGCTTGCAGAACCATCCACAGATCAGATTTAAGGCGGATACAGCAGGAGATGGGAAGGAAATTGTATCTGTGTATGGCTAGCTTTAGTATCATACTAACAAGATTAGATATCTTAGCCACACATGGCACGCTATGGTTGGGGATGGAGAGGCCACAAGCCAGTTTGCATACACTGTGTCAGTACTCCTAGGACCAATACCTGGAAAAGTAGAGCAAACTCTCATCCTCCTCTGTTAGCTGTTTGGTTGTAAACGTATAGACTCAAAATGAGTGAACTTTTATAACCCAATACATTGGACTGCAAACAAAAATGCACAAACTTAGTAGGGATAGTAGTAAACAAGACCCAGACAGACTGCACAGGCAGAAACAGAAGCAATCTGATTTTTTTCATTATAAATGGGAACATTTTACTGACAATCAATAGCAACCTGGTGTATGGATTGGTATGTATTTCCACAGCTGAACCAACAACCTATGCTGGCAATGCAGAAACCAGGACCTGAAGATATTTTCCATATATGTACAGTAGGCATGAGCCGAACACCCTCCGGTTCAGTTTGTGGCAGAACATGCGAACAGACCAAAAATTTGTGCAAACACGCGAACCCCGTTAAAGTCTATGGGACTTGAATGTGAAAAATCAAAAGTGCTAATTTTAAAGGGTAATATGCAAGTTATCATCATAAAAAGTGTTTGCAGACCTGGGTCCTGCCCCAGGGGACGTGTATCAATGCAAAAAAAAGTTTTAAAAACGTACGTTTTTTTTGGGAGGAGCGATTTTAATCATGCTTAAAGTGAAACAATAAAAGTGTAATATTTCTTTAAATATCGTGCCTGGGGGTGTCTATAGTATGCCTGTAAAGTTGCACATTTTTCCTGTGTTTAGAACAGTCCGTGCACAAAATGACATCTCCAAAGGAAAAAAGTAATTTAAAACTGCTTGCGGCTGTAATGTAATGTTGCCCCCCCCCCCCAGCCCATTGCCAGGCCCTTTGGGTCTGGTATGGATATTAAGGTGAACCCCGCACCCAAATGAAAAACAGCAGCAGTATATAGGTGGTCCTCATGTTACAAAAAAGATAGGGACTGTAGGTTTGTTCTTAAGTTGAATCAGTTTGTAATTTGGAACAGGTACATTTTGTAAGTGTAGCTCCAGCCAAAAAATCTATTTTTAAGCTTTTTGGATAACATAGGGAAGGGTTATCATCACCCCTGTAACATTTGTTTTGCTGTCTGTGCCCCTGTTCAGAAGATTTCACCTGACTTTCTGTTTCAATGACAATTGGATATTGAAAATTTGGGGTTATTAGGGAAACAAGGATTGGTGATTAAGCATCAGTGGAGACACCTTTTTCCCACATTAACTCTTACAGGAGAGAATTCCCCTTCCTAGGGGTAGATTTCCTCTCACTTCCTGTTGTCTCCTTTCATTTCTAAGTAAGAGTTGTTTGTAAGTCGGATGTTTAAAAATAGGGGACCACCTGTATATACTATACGGCCTGCCCTATACACTCTGCGGTAAATTGGGCCTTAGGTGTTGTGGGTACCAGAACACTGTAAGCCCTCACAGTTAATCTTGGTGGGCGCTAGAATGGGCCCTGCTGTTAAATATTATATCAATAATTGTAATTTCATGCCCCTGTTAAACAGGGGCAGAAAAATTGAGCCTAAGGCCCCTTTCACACATGCGGACCGTATGTTCGTTTTTCATCCATCCGTTTTTGGATGAAAAACGGACATACATGCATGTCTATGGGGCAGCGGGTGTCAGCGGATGAGCATCTGCTGACACCCGCTATTGTCCGCCTCCGCAATTGTCCGGTTCTGCAGACGGAGGAAAATCCTATTTTTCATCCGTCTGCAGAGCGGATCGGATGAACACGGACAGACGGTCCGTGTTCATCCGATCCTCCATAGAGGAGAGCGGAGAACTGACAGGGCGGTCCCTGCATAGTGTGCAGGGACAGCCCTGTCATCAGTCGGCTCAGCGGGGAACAGCTGTGCGATCCCCGCTGAGCAGCGGATCTTCACGGGCGGATCATTACGGATCCGCCCCGTGTGAAAGGACCCTTAGGCGTGGTGGTGGTGGAACAACACTGTAAAGACTCACAGATACTTTTGTTGAGAGCAGGAACAGGCTCTGCTATGAAATATTAGATCAAAAATTGTAATTACGCGCCTCTGTTAAACAGGGCCAGAAAAATTGGGCCTTAGGCGGTGGTGGGGGTGGTGGTGGTGGCACAACACTGTAAAGCCTCACAGATACTTTTGTTGAGCGCAGGAACAGGCCCTGCTGTGAAATATTAGATCAAAAATTGTAATTACGCGTCCCTGTTAAACAGGGGCAGAGAAATTGGGCCTTAGGCGGTGGTGGGGGTAGTGGTGGTGGCACAACACTGTAAAGCCTCTCAGATACTTTTGTTGAGCGCAGGAACAGGCCCTGCTGTGAAATATTAGATCAAAGATTGTAGTTACACGTCCCTATTAAACAGGGGCAGAAAAATTAGGCCTTAGGAAGTGGTGGTGGTGCCACAACACTGCAACCCCTCACAGATACTCTTGTTGAGCGCAGGAACGAGCCCTGCTGTTAAATATTTGATAAAAATTTGGAATTACGCGCCCCTGTTAAACAGGGGCAGAAAAATTGGGCCTTAGGTAGTGGTGGTGGTGCCCTGAACTGAGAATATTCTTAAAAGCTATCATCATGAAAATTGAGGAGGAATAGGATAGTCACTTAGCATAATAGGATAGTCACTCAGTATATGCAGTTTTCAAGGGATCCCGCATCCATAGAAAAATCGCTTGGTTACATCAGCATCAGGTGCTTGGTAGCTGGTGATCCAAGACTGATTCATTTTTATGAATGTGAGCCGCTCAACAGAGTCTGTGGACAGGCGCACTCTGTGATCGGTTACAAAGCCTCCAGCAGCACTGAATGTGTGTTCAGAAAGAACACTGGATGCAGGTCAGGCCAGTAGCTCAATTGCATATTGAGCAAGCTCTGGCCAGTTGTCCATCCTCAAGACCCAGTAACCCAGTGGATGTTCTGGTAAATGAACAAAGCCCCTGCAAGAATACTAGTATCTGGATAAAGGGGGCCTTGAGAGGTAAGGAAGTCCTCCTTTTCCTCCCACTGTTCAGCCTCAACTTTCCTGTACATTATTCCACAAAGCGTGTGCTCCAACAGGAAGACAAGAGGGACAGTATCACTGATGCATGCACTGTCACTGCTCACCATCCTCGTGGACTCCTCAAATGGTGACAGGACAGTGCATGCATCCTTGATCAGTAGCCACTAGCGTGGCGAAAAAAAGCCAAACTCCCCTGACCCTGTCCTGGTGTCATACTCACACGGATACTCATTGATGGCCCTCTGCTGTGTGTGCAGCCGCTGCAGCATTGCCAACTTTGAGTTCCACCTGGTGGGCATGTCACAAATGAGGCGGTTCTTGGGCAGGTTGCATTCTCTTTGAATATCAGCCAGCTGAGCACTGGCATTATATAACCAGCGGAAATGACCACAGACTTTCCTGGACTGCCTCAGGAGATCCTGTAAGCCCGGGTACCTGCTCAAAAACCGCTGCACCACCAAATTCAGGACGTGAGCCAAACAGGGAACATGGGTCTAGGAGTGGCGGAGAGGAGGTTGGTGCCATTGTCGCATATAACTATTCCTGTCTGAAGCTGGTGTGGCGTCAACCACCTTTGAGCCTGCAGAGCTGACAGAATCTTTGCCCCAGTGTGGTTCCTGTCTCCTAAGCAGACCAACTCAAGCACCGCATGGCATCTTTTTGCCTGAGTGCTTGCCTAGCCCCTTGAACACCTCTAGTTCAGAGGAGAAATCTGTAGAGGAAGAGGCCATAGAGGAAGAAGAAGAGGAGGGGTGGAGGAGAGAGCTGTGGCAGAATCATCATTAGCATTTTGGAGGCGTGGTGGCGGAACAAGCTCCAACAATACTGAACCCTGTCCTGCATCCTTCCCAGCTGCCAGCAGAGTTACCCAGTGCGCCGTGAAAGAAAGGTAACGTCCCTTTCCATGCCTGCTGGACCATGGGTCAGCAGTAATATGCACCTTACTGCTGACCGCACTGTCCAACGAGGCCAATACATTGCCTTCCACATGCTGGTAGAGAGCCGGAATGGCCTTTCCGTGAAAAGAAATGGTGTTTGGGAACATGCCACTGAGGTACCGCACATTCCACAAATTCACAAAGCATTTTGGCCAAGCTAGCATTCAGACGCTGAGCATGTGGATGGCTGGGACTGAATTTCTTTCGACGGTTTAGCAACTGGGGTAGTGAAATTTGCCTGCTAAAATCCAATGTTGGTGTACCGCTAGCAGATTGGCCGCAAGTACTTGGGACACCTATTTCTATACCTTCATTCCTCTCAGTGCAGGTTTCTGAGAGGACTGGAGGTATAGTGGGGTTGGAGATCCCAGCTGATGAGGAGCAAGGAGAGGTCCGCCTTGTTCTTTGATGTGGGTCTATTAAGTGCTGTTGCCAATGGACTGCATGGGAGGTCGTCATATGTCTGGTCAAGCATGTGGTGCCAAGCAGCTGCTGTTTTGGCCACGCTTGATACGCTTCAGACATATGTTGCAAACAGCAATGGTGCGATCTGCTGCACACGTGTCAAAAAAGGCCCACACCAAAGAACTTTTCAAAATATGCGGGGAGTCAGCAGCGCCCTGCACCTGCTTAGCTCTGTGGTGTAATGCAATAGGGTAGCTACCCTTAAGCTGCCCCCTGGAGAGCATACTACCTTGTTGGAGATGTGTCTCCTCCTTTTCCTATCAGGCACCCAAGTTGAGTCAGTGACCTCATCATCCCCTCCTTCCTCCTCACTGGAGCAAATTTGTCAGTATGCTGCAGCTGGGGGAACATGACTGCCAGTTTCTTGACCTTCTTGGGCACCCCCTCTCTCTAGGCTGACGTTACTCCCTTCCTTAACCTGGGTACCATCATCGGAGCCTTCAAATCGCTGCTTATCCTCCTGCAGCATGTACCCGACACTGTGATCAAATAGTTCGGGGGACTCCTCCGTGCATGGTGGTGGGGCTAGGGAAGGAGTGACTTTTGACATGGAGCCGATGGAATAGGCCTCTTTGGCCGCTGCATTGGCAGGTAAACTACTCTGAGCCTGGGTGACAGAGGATGGGGAGGATGAGGACGGCTTTGTTATCCACTCCACCAACTCTTCTGCATGTTGTGGCTCAATAACAAGGCCAGCTGCAGGAAAAAAGGACAAGCATGCCCCACGGCCACGTGCTGAGGATGCACCGTGTCCATGACCAGCACTGTCGACTGTAGACACAGAGCATGCTTGCCCTCTTTTAGTGGCCTAAGAGCGTCTGCCTCTCCTTGGTGGCCTTCCAGACATGCTGTAAATTTTGTTTAGAAAAAACATACATATATACAGAGTTGTATGTATATATATTAAATACACTGCAGCTAACTGAATCACCTGCCTGCCTGAAGAATATTAGAAACAGTACACCAGGAACAGCCTGCTGTGAGATATAGCTAAACTGTATGCAATGGATATATATATATATATATATATATATATATATATATATATATATATATATATATATATATATAAATATATATATATATATATATATATAATATATATATATATATATATATATATATACAAAACTATCTGTATATATATTAAATACACTGCAGCTAACTGAATCACCTGCCTGCCTGAAGTATATTAGAAACAGTACACCAGGAAAGGACTGCAGTCAGATCTAGCTAAACTGGATACAGTGGATATATGTATATATATATATATATATATATATATATATATATATATATATATATATATATATATATATATATATACGAGACTGACTATATATATATATATATATATATATATATATATATATATATATATATTAACCACTTAAGCCCTGCACCATTTGGCTAGCCAAAGACCAGAGCACTTTTTACGATTCGGCACTGCATCGCTTTAACTGACAATTGCACGGCCGTACAACATGGCTCCCAAACAAAATTAATGTCCTTTTTTTCCCACAAAAGAGCTTTCTTTTGGTGGTATTCGCTCACCTTTGCGTTTTTTTTTTGCGATATAGACAAAAAAATAGCAACAATTTTGAAAAAAGCGCATTATTTTTAACTTTTTGTTATAGCCGAAAGACGGCTGTATCGGGGACGCTCCCTGCCGGGAGGACGTCCCTGGACGTCCTGCTGTTTACTTCCCTAATGCGCGCTCCTGAGAGCGCTCATCGGGGAAGTTCTGTGCCGGCCGTGTCCGTCGGACACAGCCGGTCACAGATCGCTGTAAACGGCCAATCACAGCGGCCGTTTACAGCGAGATCTGGCTGTCCAATGAGAGATGATCTCATATGTTTGCATATGCAAACATATGAGATCATCTGTCAGCGCGCTCTGCCTCCTCAGGCAGGAGGCAGGCTGTGAAAAAGTCCCACACATGTGGTATCGTAATACTCAGGAGGAGTAGCAGAATTTATTTTGGGGTGTCATTTGTGGTATACGGATGCCATGTGAGAGAAATAACCTATTAGAATGACAATTTTGTGGAAAAAAATAAAAAAATAATTCATTTTTCAAAGAATTGTGGGAAAAAAATGACAACATCAAAAAGCTCACCATGCCTCTTACTAAATACCTTGGAATGTCTACTTTCATAAAAGGGGTAATTTGGGGGGTATTTGAACTTTCCTGGCTTGTTCGGGTTACAAGAAATGAGATAGGCCACCAGTATATCAGATGTGATCAATTTTGTATAATTCGCACCACAGTTTGTAGAGTCTGTAACTTTCACAAAGACCAAATAATATCCACTAATTTGGATTATTTTTACCAAAGATATGTGGCAGTATAAATTGTGGCCAAAATTTATGAAGAAAAATTTATAATTTGCTAAATTTTATCACAGAAACAAAGAAAAATGCGTTTTTTTTTTTCAAAATTTTCGTTCTTTTTTCATTTATAGCGCAAAAAATAAAAAACCCAGAGGTGATCAAATACCACCAAAAGAAAGCTCTATTTGTGGGGAAAAAAGGACAAAAAATTCATTTGGGTTCAGTGTTGCATGACTGAGTAATTGTCAGTCAAAGTGTGAGAGCACCGAAAGCTGAAAATTGGTGCAATTAAAAATGCATTGATTACTGTGTAAATGTGGCTGGCAGTGAAGGGGTTAACCAATAGGTGGCGCTTAGGGGTTAAGTGTGTCATAGGGAGTAATTCTAACTATAGGGGGGGTGGCCTATGTGTGACACGACACTGATCGCCGATTAGAGGGAGCTGTGATCAGTGACAGTGTCCCTAGGCAGAACGGGGAAATGCTTGTTTACATCAGCATTTCCCCATTCTTCCTCTCCGTGAGACGATCGCGAGTATTCCCGCCATCGAGTCCGCTGGGACCCGCGATCGCGCTCAAGAAGCTCCCGTCACCCCACCTCTTAAAGGGCAACATACAGGTACGTGATTCTGCCTGTACGTGCCCTTCTGCCACGGTGAGGCGTGAGGCGGTCGGGAAGCAGTTAACCACTACGCGCCCGCGCTATAGCCGAAAGACGGCTGCAGCGCGGACGATCCCTGCCGGGAGGACGTCCCTGGACGTCCTGCTGTTTACTTCCCTAATGCGCGCTCCTGAGAGCGTGCATCGGGGAAGTTCTGTGCCGGCCGTGTCCGTCGGACACAGCCGGTCGCAGATCGCTGTAAGCGGCCAATCACAGCGGCCGTTTACAGCGAGATCTGGCTGTCCAATGAGAGATGATCTCATATGTTTGCATATGCAAACATATGAGATCATCTGTCAGCGCCGCTCTGCCTCCTCACACAGACAGCGTGTGAGGAGGGAGAGAGGAACGGCGCCGGCGCCGTAAGTAAAACAAAAAAAAAAGAAAAAGAAATAAAGTCATCTGTCCCGCTGCCACCATCAGTACCACCTGTCCCCAGAGTGCCATCCGTGCCACCTGTCCCCAGTACCACATGTCCCCAGTAACACCTGTCCCCAGAGTGCCATCCATGCCATCTGCCAATGCCACCTGTCCCCAGTACCACCTGTCACCCCAGTGCCATCTGCCAGTGCCACCTGTCCCCCAGTGCCACATCAGTGCCATGTCAGTGCTATCTGTCATCAGTGCCATCTGTCATCAGTGCCAAATCAGTGCCACGTCAGTGTCATCTGTCATCAGTGCCACGTCAGTGCCATCTGTCATCAGTGCCACGTCAGTGCCATCTGTCATCAGTGCCACGTCAGTGCCATCTGTCATCATTGCCATCTGTCAGTGCCATATCAATGCCACGTGTCATCAGTGCCACGTCAGTGCCATCTGTCATTAGTGGCATGTATCAGTGCCATCTGTCAAGAGTGCCACCTGTCAGTGTCACGTGCCATCTGTTATCAGTGGCACGTGTCATCAATGCCACGTATCAGTGCCATCTGTCATCAGTGTCACGTGTCATCAGTGCCACATATCGGTGCCATCTGTCATCAGTGCCACGTATTAGTGCCATCTCTCATCAGTGCCACGTATTAGTGCCACATGATATCAGTGCCACGTATAAGTTCCATCTGTCAGCAGTGCCACATATTAGTGCCATCTGTCAGTGTCACGTGTCATCAGTGCCCCTGTATTAGTGGCATCTGTCATCAGTGTCACGTGTCATCAGTGCCCCGTATTAGTGTCATCAGTGTCACGTGTCATCAGTGCCACCTGTCATCAGTGCCACGTCAGTGTCACATGTCATTGTCCTGGTGCTCCAGGGCCTTCAAAAGTGTAATAGGTAGTCAACAAGTTAGATGTGTAATTTATACACCTAGAACACGTGATGGCGCTCCCTGCATGTTGGGCCTCTCTAAGTGGCCAGGCTGTGGAAAAGTCCCACACATGTGGTATCGTAATACTTCTTCCTCTCCGTGAGACGATCGCGGGTATCCCCGCCATCGAGTCCGCTGGGACCCGCGATCGCTAAAGAAGCTCCCATCACCCCACCTCTTAAAGGGCAACATACAGGTACGTGATTCTGCCTGTACGTGCCCTTCTGCCACGGTGAGGCGTGAGGTGGTCGGGAAGCAGTTAACCACTACGCGCCCGCGCTATAGCCGAAAGACGGCTGCAGCGCGGACGCTCCCTGCCGGGAGGACGTCCCTGGACGTCCTGCTGTTTACTTCCCTAATGCGCGCTCCTGAGAGCGCGCATCGGGGAAGTTCTGTGCCCGCCGTGTCCGTCGGACACAGCCGGTCACAGATCGCTGTAAACGGCCAATCACAGCGGCCGTTTACAGCGAGATCTGGCTGTCCAATGAGAGATGATCTCATATGTTTGCATATGCAAACATATGAGATCATCTGTCAGCGCCGCTCTGCCTCCTCAGGCAGGAGGCAGGCTGTGGAAAAGTCCCACACATGTGGTATCGTAATACTCAGGAGGAGTAGCAGAATTTATTTTGGGGTGTCATTTGTGGTATACGGATGCCATGTGAGAGAAATTAGAATGACAATTTTGTGGAAAAAAATAAAAAATAAAAAAATAATTCATTTTGCAAAGAATCGTGGGAAAAAAATGACAACATCAAAAAGCTCACCATGCCTCTTACTAAATACCTTGGAATGTCTACTTTCATAAAAGGGGTAATTTGGGGGGTATTTGAACTTTCCTGGCTTGTTCGGGTCACAAGAAATGAGATAGGCCACCAGTATATCAGATGTGATCAATTTTGTATAATTCGCACCACAGTTTGTAGAGTCTGTAACTTTCACAAAGACCAAATAATATCCACTAATTTGGATTATTTTTACCAAAGATATGTGGTAGTATAAATTGTGGCCAAAATTTATGAAGAAAAATTAATAATTTGCTAAATTTTATCACAGAAACAAAGAAAAATGCGTTTTTTTTCAAAATTTTCGGTCTTTTTTTCATTTATAGCGCAAAAAATAAAAAACCCAGAGGTGATCAAATACCACCAAAAGAAAGCTCTATTTGTGGGGAAAAAAGGACAAAAAATTCATTTGGGTTCAGTGTTGCATGACTGAGTAATTGTCAGTCAAAATGTGAGAGCACCGAAAGCTGAAAATTGGTCTGGGCAGGAAGGGTGTTTAAGTGCCCAGTAAGCAAGTGGTTAAATACACTGCAGCTAACTGAATAATCTGCCTGCCTGCTCAATCTCAATGACACTCTCTCACTGACACTAGTCCCCCTCTTAATGACACTAGTCCCCCTGAGCCATGATTGGCAAAATGCACCCTGCCTTTGGCCAATTATGGCTCTCTTAGCTGAAGGCGCTGTGATTGGCCAAAGCATGCAGGTCATGGTGCATGCTCTGGCCAATCATCATACAGCAATGCACTGCGCACCCAAATTTGGCACGAACGCCCCATAATGTTCAGTTTTCGACGAACGGGCGAACAGCCAATCAGTGTTGCCAATCTACCACATTGAAATTTACTGACACAACACCCAAAATTTACTGGCACAGTCAAGTTTTTACTGGCATATTTAAAAGTTACAAAACTACAGTTTTAAGTGCAAATTTTAGTATTTCACTTGCTGGTTTTATTGTATTTTACCTTCCACCGGTTTGGTTGAAATATATACACACCAGTCACTTTATTTGATTTTCACATCACTGTACATTTTTGTTCAGTCATCTTTATGCACACAGTCACTTTATTGAAATATCTGCTTGTTGATGTTTTAGTATTTGATGCACAACAGTCACTTTTATTGTGTGCACTTTAAAACCTTACTTATGCACTTTATTTACTTTATTGCATATACGCTATAACCCACCATTCACTGTGCTGACTTCCATTATCTAGCAGATCCGATTTACCATTGGTTCTATGCGTTTTTTGTCGCATATTAGTTTACAATCCTAGGGGTTATATACTTCAAAAGTATATGCGGTCTACTATTCACTGTACAATATTTCTGTGAAACCCATCAGGAAATTTATATTGATACAGTATTTGGAGCGCGACATCACTTACTGTTTTGGTAAAGTGGTGTGCTACAACGGTGCCAATCTGCGTAGCGCGTTGAAACAGGGCAAAATTACACATGTGCCATGCATGGCACACGTATTAAACTTGGTCATGCAGCGATTTGTTGTCAAATACCCTGGGGTCCAGGACATCTTGCGGCAGGCAAGGAAATTCTCGGCCCATTTCAGAAGATCTTACACGGCCATGGCTCGACTTGCTGACATTCAGCGGTGACACAATCTGCCGGTCAGACGTGTTATTTGTGATTGCCCGACATGATGGAACTCAACCTTCTATATGCTTGTTAGGCTGCTCCAGCATAAACGTGCAGTTAACGACTACCTGTACGAACTCTGCGGCAGACCAGGTTCTGGGAGCTTGTTTTTTTTCACTGCGCCAGTGGCTGCTCATGCGCGACCGATGCAGACTTTTGCTGCCATTTGATGAGATCACAAAACCGGTCAGTTGCAGCCATGGCGCCATCAGTGACATTGTACCTTATGCCTTCTTTATGGAGCATGCATTGCGTAGTGTCATTGATCAAGCCGTAGAGGAGCAGGAAGATGAGGAAGTCGCAATGCTGGATGAATTCCCAGGGGGGGCTACTCTATCTGAGACAAGTCAACAACAGGAGTCTGAAGAGGAGTCAGAGGAGGATGGTGCCAGGGCGGATGAGGAGGAGCAAGAAGAGCATGCTTTAAACCTTTCTGGGATCCCTGTTGTCCGTGGATGGGGGGAGTAGAACGAGGAGGACGACATTATCCTGGATGATGAGCAGGAGCCAGGCCACCACACCGCTTCCAGTTTAGTGCAAATGGGGGCCTTCATGCTTCAGTGTTTTAACAGGGACACCCGTATAAAAATCATAAAGCTCAAGGACCAGTACTGGGTGGCAACGTACTTAGACCCCCGGTACAAACACAAAATGGCAGAAATGTTACCACCATCACAGAGGGCTGTCACAATCATCGACAGGTGTCATCCGGATCCAGCATCAGGGAATGCCTAGACCGATAGGTGTCCGACTACATCGGGTTAACGGCCGATGTGGACGCTCTGAGAAGTGATGAACCCCTGGAATACTGGGTGGGCAGGCTTGACCTCTGGCCAGAGCTTGCACAATTTGCAATGGAACTGTTGGCTTGCCCCTCGTCCAGTGCCCTGTCCGAAAGGACGTTCAGCGCAGCAGGGGGGATCGTGACCGATAAGCGCACTCGCCTAGCTCACGACAGTGTTGACTACCTCACATTTATAAAAATGAATGAGGCATGGATCTTGGAGGAATTCAACACATGTGACCAGTAGACCATGTATATGCATAACTCTATAAACGATTTATATAATCTAGCACACGGACCTTTTTTCTACATTTGGCTCACTTGTACAAAAAAAGCACACCGTACTATATACCCGTACCCTCCTGTTTGAAGAGGTTGAGTGGTGTCATATTTTTGAGTCCCACAGCGAATTGCTGGTGTCAGTGCTGGTGTCAGTGCTCTCTATCTTGGTGCTGGTGTCAGTGCTCTCTATCTCGGTGCTGGTGTCAGTTCTCTCTATCTCGGTGCTGGTGTCAGTGCTCTCTATCTCGTTGCTGGTGTCTGTTCTCTCTATCTCGGTGCTGGTGTCAGTGCTCTCTATCTCGGTGCTGGTGTCAGTTCTCTCTATCTCGGTGCTGGTGTCAGTGCTCTCTATCTCGGTGCTGGTGTCAGTTCTCTCTATCTCGGTGCTGGTGTCAGTGCTCTCTATCTCGGTGCTGGTTCCGGTTCTCTCTATCTCGGTGCTGTTGTCAGTTCTCTCTATCTCGGTGCTGGTGTCAGTGCTCTCTATCTCGGTGCTGGTGTCAGTGCTCTCTATCTCGGTGCTGGTGTCAGTTCTCTCTATCTCGGTGCTGGTGTCAGTGCTCTCTATCTCGGTGCTGGTGTCAGTGCTCTCTATCTCGGTGCTGGTGTCAGTTCTCTCTATCTCGGTGCTGGTGTCAGTGCTCTCTATCTCGGTGCTGGTGTCAGTGCTCTCTATCTCGGTGCTGGTGTCAGTGCTCTCTATCGCGGTGCTGGTGTCAGTCCTCTCTATCGTGGAGCTGGTGTCAGTGTTTTATCTCAGTGCTGGTGTCAGTGAGGGAGATAGCAGTGGAGAAGCCAATCAGCAGGTAGTGCCAGCACCATGGCTGAGGAATGGATCAGCACTGAACTGGCACCTCCGGACCACCGCAGTGGAGCCCTGCATAGGTGGGGGCAAGGGCCGGGCAGAGGGAGGGGTCAGGGGCTCAAGCATAGGTTGGCACACTGGCACAGGACTGCACTTGCCCTCAACATTTGGAGGGTGATTTGGGGTCCCACTCAAAGCACCTTGTCCCCATGTTGATGGGGAAAAGGGCCTCGTCCCCACAACCCTTGGCCAGTGGTTGTGAGGGTTTTGCCCGGATCCCGCCCCTCCTATGTGAATGGGTAAGGGGTACACTGTACCCCTACCCATTCACCAAAAAAGTGTCAAAAAGTAAAAACCACAATACACAGTTTTTGACAATTCCTTTATTAAAAAATAAAAAGTGTCCCACGATGTCCATCGATCTTCAATCATGCCGCCCGACGGACCCGAAAAATAGAAAAAAAAAAACGAAAATACTCTGCCTCCATGGGAGGCCTCCCAGTGACTGCTGTCTTTTAGCTGTAACAGCTGTTATATAGGCAGAGGGTCCACCCACTGATGTAACCAGATGACCCCACCCCTCTGACTGCACATGACGTCAGAAGGGGGGGTCACTCAGTTAGGTCATCTGGTGGCCCCGCCCTTGCCTATATAACAGCTGTCAAAGCCAAGAGACAGCAGTCGGCGGGACGCCCTCCCATCGAGGCGGAGCTTTGTTTATATTTTTCAGTTCCATCGGGCGGCGTGATTGAAGATGGATGGGCATCGTGGGCCAGTTTTTTTTGTTTAATAAAGCTATTGTCAAAAACTATCTATTGTGGTTTTTACTTTTTACACAGTTTTTGGTGAATGGGTATGGGGTACAATGTACCCCATACCATTCACATGGGGGGGCTGGGATCTGGGGCCCTTGTCCCTCTCCCCATGTTGAGGGTAAGCGACCTGGTATGGTTCAGGAGGGGAGATGCTCGCTTGTCTCCCCCCATCCTGGCCTGCCAGGCTGCTTGCTCGGATAAGGGTCTGGTATGGATTTTGGGGGGACCCCACAGCAATTTTTTTTTACATTTTGGCATGGAGTTCCCCTTTAAAATCTATGCCAAACCCAAAGGGCCTGTAATGGACTGGTAGGGGGGAACCCATGCCATTTTTTTTTCTTAATTCTGTCATAGCGTTCCCCTTAACCACTTCAATACACTATTATATACTGTACACTGACTGCACTGTAGATATATTATACGCCCCCTCTGAAGTTACGTGATATCACATGACGTCAGAAATGGGCGGGATCACTCGTTTACATCACTCGGTGGCCCCGCCCTCAGCTATATAACAGCTATCATTTCAAAAACCTACAGTTGCGGGACGCTTCCAATCAAGGCAGAGTATTTCGGTATTTTTTTCCTCGGGTCGTCTGCGCTTTCATCGAAGATGGAGTTACATTGCGGGACACTTTTCTTTTTATAAAGGACTTGTCCCAAACTGTCTACAGTCATTTTTACCATTTTTACCCTTTTTTGGTGACTTTGTAGGGGTACAATGTATTTGATACCCATTCACATAGGGAGGGCCGGGGTCCCACTGTTAAAGGGGGCTTCCAGATTCCGATAATCCCCCCACCCGCATACCCCCACAACCACCGGGCAAGGGTTCTGGGGAAGAGGCTCTTGTCCCCATTAACATGGGGACAAGGTTTTTTGGGGGACCCCAAAACACCCTCCCCATGTTGCGGGCATGTGGCCTGGCATGGTTGAGGAGCGGGGTGCTCTCTCTCATCCCCCCCATTTCCTGCAGCCTGCTAAGTTGCGTGCTCAGATAAGGGTCTGGTATGAATTTTGAAGGGGAACCCATGCCATTTTTATTTTTATTTTGGCGAGAGGTTTCCCTTAAAATCAGGTCTGGTATGGATTTTGGGGGGGACCCCACGCCATGTTTTATTAAATTTGGCGCAGGGTTCCCCTTAATATCCATACCAGACCTGGAGGGAATAGTAAGGATTCTGGGAGGACCCCCACGCAATTTTTTTAAACATTTTGGTGTTCATACCAGACCCAAAGGGTATTCATACCAGACCCAAAGGGTAATGGACTGGGGAGGAACCCATGCCATTTTTTTCAATGATTTTTATATTGCCGGTATCCGACAATTCATTACTGCCGCAAGCAGTTTTAAATGCCATTTTTTTCTTTAGGCTGGGTTCACACCTATGCAAATTGGATGCGGCTTTCCCTGTATCCAATTCACATAGCAGGAGAATATGACCGGCTCTCTATGTCAGTTCACATGTCTTCGGGGGGGCTGCGGAGCGCACTGCACAGAAACGCTGTGTGTCTTTGCCTCTGTTACAGGGCCGAATTCAGGCAAAGATTCTGCCCTAATTCATCCCTGGAACGGAGAACAGGGCCGGACAGCATTGCTGTGCGATACGCAGCCGGTTTAGGTGTGAACCGAGCAGCCGTAGAAATGTAATTTTGCTGTGGTACTGTTCTAAACACGGGAATACTTTACAGGCATACTAAGGACACCCCACAGGCACGATATTTCATTTTTATTGTTTCACTTTAAGCATTATTAAAATCACTTTTTTTTTGCATTGATACATGTCCCCTGGGGCAGGACCCAGGTCCTCAAACACTTTTTATGGCAATAACTTGCACATAAGCCTTGAAAATTAGTACTTTTCATTTTTCATGTTCGTGTCCCATAGAATTTAACGGTTTTCAAGTGTTTGCACAAATCTTTTGCCTGTTCCCAAGTTCTGGTGCGAATCGAACCATGGGGTGTTCGGCTCATCCCTACTGTAAAGTATGAATGCTTTCAAAAATCGATATTTTAATTGTTTATTTTCATCAATTTACAAAATACAGTGAGCAAACAGAAGAAAAATCTAAATCAAGTCAATATTTGGTGTGAATATTCTTTGGCTTCAAACCATCATCAATTCTTATATTTTCACACTTTGTACACTTGCACAAGAATTGATGCGGTTTTGAAGTCAAAGGGTGGTCACTCCAAATATTGATATGATTTGGGATTTCTCTTATGTTTTTTTTTACTTTCCATTTTGTTAATTGATAAAACTAAACTATTAACACTTCTATTTCTGAAAGCATTATTCATTGACAACATTTTCCACACCTGCCTAAAACATTTGCATAGTACTATATGTTTGGGGTATGTTTTTTTAGGGAATCAAAGGATGTAGAGTATAGTAAGGCTGACCATACACTGTATAATTGGATTGAACTACCTCTTTTAGATCTACCATCAACTATGTAGTGCAAGGGTTTGGGATTTAATACCATTTTAATTGGACTATTTAGGTTTGGCCTTATATCATCATATAGTTTTGGTAATTGTGTTTGAATTGGGTGGAAATGCATATTCCGCTATATATTTTATACTGCCTACTTTACCATTAAAGTGTATATATAGCCGTTTTTCATTTTGTATTGAATAGGGAAGGTTTAAAACCTCTATACATTTTTTTTTGCTTTATGTATACATTTCCTGTTATTTTATGTCCGGTTGATAATGTGTACCATTATTTAAAAACTCCCTAGTGTATCCAAAAATGAGAAGAAATACGTTTTGGCTATATGTACACTGAAATTAATTTAAAAGTGTAGATACTGGAAAGTTGATTGCTTGTGGTGCTAGTTAAGTTTTACTAAATTGTGTCAAATAAATCATTCCTGAAAACCCATGTTCACTCTAAATATTTGATTAAATAGATGCTATATTGAGAGATTTTTTTTATTTTTTAAAACCTGGTTTGATTTTTTTTGGAAAATAATTTTTTATTGTTTTCAATAACACATACAGTACTCAATAAAACATTCAATGACCGCTCACCACAATATGATGAGCCATCCCAAAAAATAAAACAAAACATATAGTACATGAAAAAGAAGTTCATAACATTGTACATGAATATTGCCTGTGAAGCTTGCCAACCTGACCCACACCGCCTTCTGAGAAGAGACACAACCCCCCCCCCCCCCCCCCCCCCCCATAATTAACCAAAAGCACAAGGATCCATGTGAAAAAACTACCCACACTCCAGAGAATATACTTTGTGTGTCCCACCATACAATTTTGCTGAAATCCCACCAACCCGCCTTGTCGGAGGTGATGAGGTGCATATCAGAAAGTTACAGTGAGAGGTGAGGCCATCCAGCTCTCCAGCTGACCTTATCAAATTTGAGAAGCGCCCCACCTGTTTGGATATGTGGCCTTAAAAAAGAGTGGTGCCCTTTTCACTGAAACCTTCCAGGACTCGACCTAGGGAGGAGTAGAACTCTTCCAAGACAGAACAATGTGTTTCCTATCATGAAAAAATAATAGAGTAAGTAAGGTCTGTATAGCTGTAGTAGGGGCCAAATCATCCACCAGCCTGAGCAGGCAATACCTGATAGAAGGACCTAAAGAGATAGTTGTCACCTCCTGTACACACATTAAAATATCCTTACAGTATTTCTTTATACCAGGGCAATCCCAGAAGATATGCATGCCATTCAGCCCCCCTTGCAGAACAACGCCAACAAGAAGAGGGGACTGAACCAAAAATTCTAGCTATCTTTGCTGGGGTCATGTATATATGATGCAAAAATGTATAGTGGATCAGTTGGTCACAGGCCAAGATTAGTCTGGTAAAGGGTGCATCTCAGACATCCTCCCAATCTTCTGTATCCAAACCAGGGACCACCAACTCCCACTTAGCTCTACACACACTCATGAGCCGACCAGTCTCAGGGAAAAGGAACCTATAGATAGTAGATAGGGGCTTTTGGAGATCATGCTCCCTTAGCATGGATTCAAGTGCAGACCATGACAACTAAACCCTTACATGTTTAAACTGTGTTTGGTATGCGTGTCTTAGCTGTATATAGAAACAAAAAAAGAAAATGGGTATTTGGCAACTGATGTAGAGACTTCAGTTCATCAAAAGACTTCAGCTGCCCATTTGTGGTGACATCACCAATCTTTTTAATCCTGAATTTCATCCAGACCATTGGACCTTCAAATGCAAAAAATTGTGGCAGATTGGGATTTATCCACAAAGGGGCATGAGGCGAGAGTGGGAATAGACCCCCAAATTCCTCACCATGGCCAACCATCCAAGCACAAAACACTGACCTCATAAAAGTGGTTAAGACATAGGGTGATCTGGGCCCCCGAAATACCAACATATGTACCAGCTTAATTGTAAAGATGAGGTGCATATCAGAAAGTTACAGTGAGAGGTGAGGCCATCCAGCTCTCCAGCTGACCTTATCAAATTTGAGAAGCGCCCCACCTGTTTGGATATGTGGCCTTAAAAAAGAGTGGTGCCCTTTTCACTGAAACCTTCCAGGACTCGACCTAGGGAGGAGTAGAACTCTTCCAAGACAGAACAATGTGTTTCCTATCATGAAAAAATAATAGAGTAAGTAAGGTCTGTATAGCTGTAGTAGGGGCCAAATCATCCACCAGCCTGAGCAGGCAATACCTGATAGAAGGACCTAAAGAGATAGTTGTCACCTCCTGTACACACATTAAAATATCCTTACAGTATTTCTTTATACCAGGGCAATCCCAGAAGATATGCATGCCATTCAGCCCCCCTTGCAGAACAACGCCAACAAGAAGAGGGGACTGAACCAAAAATTCTAGCTATCTTTGCTGGGGTCATGTATATATGATGCAAAAATGTATAGTGGATCAGTTGGTCACAGGCCAAGATTAGTCTGGTAAAGGGTGCATCTCAGACATCCTCCCAATCTTCTGTATCCAAACCAGGGACCACCAACTCCCACTTAGCTCTACACACACTCATGAGCCGACCAGTCTCAGGGAAAAGGAACCTATAGATAGTAGATAGGGGCTTTTGGAGATCATGCTCCCTTAGCATGGATTCAAGTGCAGACCATGACAACTAAACCCTTACATGTTTAAACTGTGTTTGGTATGCGTGTCTTAGCTGTATATAGAAACAAAAAAAGAAAATGGGTATTTGGCAACTGATGTAGAGACTTCAGTTCATCAAAAGACTTCAGCTGCCCATTTGTGGTGACATCACCAATCTTTTTAATCCTGAATTTCATCCAGACCATTGGACCTTCAAATGCAAAAAATTGTGGCAGATTGGGATTTATCCACAAAGGGGCATGAGGCGAGAGTGGGAATAGACCCCCAAATTCCTCACCATGGCCAACCATCCAAGCACAAAACACTGACCTCATAAAAGTGGTTAAGACATAGGGTGATCTGGGCCCCCGAAATACCAACATATGTACCAGCTTAATTGTAAAGATGAGGTGCATATCAGAAAGTTACAGTGAGAGGTGAGGCCATCCAGCTCTCCAGCTGACCTTATCAAATTTGAGAAGCGCCCCACCTGTTTGGATATGTGGCCTTAAAAAAGAGTGGTGCCCTTTTCACTGAAACCTTCCAGGACTCGACCTAGGGAGGAGTAGAACTCTTCCAAGACAGAACAATGTGTTTCCTATCATGAAAAAATAATAGAGTAAGTAAGGTCTGTATAGCTGTAGTAGGGGCCAAATCATCCACCAGCCTGAGCAGGCAATACCTGATAGAAGGACCTAAAGAGATAGTTGTCACCTCCTGTACACACATTAAAATATCCTTACAGTATTTCTTTATACCAGGGCAATCCCAGAAGATATGCATGCCATTCAGCCCCCCTTGCAGAACAACGCCAACAAGAAGAGGGGACTGAACCAAAAATTCTAGCTATCTTTGCTGGGGTCATGTATATATGATGCAAAAATGTATAGTGGATCAGTTGGTCACAGGCCAAGATTAGTCTGGTAAAGGGTGCATCTCAGACATCCTCCCAATCTTCTGTATCCAAACCAGGGACCACCAACTCCCACTTAGCTCTACACACACTCATGAGCCGACCAGTCTCAGGGAAAAGGAACCTATAGATAGTAGATAGGGGCTTTTGGAGATCATGCTCCCTTAGCATGGATTCAAGTGCAGACCATGACAACTAAACCCTTACATGTTTAAACTGTGTTTGGTATGCGTGTCTTAGCTGTATATAGAAACAAAAAAAGAAAATGGGTATTTGGCAACTGATGTAGAGACTTCAGTTCATCAAAAGACTTCAGCTGCCCATTTGTGGTGACATCACCAATCTTTTTAATCCTGAATTTCATCCAGACCATTGGACCTTCAAATGCAAAAAATTGTGGCAGATTGGGATTTATCCACAAAGGGGCATGAGGCGAGAGTGGGAATAGACCCCCAAATTCCTCACCATGGCCAACCATCCAAGCACAAAACACTGACCTCATAAAAGTGGTTAAGACATAGGGTGATCTGGGCCCCCGAAATACCAACATATGTACCAGCTTAATTGTAAAAGAGAAGTAAAGGATTTTTTTTACAGTTTCATACTTACCTAGGTGGATGCAGCATCGGTCCAAAGCTGTCCCCCGGTGCCTCTATACTGAGAACTGAGCGATCGAACACCGCCGATGGCTTGTTTCTCAGAGCTCCTCGAGCAGAGAGCTGCTGACTGTCAACTTTCAATCAGCAGCTCTCCGCTCTTCTCCCACCTCGCTCACTAGAGCGCTGAGCTGTGGAGGGGCAGAGAGTGGCCGTTACAGGCTTTCAGCTGTCAGTCCAGGCATCTGGCGGATCCAGACTCCCATTGTCGGGATGACACAGTGTCTAGACTGATTTCTGTGTCTCTGCTGAAAATGGGTCACAAAACGAATTGCACTCCTGTGATCCATAGGAGAAGCCCAGCCAAACAAGTAAGTGCACCCTTCCTATCAGGGAGAGAGATATAATGGGTGCCACATTCAACCTAATAAAGTCTGAGACTGAGTTGGTAATGGTAAGCCCCTGGTTTGATTTTTTTTAAAGAGACACAACAATATAATACATTAATATCAAACCATCAAAAAACAAAAAGATAATAATACAGTTGAGACGGAAATTAAAAATATTTTCAGTTTTATTTAAGAGTACATCAGATTTATATATGATGGACAATTTATACAAGTAAATACTCTTCAAAAAACATTGCAACTAGGTTGTAGCTGAAATGGGTCCAGAGAACGCTTCATTGCACGTGGTTTTACTTGCTGTAATTTCTGATGTAGCCTGTTTTGCAGGGTGGATTTATCTGTACTTGGAGGTGAGGACTCCAGAGACTAGAGCAAGGAATTTGTCAAAGGCAGCCTGAACCTCAGGAGTGAAATCACCGGGGAAGTGAGAAGCCAAGACCACCTGGATAGTGTGAGACAGCAGCTGCAAATAGAGAAGGAGGATATATTATGTTTGTGTACATAAACACATTTGTATTATTTAATAAGGACAGTAATGTTCAAACTGCTTTTTGAAATGAATTTTTTTTATTTAATGTATTCTTAAAAGAGAAGTATGGGTTTGGGGGTTCTTGTAGAATCATACTTACCTAGGTGGATGCAGCATCGGTCCGATGCTGCACCTGTCCCCCGGCGCCTCTTCACTAAGTACCAAGCGATCGAACATCGCTGATGACTCGGTTCTCTCAGCTCCCCGAGCAGAGAGGTGTTGCCTGTCAATCAGAGAGGTATTGCCTGTCAATCAGCAGCTCTCCTGCTCTGCTCCTCCATGCTCACTGGAGGAAAAGCAGCTCGCTGAGAGGCTGAGACGGCCATCAGTCCAAGCACCTGGCAGATTCAGACTCCCAGAGTCAGGATGATGTGGTGCCTGGACTGATGTATGTGACGTCAGCAGAGAGCGGACTGTTAATGGGTCACAGGAGTGCAAAACAAATTGCACTCCTGTGACCCATAGGAGAAGCCCAGCCAAATGAGCTCAGGCTGGACTTTTTCTTTAAAGGTTACAGAGAAAACTATTTATTTTAAAAGGTACCCAATGAAAGTATCTGGTGGAAGGTGCTCTTCTCCAAAGGGATACAATACTACCATACCTTACCTGCCTATAATGGTTATATACCTTCAATATCTTCCAAGTTAGTGACCCAAAACAAATATACATATCAAGAGTTTTGACTTCACATTTTATTGAGTCAGAAAAAAAACTTGAATGTAGGGAATAATCATGACAGACCAGAAGCTAGTATTTTTAGATAGGTCGGCAATAACAGCCTCTATGTTTGTCATGACAACATTCCTAAAGACTGACACAAAATCTACAGTTTATTGGTCACCTGAATGCCCACCTGAGTTCCAATACTATATAATGCTGCAAACACATTTAAGAGCAATGCAATTTGTTCACCTGAATCAAGTTATCTTATTATTGTATAGCGATATTCAGTAGTACTTACAGCAAAGTTTCCTGGATCCACTCTTAGGTTGTAGGCATGCAGGTCACTGAGGGAGGACAGGTTGCCAGCAAGGTCATCCAGGTGATGGGCTGCACCTGCAAGAGCATTAATAATCTTTCCACCATGTGTATTGAGGTCAGCAGAGCCAGGGGTCTGGTCAAAGTGGGTGAAATAAGTCTTGGTCTGAGGGAAGCTAAGGAGAAGCCTAAACATAAAAAAAAAAGAAACAGATATTAATATAGGGAAATTATTTAAAACAAATCTATCCACACACTTCTGACCTGATATTATGCTTCTGTTGTTAATATGGTAGGTTATAGAAATAACAAATTCCCTGTTAAACTGTAAGCATTTAGTAAGCACATTTTTCCTACTCTTTGTATAGACACCAGGAAAGCAAAGTTATCAAATTTGTATTCCTTCACTGATATTAAAACTAGCAGAAGAAGAACGGTGCTGTCCTTCAAGAAATTGACATTAGACAAAATGATTTCCTTGTTTCATGCCTGGATGGTAACTATTTGCACACAAATGGTACATAATGTGTGATATATAAAATACCAGTAGTAGCAATTACTACTGACTTACACCATGGGAGCTCAACCTGTGGCACTCCAGCTTTTGTGGATCTACAAGTCCCATGAGGCATTGCAGTTACAAACATTACTCCCAGAGGCATGATAGGACTTGTAGTTCCACAACAGTTGGAGGGCCACAGGTTGAGCACCCATGACTTACATCTAGCTCTCAATTTTCATTGATGCTTGACTTCCCCTGAAGACAATTTTTTTGTTTTGTAGGGTAGGGACAGGTTATAAATTCTATCAGTAGTATCTTAGTTTTAAAAAAAAGCTAATACACATAGATCATAGATCTAGTATTACGTAACCCATGTAATGAATACAAGTTTGTAAGTTTAACTTGTTACATTAACCTAAGAACTCCTGTGCTGTTACATTAAACAACCAGTTGAAATTGCACACTGTATTTGTCTATATAAAATATAACCAAGAATAAAAGAACCTTACCTGGTCAAAGCCTCAGAGCCCAGAGCACTGGCCTGAGATCCAATCTTGTCCACGATGGAAAGCACAGCAGCCTTCTCACTTGCAGATAGACTCATTGTGATGATCGGGAGTTGGTGTAGTACACGTTAGATCAGCTTGGCAACTCAAGAAAGATCCACGTTAAACTAAAAATCTTGCCAGTTTTTAAAGCATTAGGATACCATTCACAATGGTTAAGATGCATTTCTATTGGCTGAAAACTGCATACCACCCATTAGAACTGACTTATCTTCTGAACCATACATGCTGTATGTGCTGATGTAGGGTAAGCATCTTATCACTATATGCTGATTACAAAGCATATACACTCCCTTTGTGTTTACTGAGCTATTGCTGATCATTACAGTTTAACATATTAAATTACACGGCATTACACATATACAGTGGTGTGAAAAAGTGTTTGCCCCCTTCCTCATTTCCTGTTCCTTTGCATGTTTGTCACACTTAAGTGTTTCGGAACATCAAACCAATTTAAACAATAGTCAAGGACAAAACAAGTAAACACAAAATGCAATTTGTAAATGAAGGTGTTTATTATTAAAGGTGAAAAAAAATCCAAACCATCATGGCCCTGTGTGAAAAAGTGATTGCCCCCTAAACCTAATAACTGGTTGGGCCACCCTTAGCAGCAACAACTGCAACCAAGCGTTTGCGATAACGTGCAATGAGGCTTTTACAGCGTCCTGGAGGAATTTTGGCCCACTCATCTTTGCAGAATGGTCCTAATTCAGTTACATTAGAGGGTTTTCGAGCATGAACGGCCTTTTTAAGGTCATACCACAACATCTCAATAGGATTCAGGTCAGGACTTTGGCTAGGCCACTCCAAAGTCTTCATTTTGTTTTTCTTCAGCCATTCGGTGGTGGACTTGCTGGTGTGTTTAGGATCATTGTCCTGCTGCAGAACCCAAGTTCGTTTCAGCTTGAGTACACGAACAGATGGTCGGACATTCTCCTTCAGGATCTCTTGGTAGACAGCAGAATTCATAGTTCCTTTTATCACGGCAAGTCTTCCAGGTCCTGAAGCAGCAAAACAGCCCCAGACCATCACACTACCACCACCATATTTTACTGTTGGTATAATGTTCTTTTTCTGAAATGCAGTGTTCCTTCTACGCCAGATATACTTGGACACACACCTTCCAAAGAGCTCCACTTTTCTCCCATCGGTCCACAGAATGTTGTCCCAAAAGTCTTGGGGATCATCAAGATGTGTTGTGGAGAAATTGAGACGAGCTTTGATGTTCTTTTTGCTCAGCAGTGGTTTTCTCCTTGGAACTCTGCCATGCAGGCCATTTTTGCCCAGTCTTTTCCTGATGGTGGAGGCATGAACGCTGACCTTAACTGAGGCAAGTGAGGCCTGCAGTTCCTTGGACGTTGTTGTGGGGTCTTTTGTGACCTCTTGGATGAGTCGTCGCTGCGCTCTTGGGGTAATTTTGGGCGGCCGGCCACTCCTGGGAAGGTTCACCACTGTTCCATGTCTTCGCCATTTGTGGATAATGGCTCTCACTGTGGTTCGCTGGATTCCCAAAGCTTTGGAAATGGCTTTATAACCCTTTCCAGACTGATAGATCTCAATTACTTTCTTTCTCAATTGTTCCTGAATTTCTTTGGGTCTCGGCATGATGTGTAGCTTTTAAGGATCTTCTGGTGGACCTTACTGTGTCAAGGAGCTCCTATTTAAGTGATGCCTTGATTGTGAACAGGTGTGGCAATAATCAGGCCTGGGTGTGGCTAGAGACAACCACAGTTATAGTATGTTTTAACAAGGGGGGCAATCACTTTTTCACACAGGGCCATGATGGTTTGGATTTTTTTTCACCTTTAATAATAAACACCTTCATTTACAAATTGCATTTTGTGTTTACTTGTGTTGTCCTTGACTATTGTTTAAATTGGTTTGATGTTCCGAAACACTTAAGTGTGACAAACATGCAAAGGAACAGGAAATGAGGAAGGGGGCAAACACTTTTTCACACCACTGTATTTTAAATGTACTCAATTAAATAGCATTTGAGTTGAAAACGATAGTTGTGATTGTTTTAATTAATGTTTTATCTCTTTTCTATCCTTTTGATTATCAAGAATACCAATCAAGTGTAGTTTTAACAGAAAAAAGTCCAATCATTTTAAAACAATCATACTTGCACCCTTTTCATTATTATTTTGAAAGTAACAATATTTCTATTCTTCTAAGAGACTTTTGTTAGGCACTAAAGCATGTCTAGTATGATCTTAAAATAAGTATACACAGTGTGGGGGGGGGGGGCAGATTTACTAAAACTGGAGCACACAGAATCTGGTGTAGCTGTGCATGGTCGCCATAAGCTTCTAACTTCAGCTTATTCAATTAAGCTTTAAAGATAAAACCTGGAAGCTGATTTTGCACTCTCTAGTTTTAGTAAATCAACCCCAGTATAATTCAAGTTGTTGCAAATGGGTACTCTCATTCGCTCTCTCATAGTCAAACTCATTAGTAGTGTTCCCATTGGACAACTTCCCCACTATTCTTTCTTTAGTGACACTCAAATTTTGGTATTTTCTGTCAATTTCAGTTATAGCAGTCATCAGGATAAATAAAGAGGGTGAATATTCCTAATGAGGACAAAGACAGCAACAAAAACCTGGCAGGTGTCCTAATCTTTCTCCCAGATCACACATATGAGATGCGGGAACCAGCGCGATTCCAGTGCGGGTTCCCGTATCGCATGTCAGTCGCCGGAGGTTCACACTGACATCTGCAAACCGCTGTGATTGTCAATGTAAAGTTAAAGACACCCCCAGATGGGTTCACAGATCGCAATGTGAACTGTCAAATTCTACAGGAATCGGATTGCATAGGTGTGAAAATGTATGCAATCCAATTCCAGTGCGAACCAAAAAAAAACAGTTCCGGCACCATTTTGGTGCCAAGGCGATGCAATTTCAGCCATACAGTTTGTATGGCTGAAATCGCATTGCACAGACATCGCATGTGGATCTGCACAGCAGTATGGTGAAAATTGCATGCAATGTCTGTCATCGCACAAGTGAGAACCCAGCCTAAATTAAACGAAAAAACATTTTGCCTTCAGTTATGACATCATCCTGAAGTTAAAGTGGTAGTAAAGTCAGCGTTGTGAAAAGATGCTGACATAGAGGGTATGTATGACACAAGAGTCTCATCTCTCATCTCATCATTGGTCTCATCTCTCATAAATGCTTCTTTTTGCCTGTCAGCTGTAATGTACAATGAGCCACGCATGCGCAGCTCAGTGAACATTTACAGCACCCAATGCTGTGCATACCAGTACATTATGGCATAACCCACCTGGGGAACCCAAAAAGAAGAAACTACAGCAGACTTTACTACCACTTTAATAATGGAATGGGACTCCCATATATACTGAGAGCTGCCCATTCCTGCCTCCTAGGCTTACTGTTTTGGGATACCCCTTTCCTACCCAGTTTGCCTGCCTGATTGCATACAAATTGAAAATGTTTTGGTTTGACCTCATATTATATGGTTTTAGTAAATCCAAAGGAAAATTGTACACGAAAATTGTATAATGTATGGCCAGCCTTAGAAATGGGTGGACAATTCATATTTTTTGAAGAGTGTGGGTAAATAGCTGCGCCTTCCACAAGGTGAAGCTGCCAACACAACAATGTGACAAATTGTGAACAGAAGTATATAGGCAAAAAGTGTGGCGCTAAATGAAATATGTGAGAACAATCCTTACGGACGAAAATATGAAAATCTCGACCGTTATTGGGACATCAGTCCTATATGCACATCATGAAAAAACGTGTATCGTTCATAGGCAATGATCATCTGGTGCACGTTGCAAAATCGATGAAATCAACCGATCTCCATGAAAGGAGAGGGTGACGCTGACATATACGCTATAAAATAACACAGTATGCTGATTCTAAAAATACGTGATAGCATATAACTAAAGTGTATAGATCATAATGACCACAGTGGGGATCAATCGCTCTTAACGGGCGGTGGTGGTGATCTAAGTGGGAATCGAGCGGTGGTGGCGATCACAGCCAAATGGGTGTAGAGGTCCACACCAGATAATAAACAAGGTGAATAAACGATAAGTGACAGATAAAAAATTATAATCTTACTGGCACAAACTAGTTAGACATAGAATGTAGCGCTTGTATACATATCATCCAATATTGATAAATCGTACTGGGTTAAACCAGAAAAGACTTGTGCATCAAATTGGGGACAAACACACCAATATAGGCATATATGTGTACAATAAAACTGGGGGCAAATACACCAAAAAATGGACATATGTGTATACAATGTCTCATAAGGAACCAATCAGACACCATTTAGGTTTATGAAGAAGTCCATAGCAATTCTGGGTTCAGACAGTTTCCTTTAAAGAAAGCTTGAAAAACTGTATCCTCTTGGTATTGGATTCAGTTACAAACAGGAGGGTATAGAAATGAATTCGGTACGCTTACCACATCCGGTGGACCCACTAACCGGTGGTGAGGGGTCAAACGAGCTTTAGATTGTAAGGCTTGAGCCTGTACTGGATCGATGCCTGAAGTGAAGCTCAGCAAAAGATGGCACTCTGCACTCACCGAACAGCAATGGATCAACAGGAAACAATCAGCAGGTAAACTCTCACCGTCACGCACAGATCATCACAGCATGTGGAGGTATATGGATAAAGAAAAAAAGAGAGAGGGCCTCCTCATCGTGTGAAAAGTCCAGGAAAGGACTCAATTTATTGCTAAAAAATTGCATTTGCTTCCGGAATACATTTCAATAAAAATATTTAAAAGCAAAACAAAAAGTAAGAACGCACTAGAGTCGGTATATCTGCAAGGTTCTCCCGACGCGCTTCGTCTGATAAAGACTTCAACTGGGGCTCATTGCAAATAGACTGATAGTGCGCTATATATATACATAATAAACCACTTGAAGGATTATTATGTATATATATAGCGCACTATCAGTCTATTTGCAATGAGCCCCAGTTGAAGTCTTTATCAGACGAAACGCGTCGGGAGAACCTTGCAGATATACCGACTCTAGTGCGTTCTTACTTTTTTGTTTTGCTTTTAAATATTTTTATTGAAATGTATTCCGGAAGCAAATGCAATTTTTTAGCAATAAATTGAGTCCTTTCCTGGACTTTTCACACGATGAGGAGGCCCTCTCTCTTTTTTTCTTTATCCATATACCTCCACATGCTGTGATGATCTGTGCGTGACGGTGAGAGTTTACCTGCTGATTGTTTCCTGTTGATCCATTGCTGTTCGGTGAGTGCAGAGTGACATCTTTTGCTGAGCTTCACTTCAGGCATCGATCCAGTACAGGCTCAAGCCTTACAATCTAAAGCTCGTTTGACCCCTCACCACCGGTTAGTGGGTCCACCGGATGTGGTAAGTGTACTGAATTCATTTCTATACCCTCCTGTTTGTAACTGAATCCAATACCAAGAGGATACAGTTTTTCAAGCTTTCTTTAAAGGAAACTGTCTGAACCCAGAATTGCTATGGACTTCTTCATAAACCTAAATGGTGTCTGATTGGTTCCTTATGAGACATTGTATACACATATGTCCATTTTTTGGTGTATTTGCCCCCAGTTTTATTGTACACATATATGCCTATATTGGTGTGTTTGTCCCCAATTTGATGCACAAGTCTTTTCTGGTTTAACCCAGTACGATTTATCAATATTGGATGATATGTATACAAGCGCTACATTCTATGTCTAACTAGTTTGTGCCAGTAAGATTATAATTTTTTATCTGTCACTTATCGTTTATTCACCTTGTTTATTATCTGGTGTGGACCTCTACACCCATTTGGCTGTGATCGCCACCACCGCTTGATAAGAGCACTTGATTCCCACTGAGATCACCACCACCGCCCATTAAGAGCGATTGATCCCCACTGTGGTCATTATGATCTATACACTTTAGTTATATGCTATCACGTATTTTTAGAATCAGCATACTGTGTTATTTTATAGCGTATATGTCAGCGTCACCCTCTCCTTTCATGGAGATCGGTTGATTTCATCGATTTTGCAACGTGCACCAGATGATCATTGCCTATGAACGATACACGTTTTTTCATGATGTGCATATAGGACTGATGTCCTTTTACTTTTTCACATTAAATCTGAACACCCAATAACGGTCGAGATTTTCATATTTTCGTCCGTAAGGATTGTTCTCACATATTTCATTTAATGCATATTTTTTACTAAAAGAAAAAACTGGACTGGATCATCTTTCCAGGACCTTGTCCCCTATCTAAGGAGCCAGATAACACAGGAAGTGATTCATAGACCAATTAATAATAAAACAGTAAATACAGGCCTACCCCACTTTTAAGTACACAATGGGGTTTATTTACTAATGCTGAAAAGTGCAAAATCAGACTCACTTCTGCATAGAAACCAATGAGCTTCTAACCCCAGCTTGTTCAATTAAGCTTTGGTAATAAAACCTGGAAGCTCATTGGTTTCTATGCAGAAACCTGATTTTGCACTTTCCAGCTTTAGTAAATAAACCCCATTGTGTACTTCAAAGTGGGATATGCCTGTAGTGCAACCCTCCAATAACACATGTATAAACTAATACAGATGTAAACACGTGTGAAATAATCCCCATTCCTTTAGTGAGAGCCTTAAGCACTTTCCGCCTTACCCATGTTTAAAAAAGCAGCCAGACAGGAGTAGCATCAATGCGGAAGGGCGAAGATACGTATATGCCCTCCGACATCGGCCACCTGTACACAGCTCACAAAGCGTGTCCTGTGATCGCTGTGTTCTCCAGACACAACAGATCAGGGATTGAACTCTCCTTCTAAAAAGCGATTTTCTGAAAACTCAATCTATTGACATTGCCTGTCTCCAAGAAACCCACTTTTCATCTCAATCTGCTCCAAATTTCTTTCACCCCTCATACCCTTCTACCTTTTTGGCTTCTGCTCTTACTAAACAAAGGGGAGTTTTGATTAGTGTTCATAAATGTAACAATTTTGTTTGCAAAAAACTAATTTCAATCCCACAAGGTCGCTATCTGCTTCTACAAGGTTTAGCACGGGGCTCAGAAATTACTGTACTTTGTTACTATGCCCCTAATCAAAATCAAATTCCCTTCCTTACACATATCCTAGATTTGATCTCTACCCATTCTAAAGGCACTCAATTTCTATGTGGAGACTCCAACTTAATAACTAATCCTTTATTGGATCGTTCTAAATCTAATGATCATCTTTCTGATCGTAATCCCATTCGCTTTCAATAACTCTTCTCCAATGTTCGCTACGTTGATGCTTGGCATTCATTAAACACCACTCTTTCCTTTCTTCTGTATCTAAGGCTAAGATTTTATCCTTACCATGGTCAGATCACGATCCCACGATAATTTATTGTAACTTTCTTCATACCTACCTTCACATTCCTTCCTGGTCATTAAATGATTCTCTTTTATCCATCACTACATTTCTGGACAAACTTAAATCCATTTCTTCTGAATACTTTTCCCAAAACAAAGACTCTGTCTCTTCACCACTTGTCCTTTGGGAAGCTTATAAATCTGTATTAAGGGGACATATTTTACAAATTTCTTCTACCAGGAAAGAATTGAGAGAACAGTGCAACAACTAGAACACGTAACTAACTTACATAAATTGAATCCCTCAAACAACTTAGATGGACTGACAGTATATATTTTTTAGCACTGATCACGGTATTACTGTTACCCAAAAAAGTTTCAAAAGTGTCACTGTGTGTCCAATTTGTCCACCGCAAAGTCGCTGATTGAAGCCATTATTAGTAAAAAAATTAAAATTTCCATAAAAATATCCTGCAGTTTGTAGACGCTATAACTTTTGCGCAAACCAATCGATATACGCTTATTGGGATTTTTTTACCGAAAACATGTAGCAGAGTACATAAAAATGTTTTATTGGATATGTTTTATATGTTTTATAGCAAGTAAAAAATATATATATTTTTTTTAAATTGTCGGTCTTTTTTTGTTTATAGCACAAAAAATGAAAACCGCAGAAGTGTTTAAATACCACCAAAAGAAAGCTCTATTTGTGGGAAAAAAGGACAACAGTTTTTTTGGGTACAGCGTCGCACGATCGCGCAATTGTTAGTAACACAGTGCCGTATCGCAAAAATTGGCCTGGTCATGACGGGGGTAAACCTTCCGGAGCTGAAGTGGTTAAAAAATAAAAGCTAAAATAACACTCACAGGATAAAAAAACATATCCCACATGTAGTAATAAGCACAGTATACTCTCACAATGGCAGATTAGACATCGGCAAGAGATTATACTATGCCTATTATCACATATGGGATGTGGCTTTTTATCCTGCGAGTGATATTTTATCTTTTATTTTTTAAATAAGCCAAGAAGTTTATACTATATACTATAAAGCCCCTTTTTTGTAATGTTTATTACATGCTGAGGACTGGAGAGCTGGAAATGATATCTGCATGCTGACCGGCTGGCTGCACTAAAAAGTGCTTTTCATTAATGAGGTCTGTGTTACAAGGTGAGGAGACATCTTCATTGTCAGCGGTGGTGGTCACTGTTGTCCAGGGTGTTCTTGATGAAGCTCACTGATTTTTTGCCAGATCAAGATCTGCTTAAAGATTTACAGTGCCTTGAAAAAGTATTAATACCCCTTGAAATTTTCCACATGTTACAACCAAAACGTAAATGTATTTTATTGGGATTTTATGTGATAGACCAACACAAAGTGGCACATAATTGTGAAGTGGAAGTAAAATGATAAATGGTTGTCAAAATGTTTTACCAATAAAATTGCGGCATGCATTTGTTTTCAGCCCCCTTTATTCTGATACCCCCTAACTAAAATCTAATGAAACCAATTGCCTTCAGATGTCACCTAATTAGTAAATAGAGTCCGCCTGTGTGTAATTTATGCTCAGTATAAATACAGCTGTTCTGTGAAGCCCTCAGAGGTTTGTTAGAGAATCTTAGTGAAGAAACAGCATCATAAAGGCCAAGGAACACACCACACAGGTCAGGGATAAAGTTGTGGAGAAGTTTAAAGCACGGTTAAGTTATAAAAAATGATTGAACATCTCACAGAACACTGTTTAATCCATCATCCGAAGATGGAAAAAGTATGGCCCAACTGCAAACTTACCAAGACATGGCCATCCACCTAAACTGAAAGGCCGGGCAAGGAGAGCATTAATCAGAGAAGCCGCCAAGAGGCCCCTTTGTAACTCTGGAGGAGCTGCAGAGATCCACAGCTCAGGTGGGAAAATCTGTCTACAGGACAACTATTATGCCCCATACACACGGACGGAAAATCCGACCACAAAATCCGTTGGATTTTTTCAGACGGATTTTGTCCGACACTGGTGTTGCATACACACGGTCGGACAAAGTTGTCGGAAAATCTGATCATTCTGAACGTGGTGACGTTCGTTGCGTATGACGGCACTACGTAGATGCTAGTAGCCAATAGCTTTGGTCCTGTAATGTGATCTGAGCATGCGTGGCACTTTGTCCGTCGGAATTCACTACACACGATCGGAAAAAGTCCGATCGGACTTTGTTGTCGGAAAATTTGAGAGCAGGAGAAGGTCCGATGGAGCCTACACACGGTCGGAATTTCCGACAACTTTGTCCGATAGGACATTTTCCGTCGGAGAATCCGACCGTGTGTATGGGGCATTAGTCGTGCACTCCACAAATCTGGCCTTTATGGAAGAGTGACAAGAAGAATGCCATTGTTAAAAGAAAGCCATAAGAAGTCCCGTTTGCAGTTTGTGTGAAGCCATGTGGAGGACACAGCAAACATGTGGAAGAAGGTGCTCTGGTCAGATGAGACCAAAATTTACCTTTTTAGCCTAAAAGCAAAACCCTATGTTTGGCGGAAAACTAACACTGCATATCACCCGGAACACACCATCCCCACTGTGAAACATGGTGGTGGCTGCATCATGTGGTGGGGATGCTTTTCTTCAGCAGGGACAGGGAAGCTGGTTAGAGTTGATGGGAAGATGAATGGATCAAAATACAGGGCAATCTTAGAAGAAAACCTGTTAGAGTCTGCAAAAGACTTGAGACTGGGGTGGAGGTTCACCTTCCAGCAGGACAACTACCCTAAATATAGAGCCAGAGCTACAATGGAATGGTTTAGACTAAAGCATATTCATGTGTTAGAATGGCCCAGTCAAAGTCCAGACCTAAATCCAATTGAGAATCTGTGGCAAGACTTTAAAATTGCTGTTCACAGATGCTCTCTATCCAATCTGACAGAGCTTGAGCTATTTTGCAAAGAAGTATGGGCAAAAATGTCACTCTCTAGATGTGCAAAGCTGGTAGAGACTTCCCCAAAAAAACTTGCAGCTATAATTGCAGCAAAATGCGGTTCTAAAAACTATTGACTCAGGGAGTCTGAATACAAATGCATGGCACACTTTTCACATATTTATTTGTAAAAAAAAATTGAAAACTGATTTAACATCTTGCTTCTACTTTACAATTATGTGCCGCTTTGTGTTGGTCTATCACATAAAATCGCAATAAAACACATTTATGTTTTTGGTTGTAACATGACAAAATGTGGAAATTTCAAGGGGTATGAATGTTTTTTCAAGTCACTGTAAATTGGACTGTATAAGGGACTTTCACTTAGTCACTTCATTTTTCACATGTGTGGCATTTGGGACTTTTATTCAGGACTTATTTTTATTTGCATTATTGTATTATTTTGCTGTTTTATATTTTATTTTATATTTGTAGTGTGGAACTATTTGTCAGACCAAGTTTGCTTGTAGATTGAAACTGGACTGTATATAGGACTTCTATTTAATCACTTCATATTTCATGTGTGTGATATTTGGGACTTTATTTAGGACACATTTTTATTTGCATTATTGTGTTTTGTTTTCTTATATCTACATTCATCGGCCACATATTAGGTACACCTTGTTAGTGCCGGTTTGGACCCCCCTTTGCCTTCAGAACTTCCTTAATTCTTCATGGAATAGATTCAACAAGGTGTTAAATACATTCCTCAGAGATTTTGGTTCATATTGACATGATAGCATCACACAGTTGCTGCAGATTTGTCAGCTGCACATTAATGATGCAAATCTCACATTCCACCACATCCCAAAGGTGCTCTATTGGATTGAGATCTGGTAACTGTGGAGGCCATTGGAGTACAGTGACCTGATTGTCATGTTCATGAAACCAGTAAGGTGAGATGATTTGAGCTTTATGACATGGTGCATTATCCTGGTGGAAGGAGCCATCAGAAGATGGGTACACTGTAGTCATAAAGGGATGGACATGGTCAGAAACAATACTCAGGTAGGCCATGGAGCTTAAAACGATGCTTAATTGGTACTAAGGTCTTAAAGTTTGCCAAGAAAATATCCCCCAAACCATTACACCACCACCACCAACCTGAACCGTTGATACAAGGCAGGGTGGATCCATTCTTTCATGTTGTTTACGCCAAATTCCGACCCTACCATCTGAATGTTGCAGCTGAAATCGAAGACTCATCAAACCAGGCAACGTTTTTTTCCAATCCTTTATTATCCAATTTTTGGTGAGCCTGTGCAAATTGTAGCCTCAGTTTCCTGTTCTTAGCTGACAGGAGTGGCACTCGCTGTGGTCTTCTGCTGCTGTAGCCCATCTGCTTCAAGGTTCAATGTGTTGTGAATTCAGAGATGGTATTCTGCATACCTTGGTTGTAATGAGTGGTTTATTGAGTTACTGTTGCCTTTCTATCATCTCGAACCAGTCTGCCCATTCTACTCTGACCTCTGACATCAACAAGGCATTTTCTTCCACACAACTGCCAGTCACTGGATATTTTCTCTTTTTCGGACCATTCTCTGTAAACCCTGGAGATGGTTGTGCATGAAAATCCCAGTAGATTAGTAGTTTCTTTTTAAATACTCAGACCATCCCATCTGGCACCAATAACAATGTCAGGTTTAAAGTCACTTAAATCCCCTTTCTTCCACATTCTGATGCTTATTTTTAAATTCAGCAAGTCGTCTTCACCACGTCTAGATGCCTAAATGCATTGTGTTTCTGTCATGTGATTGGCTGATTAGCAATTTATGTTACCAAGCAGTTGAACAGGTGTACCTAATAAAGTGGCCGGTGAGTGTATTTTCATGTTTGTAGTGTGGAGCGCTTCACTTTTATCTGATTGTTTTAGTGTATAGTGATCACACATATAGGTGGTAGCAGCTCTACTTATCTCTTTATGATGTTATATTTTATTATTTATTTTACCCTGATTGCATACCCGTGCTAGTGACACCAGACCAGTATATGCCAGCACTAGTGTCCTGATCACCCCACAGCAGTGTCAGTATCAACAGTAAAAAAAAGCAGGGCAAACATTGTTGTGAAATATCTTTTTTAATGACAACTTTGTTTAAAAAAAAATACATTTTTATTTTCTTATCGAAGTTTCCAAATACTTGTGGCAAAACAATTAAGTCTGCAAAAGACTCTTCGTGCCTCTTAGAAAATACCCTGTGGTGTTTGTTTTTCAAAATGTGGTCATTTTGTGGGTTGCACTGCCCATGTGCTCAAGGGCCTCCAAAAGTGTGAAAGGTAGTAAAGAAATTTAAATGTTTAGATGCCACTAGAAAGCCTTAAGGTTTTCCTTGTGCTCCTTAAATGTTGGGCCTCTCTATGCAGCTAGACTACAAAACAAGTCTCATACATGAGGTATCCCCCTACTTTGGACAAATAGCAGAATGTGTTTTGGGGTGCAAATTCTAAGTATGACTATGCTGCGTGTGAGATTTTAAAAAGAATTTTGGGTAAAAGTAACTTTAAAAAAACTACTTTCCAGAAGGGGGTTATTTTGCGGGTGTTTGTACATTTTAGGACCTCAAGAAATGGGACAGGCAGTCAGAAAATAACAAATGATCAATTTTCAAATATACATATCATAATTTATAGACTCTATAACGTTTACACAGACTAATTAATACTCATCCACTCATCCATTTTTTTTCCACCAAAGAAATGTTTCAGAATGTATTTTGAATGGTATTAAGAAAGATTATTTATTTGCAAAGTTTTATAACAGAAATTCAGTCATTCTTTCATTTATACATAAAAAAACAGTGTTGAATAAATACCACCAAAAGAAAGCTCTATCTGCCTCAAAAAAAAAAAGATATAAAATTCACTTTGGTACAATGTTGCATAACTGAGTAATTTTCATTCAGAGTGTGAAAGAATTGAAAACTGAAAATGGCCTTGGCTGGAAGGGGATGAAACAGTCCATTCTTCAAGTGCTTACATTAAAATTATGCAGCGCTACCACAAAAGGAGCTGCTTGGTAAATTTGAACACAGTCTGCCAGACAGAGTAATAACTATGCCAAAGTATATTTCAGTACATTACTGCTAGTTTAACGCAGTTTATTTCAGTGCTTTACTGCACATTTAACGCAGTATATTTAAGTGCACATTTAACGCATTATATTTCAGTGAGTTACTGCAAGTTTAACGCAGTATATTTTAATGCGTTACTACATGTTTAACGCAGTATATTTCTGTGCGTTACTGCACATTTAATGCAGTATATTTCAGTGTGTTACTGCACATTTAATGCAGTATATTTCAGTGTGTTACTGCACATTTAATGCAGTGTATTTGCACGTTTAACGCAGTATATTTCAGTGTGTTGGGGCACGTTTAGCGCAGTATATTTCAGTGCGTTACTGCATGTTTAACGCAGTATATTTCAATGCGTTACTGCATGTTTAACGCAGTATATTTCTGTGCGTTACTGCACGTTCAATGCAATATATTTCAGTGCGTTATTGTACTTTTAATGCAGTATATTTCAGTGTGTTACTGCATGTTTAACTCAGTGTATTTCACTGCGTTAGTGCAGGTTTAACGCAGTATATTTCAGTGCATTAGTGCACGTTTAACGCAGTATATTGCAGTGTGTTAGTGCACGTTTAACACAGTACATTTCAGTGCTTTGGTGCATGGTTCCCGCAGTATATTGCCGTGTGGTAGTGCACGTTTAACACAGTATATTTCATTGTGTAGGTGCACATTTAACACAGTATATTTCATTGCATTAGTTCATGTTTACCACTGTATATTGCAGTGCGTCAGTGCAGTTTTACTGCAGTATATGGTAGTGTGTTTGTGTATTGAGTACTTAAGTTTAAGTGCACCAAACACCACATTCCATTAATTAAAGTGCATCCACATACATATTTCCACATCTTTATTACATTTTGTTAATTATTTTGTTAATTATCTCCCGGCCCACTTCCCACAGCTCAACTGTTTTGGCCTTTTTTAACACATGTATCACTCTGTTGCAAGTTGCAAACTTTGCCTCAAGCACATCAATCGTGGCAAAAACACCAGCCATTTGGGTACCACATGCTTGACAAGACATTTAACCTCCCACCACTCAGCCTGTTGGCAAGAGAACCTGAAAGCCACACAAAAGTGAAGCAATTATGCTCCTCCTTACTCCTCACCTTTCTGGTCTACCCCCACTATACCTCATGACCTCTCAGCATCCTCCACTGATAGGGATGATGGTATAATATAGATGATGGTAGATGATGGTGTCCCAGGTCCTTGCAGCACATCTGCCAGTAGCACGCCACCAGCTGCAGACTATAGCAGGCAAATTTCTCTGCCCATTTACTGCAGCGAAAAAATAAATAAATACAGTAACTGCCACCCACATGCCCAGCATCTAAATGCAAGCTTGTCAAAGCTGGTGGCTTTACAACTCCTGCCTTTCCATCTAGTGGGTTCTGCCCCCTTCTGCAAATTTGTAGAATGTGCTGTGCCACAACGGCAGGTTCCCAGTCACTATTTCTTTTGTGGTAAGGCCATTCCAGCTCTCTTCCATCACAGGGAAGGCAATGTTGTGGCATTGTTGGGCAAGGCAGTCAGCCCTAAGACAGGGAAAATTAACACATGTCCTCAGGCCGGCTCAGCTTTTTTCCCCCACACCAATGGCTGCTAATAAAGGATGCATGCACTGTACTGTCACCATTCAAGGAGGCCACTAGGATGGTGAGCTGTGACAATGCATGCGTCAGTGACACAATCCCTACTGTGTTTCTGCTGGAGCAGATTCTGTTTGGCATTATGAACAAGGTACTCGAGGCAGAGCAGTGGGAGGAAGAGGAGGACTTTCTTTCCTCTCAAAGCCCGCTTTATGCAGACACCATTCTTGCCACGCTACAAAACACACAAGAGGAGAAGGAGGATTTTGGCAGTTTTGGAGTCATTGAAGCAGAACAAGACATATATCAACCCTTAACAGATGGTTTTCCATCCCCAAAACCCTTGGGAGTTGTGCGTGGCTGGGAGGAGGCAGTTCCAGATACTGTATTTCTCAGTGATCCCAAAGAGTCTTCTTCTCATGCCTCCGCAAACTTGCGGTGCATGGGCTCCCTCTTTCTTCAGAGCCTGCGAAAGGACCCAAGAATATGTGCCATCAAGGAGAAGGATTACTATTGGTTGGTAACCCTCCTTGACCACCGGTACAAGGGAAAAACTCGGAACTCATCCCATCCCCACAGCGGGAGCAGACAATGATATATCTTAAGGACACCTTAAAGAGGAGTTTATGTAACGCCTTTCCAGCTATGGTAGGTTACAGTCTGGTGGAAAATGTACTTTTGAAGCTTCTGTTGGTTAAGAGAGGAGTTGTGGAAAAGGGGGCCGCCTCAGTGATGAATTTAAATTTTTTTTTTTGTCCTCATCGCCCAAGGTCTTTAGCTTCCACATCTCATTGGCAGCATCTTCATCATATGGTGGGAGGTTATCTAGGGGTGAAAACAGACATGGAGAGCTTTCCAGTTGATGATCCAGTGGGTTACTGGGTTGTGAGAATAAACCACTGGCCAGAACTAGCCCAGTATGCAATTGAGCTGCTGGGCTGCCCTGCATCCAGTGTGCTTTCCGAATGGCCATTCAGTGCTGCTGGAGGTTTTGTGGCAAATAAGAGAGCATGTCTGTTCACAGACTTCGTGGGCCTGCTGACATTTATCAAAATGAATCGGTCCTGGATTAGCAGCAGCTATCAAGCCCCTGATGCCGATGTTGCTTAATAAGTGCTTTCTGGATCTGGAATGTCTGAAAGACTGTCTAGGCTGCCTAGCTTTATAGGTGTTTATTTCATCTGGAAGAAATGTTTTGGTGTATGATTCATGGACACAATTAACACCCAAGGACCAATTTTTCTGCACCTGTTTGACAGCTGCATGTCATTTAAACATTTGACAACAAGGCCAATTCTTGCTTTCATCAAGAGTACCTCTATAGGACTATGGTGTGAAGGCACCACCAACACCCAAACACCAATTTTTCCACACCTGTTTGACAGGTGCATATCATTTCAATTTTTGACAGCAAGGCCAATTCTTGCTTTCATCAAGAGTACCTTTATAGGGTTAAGGCACCACCAACAAACAAAAACAAATATTTCTGAAACTCTTACATCTATCCAAAGTCTGCGAAAGAGACTCCAGAATTGATCCAAAAAATCTTGAATCCTGTGTCGAGTGCACACAATTGTGGCCTCATCATACAGACTGGCTCTCCAAGCCATTGTTTATAAAATAAAGAAAGCTTGAATAGAAAATGTCATTTTTTTTGGCTTTATAAATGTGATTATTGCTGCAGCAGGTTCTATACACAGTACAAATGTGCCACGTTATAGGCAGACTAAGGGGACCCATCAGGCACTATATTTAAAGGAATTTTTAATTTTAATTGTTATTTCTAATTTTTATGGTTTTACTTTAGGCATCAGTAAATCACTGCTCATTTTAAAATGATGTTTTTTTTCAAACTTTTTTTCATTGATAAATGTCCCCCAAGGTAGGTCCTGGACCCCAATAACCATTGTATGCCCAATTACTTGCATCTAAGCCTTCAAAATGGGCACTTTCGATTTTTGCAGTTCGGGTCCCATAGACTTCAATGGGGTTTGTTATTCGGTTCCAAACATTTGCAATGTTAAAAAGTCACGAAACCTAAACATCACATGTAACATTGAGCCCTGTATCTCTTTCCCCTTTGCACTTTATTTCCCCTGTAATTAATTATTTATTATAACCTTTAATGAAAACTTGTAAACTCTCCTCCCTGTCCACACAGATGAGCGAAATGTCATCTATAAATCTTTTATAAAACTTTAGCTGTTTAGGTTTTTCTTGTAACACATATTCAGACTCCCACTTCGACAGTCATGCTCGAGGAAAAGTTAGCCCCTATTGTGATACTGGTAATTTGTTGATAGAAATTACTTCCATACCAAAAATAGTTGTGTTTCAACCCAAAATTTTAAAATTGAATAAGATATCTCTTATGTTTCCTAAGTAACTCTGAGAACTTTTCAAGGGCCCATTTCACAGCCTTAATAGCCTCTTTATGATTAATAATAGCATATAGAGCAGGCATCACTAAATGGCGGACCGTGATCCAAATCCAAACTGTCCCATCCAGACTGCAGTCACACCGCTTCTTTCCCCCATCCTCCCCTGCTGTCATTCTCATGACAGAGTGGAATGCAGGTGGTAAGATAGTAATGAACTGAGTGCCGTAGTCACAGCACATTCATTACTATCCTGCTGGCTGCTCTCTGCTCTTTCTAAGGTAGACGAGTGAAGGGGCAGAGGATATTACTGTGGGGGGAGGGTTATGAGAAAGAGGACATGTCCTGGGGGTAGTGGCTGGATGTCAAGAGAGTAGTAAAAGGTATGATGTGAAAGGGGTGCAGTGGTGTGGGAGAGGGGTGGGAGGGGTGACTGTGCAGTGGAGGAGGTGATGGGAAGGTTGTAGTAAAGAGGAGGATCTGAAGGGGGAGCAGTGCTGTGGGAGAGGTGTGAAGAGGGCAGAGAACACTACTGTGGAAGAGGGGGGAGTGCTATGGGAATGTGATGTAAAGGGGAGCAGGTAATATGAAGAAGGCAGTGCAGTAGGGGGGTGATGTAAAGGGGGACAGTGATCTGGGGGGGTGATGTGAAGGGGGCAATGCTGTGGGGGGATGATGTGAAGAGGGCAGAGCAGAATTATTATGGGGGGTCTGTGATATGAGAAGGGGTCAGTGCTGTAGGGGGGGTGACATAAAGGGGGGAATGCTGTAGGGGGTGATGTAAATGGTGGACAGTGCGGTCGGGATGTTAAGGGGGACAGTGCTGTGGGGGAATGTGAAGGGGTAGTGCTGTGGAGGGGTGATGTGAAGGGGTCACAGGACAGCACTGTGGGGAGGAAACAGGCGTCCAACTATAGAGGTGAGCGACACACCTTAAAGGGGCACTGAAGGTGGAAGTTTTCACTAAGTTGGAAGTTAGACAGTGGTGTTGTGGATGTTCAATATCTCACATGGGAAAGTTGGATAAATTTGACAATCACATATTAGGATTTTTTTTGTGCTTACATGATTTAATTTATATCTGTTGATATGTTATAATTTTCAAATATGGCTTACACTAAAGCAAGTGGGATTTTTAAATATTTGTATACACTCATGTTTTATACTGCCTACTTTACAACTAAAGTGTATGTAAAGCCATTTTTGATTTTTGTGTTAAATAGCGAAAGTTTAAAATCAATATCAGTTTATTTTCGTCAAATGTCTGCATTCTATTGAGGAGATTTTTCTTAAAATGTCTCAGAGATGAAAAAGGTAGTAAGAGGAAATCTCTCCACCCTAAGGGTAATTCCCATCTAAAGCCCCATACACACGGTCGGAAAATCCGACCACCAAATCCATCGGATTTGGTCCGACGGATTTAGTCCCACACAGGTGTTGCATACACACGGTCGTACAAAGTTGTCGGAAAATCCGATCATTCTGAACGTGGTGACGTTTGTTGCCTACGACGGGACTACGTAGAGGCTAGTAGCCAATAGCTTTGGTCTTGTAATGTGATCTGAGCATGCGTGGCACTTTGTCCGTCGGAATTCGCTACACACGATCGGAATTGGTATGATTGGACTTTGTTGTCGGAATATTTATAGAGCAGGAGATAGAACTTTGTCCGTCGGACAATCCGATGGAAACTGTCCGATGGTGCCTACACAAGGTCGGAATTTCCGACAACATTGTCCGATAGGACAGAATCCATCTGAAAATCCGACTGTGTGTATGGGGCTTAAGACAGCTGTCAACTGAACAAATGTCTCCATTGGAGGCTAATTCCTCACCTCTTCTCTGGTGACAGCTCAAAAAGTTTGGATTTCCCATTACTTTCTGTTCTGCTGATAATGGTTATCAAGACAAATAGCAAGGGACTCTACCAATTGGGTACACAGACAGTAACAAAAACTTGGCAAGTGTTGACAAGAAGAACATTTATTTTGGCTATACATATACTTTAATTCAGTGTGCTTGTGGATAATTGAGGTGTTAAGTCTTAATAAACTGAATCAAATAAATAATGGTACTGTGTATAAATGTACTGCAAACCCATGTTTACCTAAATATTTGATCCCTGGTTTGACTTTTTTTTAAAAGGGATACATTAATAAAATTGATTACAAGAGACTACATCAATATTTGTAAGAGTATCAAACCATCATAGAACAAAACATAATAATGAAACAGTTGAGGTAGAAATGAAAAGTATGCTGGACTTTATTCAAGGGTACACCAGATTTATATTTGATAAACAATATACACAAGTAAGTACTCTTCAAAAACCATTGCAACTACGTTGTATTTGAAATGGGCCCAAATAACTTCCCATCAAATGTTGTCTCATTTGCTTTAATTACTGATGTAGCCTGTTATGCAGGATGAATTTATCGGTACTTGGAGGTGAGGACTGAAGAAACTATAGCAAGGAATTTGTCAAAGGCAGCCTGAACCTCAGGAGTGAAATCACCGGGGAAGTGAGAAGCCAAGACCACCTGGATAGTGTGAGACAGCAGCTGCAAAGAGAAATAGAAGATATATTATTTTTGTGTACATAAACACACTTGACAGCACCCAAGTTTCAATACTATATAATGCTGCATACACATTTAAACCCAGTGCATTTTGTTCACCTGAATTAAGGTATCGTATTATTGTATACAAATATTCAGTAGTACTTACAGCAAAGTTTCCTGGATCCACTCTTAGGTTGTAGGCATGCAGGTCACTGAGGGAGGACAGGTTGCCAGCAAGGTCATCCAGGTGATGGGCTGCACCTGCAAGAGCATTTATAATCTTTCCACCATGTGTGTTGAGGTCAGCAGAGCCAGGGGTCAGGTCAAAGTGGGTGAAATAAGTCTTGGTCTGGGGGAAGCTAAGGAGAAGCCTAAAAGAAAATGAAGAAACAACAGATATTAATACCTGACAGTATAATGATTCTGTGGTTAATATGATATGTTGCAGAAATAACAAATTCCCTGTTGAACTGTAAGCATTTAGTAAGCAACATTTTCCTTTAGTCACTGTTTGTATAGATATCGGCAAAGCAAATTTCTCAATCTTGTATTCCTTCCTTGGTGTTAAAGCAGTAGTAAATTCTGCTTATTCACTTGTACCTACAGGTAAGCCTATAATAAGGCCTACCTGTAGGCACAGTGAATATTTCCTAAACATAAACTGTTTAGTAGATATTCACATTTGCTGCGGCTGGTTACATGACTCAAATGTGCCATTCAGAGTGCTGTTCCGCACAAGTGCAGGAGTGACATCATCGCGGCCTGGCCATTCAAATGGCTGGAGCATGCAAACTTGGAAGAAAGACCATGTGAAGATGGGAGCCCTGTCAGTGGTGACAGATAAGTCTGTCATAATGTGCTAGTATGTGGTGCATACTAGCACATTATGGCATCATCCTGCAGGGGGACCTTTTTTTTTTAAAGAGACTTTACTACTGCTTTAAAGCTAGCAAAAGAAGAACCTTGCTGTCCCTCAAAAAATTTACCTAAAACAAAATGATCTCCGTATTTTAACTATTTGCAAACAGATGCTATGTAATTTGTAATACATAAAATATCTGTAGTAGCAATCACTAATTACTTCTGTTAATCTATCTCTTAATTTTCACTTAACTTTGATTTCCCCTGAAATCTTTTTTTTTGTTTTTGTTTTTTTAGAGAGAGGACAGGTTATAAATTTCATTAATAGCATCTTAACTTCTTAAAAAGGGTATACTTATAAATGGATCATAGAACTGGAATGACGTAACCCATGTAATTAATAAATGTTTGTCAGTTTAACGTATTACATTAACCTAAGAATTTATGTGCTGTTATATTATACATCCAGTTGAAATTGCACAATGTATTTAGCTATATAAAATATAACCAAGAAAAAAAGCACCTTACCTGGTCAAAGCCTCAGAGCCCAGAGCACTGGCCTGAGATCCAATCTTTCCCACAATGGAAAGCACAGCAGCCTTCTCACTTGCAGATAGACTCATTGTGATGATTGGGAATTGGTGCAGTAAGAGTTAGATCAACTTGGCAACTCAAGAAAGGTCCACGTTTAACTGAAAATCTCCCCTGTTTTTAAAGCTTTAGGATACCCTTCACAATGGTCAAGATGCATTCCTATTGGCTGAAAACTGCATACCACCCATTAGGAATGGCTTGCTGTATGTGCTGATATAGGGTAAGCATCTTATCACTATATGCTGATTACAATGCATATAAACTCCCTTTGTGTTTACTGAGCCATTGCTGATCATTGCAGTTTAGTGCATTCAATTAGATAGCATTACACATAATGTAGTCAATAAGATTGCATTCACAAGTTGAAAAAGATAGCTGTGATTGTTTTACTTTATGTTTTATCTATTTAATACCTTTTTGGTGGTCCAGAATAGCGGTCCAGTATAGCTTTTGTAGAAAAATATAGTCCAAATATGTTGAAACGCTCATAATTCCACCTGTAAATTATTATTTCTAGAGAGCAACAAAGTTACCTTTCTTGTAATGAAAGTTTTGTTAGACAGTTAGAGACTAAAGCATGTCGGGAAGGAGACTTAAAAATAATGGGTAGCAGTATTTTTCAAGTTTTTGCAAATTTGCACTCACAGGGCGGTGCAAATAGTAACATTCTATTGTAGATTAATGGTGGTAAAATAACACAGCTATCAATATAGATTCTCCTGATAAGCTTTGTGAATGTCCATATGCAATGAACTTTTTACTACTAACTTTGAGTGTATCCAGGTTCTATGTGGGTGCAAACTATGTACAGGTACAACCACTTGACTGTATAGTACATACATACTTTTTTTTCCTCCTGCTAAAAACATCTACAAAGGAGTGTAATTGTAAAATGTTTTTACATTTGTTTACTGTAAAATTCAAAATTTTAATGTTTTGACTACCTAATGTAAAAATAAAACGTATTGAAAAGACACATTTTATGTTTTTTGAGTTATCAATAGCACATATAGCTGATAAAAATAACTGGCTTCCAGTATATTCCACACATTACTGTTTTGCATTTCATAACTGTCCAGTCTACTGAAGTATGCAGTCCACTCTCCACTTTAGCAGCCAGAGAAGTTGAATGGCAAAGCCAATTATAACACACACTGTACAAATATTGCTGACTTTCCTCACTAATAAAATCATTGTCTACTTTGACAAAATAAGATGCTTCTGGTTAACAGTAACTACATTTATGACTGATAATTTTTATGTCCAAAATATCTGTAACCATAAAAGATGCCTGTTAGATATACTGGAAGGTATTGACTTAAGCTCAACCAGAAAAAATGTGTCCAACCTTTATAATTTTTTGGCATAAAGACTATGACCCTACAATGTACTTCCATCAAACGTATAAACTGGGGCTGACCCGATACAATGACCTGTCATCAACTGTGTTTGCTGGACACGTGGGTGACAGATCGCACTTCAACACGGCCCCTAGGGCCAGCACGAGGCGCATTACTGGCAAAAAGTCATATGACATCCACTATAAACTGTAGTGCTCTCAGCCATCATTTTTCTATAGGCCGGGAAGTAAGCGCTTAAATAATCTAACATATGACAAAAGAGAACATCCCACAAAATGTGAAAAAAAAATGGTCAGACTTAGTTGTTACCACAAATACTTATCTTTAAGAACACCTATCTGTGGGGCTTATAAAAGCTCTGCTCCCTGGAAACATTCACACAAGCCTGTACATGTTAAATATGGAATCCATTATACATCCTAAATATGGAACCACAGCTGTTTAGGGTTGAGTTACTTGTAACTCTTGTTGCTCTTGCTTCTGTATTACTGCATAACTAAAATGTAATATGCTAGATTGTAGGTCAATATTAATGTATGTGAACTTCTTATGAATAATTGACTACGATGCATTGACAATGTGACTTTACTTATGTATGGATATTGGTGAATTACTGAAATAAAGATTTGTTGTTTGCACTTTACTATATTATATACAGGTCCGTCTCAAAAAATTAGCATATTGTGATAAAGTTCATTATTTTCTGTAATGTACTGATAAACATTACACTTGCATATATTTTAGATTCATTACACACAACTGAAGTAGTTCAAGCCTTTTCTTGTTTTAATATTGATGATTTTGGCATACAGCTCATAAAAACCCCAAATTCCTATCTCAAAAAATTAGCATATCATGAAAAGGTTCTCTAAACGAGCTATTAACCTAATCATCTGAATCAACTAATTAACTCTAAACACCTGCAAAAGATTCCTGAGGCTTTTAAAAACTCCCAGCCTGGTTCATTACTCAAAACCGCAATCATGGGTAAGACTGCCAACCTGACTGCTGTCCAGAAGGCCATCATTGACACACTCAAGCAAGAGGGTAAGACACAGAAAGAAATTTCTGAACGAATAGGCTGTTCCCAGAGTGCTGTATCAAGGCACCTCAGTGGGAAGTCTGTGGGAAGGAAAAAGTGTGGCAGAAAACGCTGCACAATGAGAAGAGGTGACCGGACCCTGAGGAAGATTGTGGAGAATGACCGATTCCAGACCTTGGAGGACCTGCGGAAGCAGTGGACTGAGTCTGGAGTAGAAACATCCAGAGCCACCGTGAACAAGCGTGTGCAGGAAATGGGCTACAGGTGCCTCATTCCCCAGGTCAAGCCACTTTTGAACCAGAAACAGCGGCAGAAGCGTCTGACCTGGGCTACAGAGAAGCAGCACTGGACTGTTGCTCAGTGGTCCAAAGTCCTTTTTTCGGATGAAAGCTAATTTTGCATGTCATTCGGAAATCAAGGTGCCAGAGTCTGGAGGAAGACTGGGGAGAGGGAAATGGCAAAATGCCTGAAGTCCAGTGTCAAGTACCCACAGTCAGTGATGGTCTGGGGTGCCATGTCAGCTGCTGGTGTTGGTCCACTGTGTTTTATCAAGGGCAGGGTCAATGCAGCTAGCTATCAGGAGATTTTGGAGCACTTCATGCTTCCATCTGCTGAAAAGCTTTATGGAGATGAAGATTACATTTTTCAGCACGACCTGGCACCTGCTCACAGTGCCAAAACCACTGGTAAATGGTTTACTGACCATGGTATTACTGTGCTCAATTGGCCTGCCAACTCTCCTAACCTGAACCCCATAGAGAATCTGTGGGATATTGGGAAGAGAAAGTTGAGAGACGCAAGACCCAACACTCTGGATGAGCTTAAGGCCGCTATCGAAGCATCCTGGGCCTCCATAACACCTCAGCAGTGCCACAGGCTGATTGCCTCCATGCCACGCCGCATTGAAGCAGTCATTTCTGCAAAAGGATTCCCGACCAAGTATTGAGTGCATAACTGAACATAATTATTTGAAGGTTGACTTTTTTTGTATTAAAAACACTTTTCTTTTATTGGTCGGATGAAATATGGTAATTTTTTGAGATAGGAATTTTGGGTTTTCATGAGCTGTATGCCAAAATCATCAATAAAAGAAGAGGCTTGAAAAAGTAAGACATGTGGCGCTTGCAAGATAAATGAACAATACCAAAAATAACAATTAAAATGCACTACAATTAAATTATGTAGGATAAAATAGATAATATTAAAATTAACATGTGTATAAAAATATATAGAGATCGAGCGCTTGGAACAACTATTTAAAAAAAAATCTTGATAAAAATGATTCATAAAAATTTATAAGAATTCTATGGAAAAATGTGGCGCTTTCATCCAGGCCAATAAACCAATCCTAAGGGGGAGGAGACTCCAAAGAATGGTTCCACAGAAGCGTCTACTTAATAATATCAATATTCCAGTATGTATAGCAGCAACGTATTGGACCGTGCTTTATCAATACGTATGAGATAATTCAAATAAATCAATCCAAATTGAGGAAATAACAAAAATAAATTCGTGAAGTGAATGAATAAGCATATAACAATAAATGATGAAGTGTATAAATAAATATACGTGGTGGAAACGCCTGACAAGATGCGTGAATCAATAAAAAATTTATTAATTAATTAATTTGTGAATGGTACACAGATAACTAAGTACTAAGGAATGTGCAAAATGCAAATTAAAAATGCAAATAATGCAAAGATTAATAAAAAAGTGCAAAAAGAGGAATTTATCCAATTAATGCAAAAAAAAATGCAAAAATAGCAAGGAAATGTGCAAACCAGCATGTGAAAACAACAAACACAACCATATAAGAATGTGAGAATCCAAATAGTGACTGTGTTAATAAATGAACGTCCAGTGTATTCTAAATTAATTTGCTACAATAAAGTGTCCAGTGCAATCAGGATTGCCAATGACAATTAGACTCCCATACACAATACAATCGACAGCTCCTGTGTAATGGTTCCTCCTACTCAGAGTGCACTCTTTGTGTGGTGGTAGTGATCTCTTCCGTGCAAGAAAGTGCCGATCAAAAATGTTTTCCCAAGCCTCTTACCTTTAGGCAAGAGGGTAACAGCCTTTCAATGACAGGAAGAAAGGAAAACAGATCACTTCCATGTGGTTTCTCCAGATACGTGTCTTTACTGCCCTCTTAGACTCTCTCCATAGGTCCCGCAGACATGGTGGCAAAAAGAGGGAGACATTCCATTGTGCAGTATTCAAAAATAAATTTTAATAAGGATAAAATAAACGTACAGTTGGTGTATATAAATAGCAGCGGTATTACAAAGCACGACCCCGGCCGAGATCGCACTTGGGTCACCTGACTCTGACTCCTCACGCGTATCGCCACGCCCACGTGGCTTTCTCAAAGGAAATTCCTTTGAGTACATTACAGAAAATAATGAACTTTATCACAATATGCTAATTTTTTGAGAAGGACCTGTACATTCTAATTTATCAACTGACCTTATTGCCCATAGCAACAAGACACAATTCTTCAAATTTGGGCCTGCACATGGAAAAAAAAAACACATTTTTACTGATAATTGACATCCACACTCACAAGAAGAAGATGATCCCGTAGATAGCTGCACTGTAGTAAAAGAAAGAAAGAAAACAGTGGGACAAGTCTTTCGGCAGAAGCAAGACCAATGCTGGTCATACACATAGCAAAAAGATTTGAACGTTTCACAATTCACAATATTTTTCTCAAAATTATAATTTAAAACAATCAATTTGAATTAATTCAGTTTGATATTCCATCAAGTCCAACATTCTTCCCATGGAAATTACACTTTATTGAATTAAACAGCATTTTAACCCAATATATTTCTGAAAGATACAGCGCTTTTATCAAAAGATTGTCATATTGGACAATTGTATTGATCTGTTTATGGTCAGCATAGGTTTGATAAATTATCACCCTGACATGGTAGTCGTGGATAGAATACAATATTTAATTTTATGTCACACACATCTATGCTGATTTACTACCGCCTCACAAAAAAGCATACATGAGGAAGTAATGGCAGTTGGAGATCCGTGCCTTTCCCCCTGATAGGAACGATAAGGGTTAAAGAAATGTGTCTTTCAGAAACTGGCTACATTAAGTGGGCAGCTCAATGAAAAACAATTATTTTCATTGAAAAGGAAAGACCTGGTGGAAATCCCAACTAAATTGACTGAGGGAGTCTGCACACACCAGTGTCTCCTTAGCACACTGCAAATGAGAAGGTCCCAGTGACCTTGGGAACTCCTGGGACAGGAGGAAAGTGACAGTTTAGAAAAGTCCAACAATTATTCTCACAACGGAGCAAGGGGAAGATTTAATGAATGAATCCCTATTGCATCTTCCAGGGTGCAGCAGAGAAGGCACTGATTTACAGTGTGTGGGAGGCGGGGTTCTAAATATTGTTAAATTATTGTGGAATTAATTTGAGAGAATTTAAAGTGTCATTGACCACCAATGATGGGAGTGGGTGGTGTTAAAATTTCACTGACATAAATGATTGTGAAATTGTTCTGATGCTACTAACCAACTAACCAAAAATGATTGTGAGGTTAATTTAGGGGAGTTTAAAGTTCCACTGATCAGCAATAATTATAGGATTATTTGGGGGGGGTTGAGGTTCATCACATTTAGCTATTGCACATAATGCAGTTTCATATTCTAATGAACATTTTTCCATTGTTAACACAAAGCTTGTATTTGGCTTTTCAGTGAGCAACCTTTAAAGGCTAAGTGTACCTTAACCAATAACATCAATACCAGCATGTTTCTTAATTTCCCAAAAAAATAAGATCAGCTTGGAGTGTCCATTTTCCAATTTTTCATTTTGGACATGTTATTGTCATCCTGACATTATTATATGATAACAGACAGTAGGGGAAACAGTTTTTTCCCCTAAAAGTTGTAGTTTTTTTCTTTTACCCTTTCGTTGCCAGGTCCGTACATCGTAAAACTGCTGACCAGTTGCCCATTCATAACTCTTGTATGGCCAGTAGCAGTCATGTGCCTTTATTACAGTCCTATTTGGATCCGGATCATGACAATTTTTCCAAGTGTGACTCCAGTTGCAAAACCATGTGCCTTTATATGACTCTGTTAAAGCAAAAATTGCTGACAAGTTTATTGAATTTTCTACAGACCACCTCTTCTGCCAATTGCAACAGCCTGGATCTTCTCCTCCTAGAAGTCAAACTTACCCGCTGTCTCGCAGCCTTGAGCCCTGTTTTGGAAACTTCCTCTAAGTTCTCAGAAGTCAAGCGCTCTGGACTACTCCTACCCTTGCCTGTCCCTAAACTCTTTAGGTCGCCCATCCAGGCTAACTTGTCCTCAAGTTCTGCAGTGCTACACCTGGCAATGCGATCCTGTCAGTCTCTACACCTGGTGATGCAATCCAGTCAGCCGCTACACCTGGCGATGCAGTCCAGTCAGTCACTACACCTGGCGATGAGGTCCAGTCAGTTGCTACACCTGGCGATGCAGTTCAGTCAGTCATTACACCTGGCGATGAGGTCCAGTCAGTTGCTACACCTGGCGATGCAGTTCAGTCAGTCGCTACACCTGGCGATGCGCTCCAGTCAGTCACTATACCAGGCGATGCGGTCCAGTCTGCCTCTGCACCAGTTATGTCCAGCCCATGCCCATTGAGTCGCCTGCATTTTCTTATTCAGGACTTTCTGTAACCTGGCCACACCCTACTACTACTACATCCATTCAAACCTGTCTAAGAAGTTCAATCCGTCCTTTGGATAGACTGCCTCATTCAGCCAGGTGGGGCTTTCATCCTTTTTTTAAGCCTTTTTGCATTCTACTTGTGTTTCAGCAATCCGACTTAACATCGCCTGCTAACCAACCTGACCTTGCGGATCCCTTTACTTCTGCCTAGTCTGATGGTCTGTGCTGCATGTCCAGCTCATTTTTAAGGGTGTGGGGGGGGGGGGGGGGGGGGTAATGTCAGGAGCATAGTGCTCCTGCTCCTCATTCCAGCATCCAGGGTTTTGGCTATGGCACTCTTCTTGTCTGTTTGTCTACCCGCAAGGTGATTAATGTGACCAGTCCCTGGGTGCAAACCAAACCTGTTATAAGCCAGCTAAACCCTCACTCGCATGCTTGTGATAAAGAGTGATACCTGTGTTATTCCTGATCAACCCCCCTGTCTGTCTGCCCTGCTCTGCTAGATTGGCATTCCCTGTGTATGTCCTTGGACCAGATTTTGGACTATTCCCTGAACTCAGCCTGCCTTTTACCTGGCCTGTCATATAAGCACTCTGCTTGTCTGCCAACCGCAAGTACCTGTTTGCTTTGCTCAGTACACGCCCACCCTGGGGTGGTGACTAGGCACTATAGCATTGTGTATAAGACCTGGGGGAAAACGAGTATCTGTAGGCCTGCTTGCCTTATGGGAAAGGGGGCTGCTATAGGTGAAGAACACAGTAGCCAGCTATAGTGTCTGACCACATGCATTGGGGTAGACGTGACACCTTTGTAGAGGATACACAAATGTCATAAGCTTTTGCCAATGAAAATACTGATTTGTAGTTTTATTTTATTGTATCCGTGTTAACAATATTAAATATATCTATTGTTTTTCATTATATTTTCTGTGCCATTTTTAATGGCTGTTATTTGCTCCTGGTGGCATCTGATATCACCTGGTCATGTATAGGCTTGGTTGTATTATTTTGCGTAGTAGAAAAAAATATATTTAATATAAAGAGGTTATGTTGACCTGCTGACTGTTAAAGTTTAACCCCATGTTTGTTAGGTAAAACAAAATTTCTCTAGGTCAGTTATTTATCTTGCAAACATTTTAGCAAATTTAAACACAGGAATTACTGTCAGACCCTTGATTATAACAGTACTGAATGCCTGCACACATGCAGCCTGCTGGCCTCCGGTAAGACCTGGACACAGGATTAGAGTCTTCATCCCTCCCAATACTCTTTGAACTCTCTAAACTCCAGAACCCAATCTCGGAATTACAGAACATGTAGGAAACTGGCAGATCAAATTTCTTGATTAGAACAGCCATTCTGCAGCCCCTCAATCTACATTTATAAAAACCCTGTATGCATTTTACCTCTTTTTCCACAGTGGCAGGGCATAGCACTATTGCAGTCTATAAAAACTGTAATACGTAAAAAGTAACAATAGCAAAAATGCATCCAGACTTTAAAAATTAAGCTCTGTATTGATTTTGATAAAAACTGTTTAGAAACTAAAGCTGCTCAGTGTGCACTGTCAATAGTAATAATGACTATTTATATAGAGCAGTCACAAACAAAATAAAAGGCAATAATGCTTAAAGAAAGTAAATATGTTAAAATACAAATATGTTTACTGTGTTATTTGTCTAAGGATTCATAATTCTGCACAAACCAGTTTTATGATTTTCTTATGAGTTTCTCTTTTTTGGGTTACCTTTGACCGCCCCTGGAGTTTTTTCTCTGTGCTCTGGAGAGCCGGCTATGTTTTTCCCTTTTGGTGGAGTGAGGGTTTCTGGTGGTATTCATCTTGTCCCAGAAAGAGGAGTCTAGAACAGGAGGCATTCGGTATACCTTCCAAATTTAAAGGCCCCTATCAGGTTTAGGTCAAAAGCCCTGAAGGCTTGCTAGCTGGTAAACCTTCAATTTATAAGGTGATCACATTGGTGGTGGATTTATATGGACTATGATTATCTTTATTCCTTTCACCAATTCAAAATCAATTTATTTTTTCTTCTATGAATATTCGATTCATTTATTTGGGATATTGTTCCAGAAGAACTACAATATTTGGCCTTTTTACAATTTATCAATTCATTAATTCACCATTAATTCAATTGATTGACTTATATGATTTATTTTTATAAGCACATTATTTGCTATACACTTTCTATATTCTTGTTTGTTACTGTATCATTACCATTGATCATATAGGTATTGATGGCATTGATCTTATACATTTTTCTTTAAATATTTTATGCATGTGGTAATTAATATACCCTTCAACACATTAATTTCACCACTGGGTTAATACACTGATTACTGTTTGTCAGCGCTGCTACATTTTTCTTATATTTACTTCTGTGGGTATTTCACCTCTAGCAGGTGCTTATTTTTGTTTTTTGTTTTTCTTGATTTATTGATTAGCGTGGTATTCACCTCTTTTTATATATTTTTATAGCACAGATCACTGTAAAAATGCCAATGGTCCCAAAAATGTGTCAAAATTGTCTGACGTGTCCGCCATAATGTCGCAGTCCCGATAAAAATCGCAGATCGCCGCCATTACTAGTAAAAAAAATAAAATAATAAAAATACATTAAAACTATCCCCTATTTTGTAGACACTATAACTTTTGCGCAAACTAATCAATATACGCTTATTGCGAGTTTTTTTTACCAAAAATATGTAGAAGAATACATATCAGCCTAAACTAAGGAAAAAAATGTTTTATATATTTTTGGGGGATATTTATTATAATAAATTATATAAAAGGTAAAAAATATTGAAATTTTTTTGTTTATAGCGCAAAAAATAAAAACCGCAGAGGTGATCAAATACCACCAAAAGAAAGCTCTGTTTGTGGGAAAAAAAGGACTTCAATTTTGTTTGTGTGCAACATTGCAAGACCGTGCAATTATTAGTTAAAGCAACGCAGTGCCGAATCGCAAAAAGGGGCCTGGGTCCTTTGGCTGCAAAAAGGGTCCTTTGGCTGCAAATTGGTCCTGGGCTTAAGTGGTAAAATGGCTTTTTTTTCCTTTACAAATGTCATATTGTGCAGGGACAGTTCTAAACACGGGAAACACATGCCACTTCACAGGCATACTTTAGACATCCATTCTGTTTGTGTCTGTTTTTAGGCAAGAAACATATTTTATGTTTATACTTTTGTCATCTATGATTAGTTTCCTCAACAACTAAAAAAAATGGATGCAAACTGAATTACACTGAACTGAAGCATAGCTCACAACTGTCCCTGATTTCGAGGGACTGTCCCTGATTTGGAACAAAGTCCCTCTGTCCCTCTTTCCTCCTCATTTGTCCCTCATTTTGGTCTGATCTATATAGTTGTACAGTAGTACCTTGGATTAGCAGTATAATTTGTTCCAGAAGATTGCTTGTAATCCAATGCACTCGCATATCAAAGCGAGTTTCCTCATTAGAATCAGTGGAAACTCAGATAATGCGTTCCACAGTCACTGCTGATGTATGCAGTACCACATGTGGCCAGCGGTGCGGGGGCGCCAGAGACACTCGGAGACACTCAGAGACGCTCGATGACACGCGGGAAAGGAGTTTCTCCGAGTGTCTCCGAGCATCTCCGAGCATCACCAATGTCCCCGCACCTCTGGCCACATGCGGTACTGCACACCCCAGAGGCTTGTATCCTGCTTGTCTTGCGAGACAACGCTCGCAAACCAAGTCAGGATTTTTTTTTTTAAACCGCGTTACTCGCAATCCGAGGTTTCACTGTATATAAAATTCACTGTTTATCTTTCAAAAAGTATTTCCCAGAGCTAAACCTTTCATCCAATTTCTAAATTTCTGCAATTGTAACTTTCAAAAGCCAATATAAAGGAATAGTAGTGGTAGAATGTTGGGAAAGTTGGGAGGTATGCTGAAGTCCAAAGTGATGTAAATTGAACTGAACCCTTAGTCCTTTCACAAGGGCAGCATGAGTTCAGTCATGATTTTTGCGGAAAAAAAAAATGATGAATGTCTATCTTCAGTTTGGTTTACATCAGTCTGCACTTTAGTTCAGTAATGTTCTGTTCAGTTCAGTTTGCATCCATTTTTATTTTTTAGTTGTTGAAGAAATTAGTCATAGGTGACAAAAGTATAAACAGAAAAAGTGTTTCTTGCCTAAAAACGGACATAAACGTAACAAATGTGATTAGACCACATCTGTTTACCTCTGTTCAGATCAATTTAAATGGAAATGGGTGCAGCCTTTTTCCATAAAAAAAAAATGCACCTGAATGGACACAGATGTAGGCAGATGTAAACAGTTTTCTATCCAAAAAAAGGAAAAATGAAAATTGACAAACAGAATGCCCATGTGAAAGGCTCCATACTGTTCATCTGATCACCTCCCTGCTTATTGTACAGAGGTGATGATGCTATTTCATTGCTAATAAGCAGATTGAATGTGGTTACTGATACTGATTACTGATGTGGCAGATGGGGTTAATTTATAAGACTATGGCTGACATGTAAACCAGTATACTGGATTTATAATTTAAAAAGAAAAGACCAGATGACTGCTTTGTACATGAAGCATGCAACTGCATAGACCTATTCTATGCAATATTTTTTTCCCAGAAATTTAAATTTTATATATATATGAATGGCAGGACCCAAGGTTGTCCAGCATAGCATTGCATTCTGGTGCAATGCTCATACGTGTACCTAGCCATCCACGTGATGTAAAAGAAAATGTGATTTAATAGACTAGGCGCAAGACTTTGAAACGAACGTGACGTCATCACGATGCTGCTGACGACGCTCCTATGAACGGTCTACTGCGCATGTGCGAGATTAGAGAGAGGCGTGAATGAAATCCAGGAAGACAATGCCCTGGAGTATTCATATGCCCACACGCAAGATTGGGATGAAGCCGGAAATAGATATAAAGTGTTTTTTTGACATAAAAGACGAACGGACAAAGTCAGACAGACAGGACAGGTGAGCTAATGCTTTGCAAATTATTTTATTAAGCAATCCCCATTAAAAAAAAAAACGTCAGGGGCAGTGTAGCTCCGCTTTAATAATAAAGCCGGTTTACTGTCCTTCAGACTTTAGAGGGGCTTCAGTGACCAGTGAAAGTAGAAAATGCCCCAGTATCAGTGGGAGTAATACATTATAGTGCTTGTGGTTAGTAGAAGAAGGAGGAATAGTGCCCCATCGTTGGTATCAGTGGGGAGAATAGTGCTCCATCATTGGTATTAGTGGGAGGAATAGTGCCCCATCATTGGTATTAGTGGGATGACTAATGCCTAATAGTTTATACAAGTGGGAGTAATAGGGCCCCTCTGTTGGTGTCAGTGGAAGGAATGGTGCCACCTTTTTCATGTGAGCAGGAGGAATAGTGCCCTGAGGGCCAGATAAAGGCAAGCAACGAACCACATTCGGCCCATGGGCCACAGTTTGTAGACCATTGTTCTAAAAAACAGATAGCAGACTTCTTACTTGCATTGAGAGCCGTTTTGACGAGCAAGACTTGGTATGGCAAACCTGAGATTCACTTGAAAATTAAACGGTCTGTACTAAAATGGGGGATCTTGATACTTTTAGTAGCATTAAAATACATTGGTAAAGGAGCAATCCTATTGGCTGAAACTGTAACTCTTTTTTTTATACTGACTTATGTACTAAGTCATGGTTGCTATACTGTATGGGTTTATATAAAGAAAAAGGTTGCTTGCAAAGTATATGTACTCCATTTGAGTTTGCCATTCTATTGTGGATCATTACTTTTTAGTAAATGGCAATTTAAATGTATTTTGTATTACAAATTGTTATTGCACTTTTTTTAGGTACTTTATATAAGCGAAGGATAAACATATTGAGACAACTTTTTGAGACATCCTCCGTTTGCACTTCAGCTGGAATTTTCCTTTGCATTCTGATGTATTTCCAATCAAGTGTGAATCTAAACCAGATGTAAAATTATTGGGCACCCATGTGGCCCGATTAACCACTTTAGACCAGATACTTTCACCCCCTTTAATTCTAGGAATTTATTTTAGCATTCAGCACTGTCACACTTTAACTGCTTGCTGCCCGCCCACCGTCAAATGATGGCGGGGTGGTGCAGCTCTCGTTCTGGGATGACATCATACGATAGTGACCCAGAACCGCCGCCCTCGCCAGCCTGCAGGGGCGCGAAGCGCAAAAACGATCTCTGTAAAAAGCCGCGCCCACGGCTCTCTAACCATGTGATCGCTGTGTCCAATCACAGCCGGTCACATGTAAACAAGGAGATGCCAGTAATCAGTGCTCCTCGCCTCACACTGACAGAGTGTGAGGAGAGGCGAGCTGATCAGCGGCATCTCCTCACAGGGGGACATCTAGGGATGTAATCAGGGCGCTGATCATCAGTGCCCTGATTACAATAAATAAATACAGTGTCACAAAACAGTTCCCACCAATGCCAGCATACAGTGCCCACCAGTGGCAGCAATCAATGCCCACCACTGCCCACAAGTGACACCAATCAGTGCCCATTAGCGATGCCAGTTAGTGCTGGCATTCAGTGCTGCCTATCAGTGCTGCCCATCAATGCCCATAACTGCTGTTGATCAATGCCCATCAGTGTCACCCATCAGTGCCATCCATCAATGCCCACCAGTGCTGCCTATTAGTGCCCATCAGTGCCACCCAACAGTACCCATCAGTGCCGCCTATCAGTGCTCATCAGTGCCACATATCAGTGCCACCTATCAGTGCGGCATCTTAGTGCCTCATCATCAGTGCCACCTCATCAGTGCCCATAAGTGCCGCCTCATCAGTGCCCATAAGTGCCACCTCATCAATGCCTACCAGTTCAGCCTATCAGTGCCCATCAGTGCCGCCTCATCAGTGCACATCAGTGAAGGCGAAAAATTTGTTAGTTAAAAAATTTACTGACAGAAAAAAAGAAAAAACATTTTTTTTCAAAATTTTTGTTCTTTTTTTTTTTTTGGTAAAAAATAAAAAACCCAGCAGTGATTAAATACCACAAAGCTCTATTTGTGTGAAGAAAATTATAAAAAAATTGTTGTTTGGGTACAGTGTAGCATGTACATGCAATTGTCATTCAAAGTACAACAGCGCTAAAAGCTGAAAAATGGCTTGGGCAGGAAGGGGGTGTAAGTGCCTGGTAGGCAAGTGGTTAAATGACAATTAGTCAGGCATGCAATACTGTACCCAAATTCAATTTTTGGCTTTTTTTTTTTGATAGATGGCTCTCTCTTTCGGTGAAATTTAATCACCACTGTGTTCTTTATTTTTTTACTATATAAACAAAAGTACTTAACATTTTGAGAAGAAAAAACATTTTTCTTAGTTTCTATTATATAATTTTGCAAATAAATAATCATGATTTTATAAATTTAGACCAAAATGTATTCTGATACATTTATTTGTTAAAAATAGCCCACATCAGTGTATATTTAGTTTGTGTGAAAGTTATACTCTACAAACTAAGCAATATATATTTGAAAAACGATCAATCCGGATCTAATGACTGTCTATCTAATTTCTTGAGGCTCTAAAATGCAAGAACAGCACAAATATTCCCTAAATTATGCTTTTTTTGGAAAGTAGACAGTCCAAGGTATTTATTATTAGGCATGGGTGTTTTGTTTAAGTTGTAATTTATTTGTCACAATTTTGTGGAAAATTAAAACATTTAATAATTTCTTTTTCACAAAGATGTAATTTTACCAAGTTATTTCCAACAAACAGAATAGGCATCCTTACAATTACACCCTAAAACACATTCAACTACACCTCCAGTATAACAATACCACATGTGTGAGACGTTTTCACAGCCTAGCCGCAAAGAGGGGCCCAAAATCCAAGAAGCATGTTCAGGCATTCTAGGGGCATACATCTAATTTCCTGACTACCTATCATATTTTTGAAGGCTCAGGAGCACTAGGACAGTAGGAACACCCACAAAATGACAACATTTTGGAAAGAAAACACTTGAAAGGCATAGTGAGTCTTTTGAAAATGCTATTTTTTACCACAAGTTTTTGGAAAACAATTGAAAATTCATTTTTTTTACACAAAGGTTGTCAATAAGATATTTCTAACGCGCAGCATAGGTATACTTAGAATTACAACCCAAAACACATTCTGCTACTCCTCCTAAGTATGCCAACACCAGGTGTGAGACATTTCACAGCCTAGCCACACATAGAGGCCCGAAATCCAAAGAGCACCTTCAGGCTAACTAGGGGCATAAATTAAGCATGTAATTAACAATGATCATGGGCCCTGTAACTGGTGTGGCAGTAATCAGGGACACTGGGACTTGTGTGGTGGTCATCAGGGGCACCGTCACTGCAGTAGTGATTATCAGGGACACTGTAACTGGTGTGGTGGTGATCAGAGACACTGTAACTGGTGTGGCAATGATTAGGTGATTAGGGACAATATGGCTGGTGAGACTGTGATTAGGGACACTGACTGCTGACAATATTTTACGAATAATTAAACTTTTTTTTATGTATACATTTTTTTTACATATTATCACCCGAGCAGTGCAGTGTTACCACTGTGATCAGAGAGGTGATTAGAATTTTTTTTTCTCATGACACCTTGTTTAGTACTGTGGTGCTTTGATTGGTCACAGGTATCAAATTGTACAGGACAACTCTGATTGGTACCATGTGATTGCTGTGACCAATCACAGAGATCACATAGTAGTAAACAATGACAGCCTTGTTTACTACTGTAACTGTGATTGCTATAATTGGTCACAGTGATCACATTGTATCAGGGATGCTCTCAGCATGGGAAAAAAGATCAGTGATCTGCTGTATCCAGCAGACGCAATGGTCACAGATCCCGCCACTGCTCGCTCTAGAGCACACACATGAGTGGCCGATGAGGGAGGACATACGGGTATGTCCACCCACATAGGCACTGCTCCCATCCGACCATATATACTATAGAGGCTAACGGGAAGTAGTTAAAGTAAACCTGTCATGTGAAAAAACACATAGGCACTGCTCCCATCCGACCATATATACTATAGAGGCTAACGGGAAATAGTTAAAGTAAACCTGTCATGTGAAAAAATACACAGGACTGCCATTGATGACTTTATTTTGAAAATGATTGATTCTTACACTGACACTCTAAATTCTGATTCATCAACCTGCAATAAATAAGCAGAATGGGAAAGACAGAATAAGGTAAAAAATCTTTTTCTGCGTAGTTGTTTAGGGTCAGTGACTGCAATTATGAAAGAAAAGGGTCATTCCAACCTCCGGGCAACTAGCATTTTCAAATGGAGAGCTCAGTAATGACAGCCTTCATGTTTCTTTAATGACAAGTTTCCTTTAAAGCATGATTAAATGTTCAGTTTCAGCCGTCACAACCTGAGTAGAAAAGTATGTCCCCTGCCAGGCTTCTGTAGAGAGGGTCAGTTTCTCTATGTGTGGAGGTAGTCTCACTGCAGAAGTCCTCCAGTCAATAGGAGCACAAGCTTCCTGAATACATAAATGTTGCAGAGGCATATTATGGTTCTGTAATAATGCTGACCTGTCCTGTCACATATGGGCTTATGATAACCACCAAATAATTAAAATCTTGATAGTGTGGTCTAACACCAATAAGGTTTAACAGACCGTATTCCCACATAGATAGCTGTCACTCGTTCCTCTCATAAACTGTATCGGTAGCAACTACAAAACTTTGCATTTCCCAGGACTTTCCTAATGGTAGTGGTTACCAGAACAAATAAACGCTGTCCAAAAGTAAAAAAAAAAAATAATTCTTTAGATATACTTTTTTTTAGCATATATATTTTGATTCAATCCAACTACAGAGAAATTATATTATTAGTGGCAATGACTCCAAGTGCTGTGTTGTGACCCTTGCCCTTTTTGGGTCCTTGCATGGCAGCACAGACGAATGCCCTGTACACACGATTGGATTTTCTGATGGAAAATGTGTGATAGGACCTTGTTGTCGGAAACAACCGACTGTGTGTAGGCTCCATCGGAAGGTTTCCATCGGAATTTCCGTCGCACAAAATTTGAGATCTGGTTCTCAAATTTTCCGACAAGAAAATCCGTTTGCGCAAATTCTGATCGTGTGTACACAATTCCGACGCACAAAGTGCCATGCATGCTCGGAATCAAGCAGAAAAGCGGCACTGGCTATTGAACTTCATTTTTCTAGGTTCGTCATATGTGTTGTACATCACCGCGTTCTTGACGTTTGGAATTTCCGACCAACTTTGTGTGACCGTGTGTATGCAAGACAAGTTTGAGCCAACATCCATCGGAAAAAAAACATGGGATTTTGTTGTCGGAATGTCCGATTGTGTGTACAGGGCAGAAGTGTGTGCCTCTGATCACCTTGTAAGTGAATGAGTTTTTCTTTATTCCTTGTATTTAAACCTAATGAGTAAGCTCATGTATGTACGAGTGAGTTCTACCTTGTTTATGGAAAATGCCCACGTTCTCAAACTGTATGTAAAATAATCACACAGAACATTATGTCAATGAAATGTTCTTTTATTGAATTTTTTAATAAATCACAATGATAAGTGACCCAAATGTGTCACTCAAATCAGACTTTTAACTGTAAATAGTTTTTATTTGGTTTACCATAGTTTTTAGTATTTGTACGTTCACTATTTAGCCTTGTAAACAAAAATACCAGTTTGTACAGCTTGGTCTTTTTTTTTTTTTTTAGCTGCTTTGCTAGTGTCTACAATTTGATCACACTTTTGTTTTTTTAAAATATACACAAAAACTGGACTTTCTCAGAGCTATGTTTGTTCATTTTAGGGCATAAGAACCCTGGGCTATAATAGAGAGAACATTCCTGGTGCAACATGACATTTCTTCCTTCTTTCATATTTTCTTGCTTAGAGCATGCTAAAAGATTGCAAGCCACTGTTTGTGTGCACACCTATACTGTAGTTTTGGTTAAAGGATAAGTTCACCTGATAACAAAAAAAAATATATATGCACATTTTGTTTAGGGACCTGTAACACATTGCAACTGCGATCAGCATTTCACGGATGCAATGTCAGTCATATGCAGATTGTCAGTAGGGCTGTCTGCCCATACCTACGGGCAGGCGTTATCTTAGTCCAGGAAGAATCAATGAACAAAAAGCATGCTCAACAGAGCCCTCAAAGTTCATTGAGAACTACAATCTGTCAGCCCGAAAGGCTGTGGGTACTTGTAGTCTATTCATTCACAGGAGAGAGATCGGGGGAGAGCTGCAAGAGCAGGTTTTACATGTTCTACCTTAAAACATGTTCCCCTCATCTCTATTCTTTGGAAGTCCCAATCAGCTCCCACAATTAAGGAGTGGCTGTTGAGAGTGCAAGACATAATGGAGGCAGAGGAGTGGAGACAGTGCACCAACGCCTATCCTAAATTCTATAAGCGCTGGGCCATATGGATAGATTTTTAATCCTCTAACTTGTATAAACAATTAATGCTGTGATTCTGATAACATATTCAGTTTTGTTGGACTACTTATGCTCTTCTTGAGGCTTGCTGACCGGGACATGTCCGATAACATTTTCTATTTATTATGTTGACATTTTGTTCTTTCATTTACTCCCTTGTTTACCCCTGCTTCCCACCCCCTCCCACATTCCCCCTTCGTTTGCATAGACATAGGATCCTCATTTTCTTTTGAGCTTTTCACCTAATGGTGCTCCTTTGTGTTTAAAGTTTTACATACATTGAAGGTCTCATTATGGTTATTCTCTGTATAGCTTGTGGGAATGTGGGAGTTTGTATTACTTTATTATCGCTTTATACTAGAAAAAAAAATGAAGATTAAAAAATATATATATATATATATATATATATATATATATATGTTCCCGAAGGTAAACATATCTTTTAATTTTACTTGTTTAATTGACCATAAAGTAAACCTCTCCTAAAAGGTTACTGTGGTGTCACTGTTGGTCATCTTCTAAAACTGCTATTTGGCTACTTGTTATGCATTTCCACTGGTTTCAGTAATATCTCCTACTTTATCCACCTTTAGGTGATCCCTTCAAACTTAACTATTAACCTCCACCTAAAAACTGTTCTATAGCTTTCTCCATCAGCTCATCCCCCAAAACGATTACCTTTTTTACCACTCTTTTAAGATTGTAAGTTCCAAGATCAGGGCCAAGATCAAATTGTATTACAACTGTTCTTTCTCTTTTTATTTTACAAAGCGCTGCATAAACTGTTTGCGCTATAAAAATCCTTCATAATAATAATAATAATAATAATAACAATTAATAGTCTGCATATTTGTGGAAAAGAAAGGTCTTCCTTCAAATGCACCTATCTTTATTCCTTGTGTACCCTACATTTTATGCTTCTCCCATGTTCTTTGCCAGTGTCTGGTATCAAGTCAGCCAGAATTTGTAGTTTTAGGCAAGTTGTGATATTTTTTCTTTTACAGAGGCTACAAAGATGTCTTAGGCTTTTGGCAAAGAAAGTACTGATCTATAGTTTTCCTTCATCCTATCTGTGTTAATATTAAGCATATATATTTTGTTTCCCTATATTTTCTGTACTTAATGGTTCTGTTATTGGCTTCTGGTGGCATCTGATGTCTTATGACCACGTATAGGCTTGTTTGAGTTGCATTCTTTTCCAATATTGAACAAAGAATATATAATATCAAGTAGTTATGGTGACCGATTAGGCTCACTTCACAAAGCTAACATACAAGAATACATATCCCTAAAAAACATGATGTTGTGCCCAGTGAAAGTTGAAAATTTCCTTGAGCTGGTGTTAAAGCTTTTTGAATTGAGCCTATGTATGTGGGAAAATAATATTATTTTGCCTCATAAATAACTATTATAGTTCATTTTATTTTGCAATATAAATAACTGACTGAAAAAATTATATTTTCAGTCAGTTATTTATATTGCAAGGATTTTAGTAAACGTTATTGCAGTCCAACTTGCTGCTGTTCTGCTAAAACATACACATGCATTCTATTCACTTTCTACTGGAGTGCTCAGTAGTAGAGTCTGCTGCTTGTATCACATAATTACATAATTGATTCAAGAGATGTAAATACAGATAAACTGTAGGCAGTGGCATAGCGGGGGTTGTCAGCACCCAGGGCAAGCCAAGTCACCTAACCTGGGGACTTTTAGCACTCCCACCAGTACAGTAGTACTGACCTACCTGACCACTACACTGACCTACCTAACCACTGCATTGACCTACCTGATCCCTATACAGATCTATCTGACCACTACACTAACCTACTTGACCACTACACTGACCTACCTGATTCCTACTTCCTGCACTACACACACATATACAATACGATGTAGATCAGTGGATCCTCCTTACCTCTACATGGCCTCCATCGTCCATCTGATCAGGCCTCCCCCCAGCACTGGGCACTTGTTCTGGAGTCCCGCCCCCTACTCAACTCCTCGGTATACCCTGCCAGGAGGTCAACCAATAGCCACTGTACTTGTCCCATCTGCACCGAGCACCACCGCTCCCCCTCCGCTGTCCTCACACACACAGGCCACAACAGAGGGATCCAGAGGGACAGGCTTGAACCGGAGAAGTCCCTGGCGGTGGGAGGGGGAATAGGGTGCTGAGGAGGAATGCCCGGGATATGCCTCATCAGAAGTGTAGGGGTCGGGGAGCCACCAGGCTGCAGCACAGACCCCCGGGATGGTGCAGGGATAAATTTGCGCCCGAGGCAAGAGTACTGGCTGCCCCCCCCCCACACTACGCCACTAACTGTAGGTTGACAACATAAGCAGGAACTCACATTTCTGCTTCCGTTTTAGAAAATCTTAACGTTGACTTACAAGTTGGGGGCCTAGAACCCAGGGACTTCATAGGGACACCCTACAGAATACTGTTATTTTAGACAATTTTCATTCGCGAGAAGTTCGCTATAATGTATATAGGTATGGTTTACTTTATTTTATCTATGTAAAAAGCAAATCAGTATTATGAATACCTTCTTTATTTTCCTGTATTATCCATAATTTCAAGTTACTGCTGGCTATCATGTTGGTGTTATTTTGGCAAGCATTTACTGGGGTTGGAAAGATGCTTGCTTTCTTTTGTGTTCTCTTCTAGAAAAAAGGCATGTAGCCATATACATGCCTACATGCTGTGTCTACATGTCTCCTCATTGCGGATCCATACCTTCCAACATCGGAAGTTGAGAGATGAACAATCTGGAAAGGACAAAACAATGTGGGAAAATGGTCATGGCTAAATTGCACTGAATATTTGGCACATCATACGTGTATTTAAATTCATCCATTTCAGCAGGGACTGGCTGAGATTCAATCCATGTATGGGCAGACTGATTGTACCCAATCCATCAGTCGACCTGAGTATAACCAGCCTGTCGGAATCTTTTACATTTGAATACTGCCAGTGGCTATAGCCACTAGCAGTAACCATTGTGTTTTGCCAGCTGGGACGGTTCATCATGGTTCTTCTCCCCTTCCGTCAAAAAACAATACCGCTGCTGGAAGCATTCGCCAATCAACACTGAGTGTGTTGTTGGGGGAACAGAGCAATTTTCGCATTGAGTAATCTATGAGCTGCTTAAGCCAACTCACAGTATATACTGCACACATATGCCGTAGTCCTTATAACCATAAAATATTCTGTAGCTACTATATTACAAGTGAGAATTTCGCAGACACACAAAACATAAAGGATCATCTTTTTAAAAAAAAAGAACAGAATTTGGACAAAGAGCTAACACTTTGTCTGAGCCTATCCTAAAGAAGAACATACAAATAAAATATTAGGCAACTACTTAGCAACCAGTAACTCTAAGCTATTTGTTAAGTACAACACAATGTACAGAGTCAGCATTATGTGTGATAGTGCTCCTTATATCAGTTATCAGCAAGTGAAAAATATGGACAGCAGCAATGGCAGGAAAAATGGATGGCATAGGCATAGGTGGTCAGTGGGAGAAAAAATGCCCAGCATTGATGGTCAAGGAAGGAAAAATGTATGTCAGTGGTCAGAGAATGGAAAAATGCACTAAAAGTTTTTGCAGCACCACCTCAAACCATGTTTGTAATTATGTATAGAATAGTGTAAACTGAAATATATTTCACCCACTGATTGCCTATCAGGGCTTGATGATCAATTGGCTGATAACAAAGGCTCTTTAACACTGAAGCTATGTTTTTAAGCAGATAGTTTTGCAAATGTGTGAGGCATTCTTTTACCCAAACTGACTATTTCTTTCTCCTGGACGCTTCATGTTTATTTATTCATCTCACATGACCATTTTTAGTTCCTTAGCTGTCCATCAGGGATAAGGTAAGCATGAGATCAGCCAGATGTAAATGCTTTCATGAATACAGTATGTGAGAGGGTTTACAATACTTGATAAGGAAAAGACCCACTGTAGAGCAGCATCTGTTCCAGTTCACAATTTCAGACTGAAGCATGATGCCAATGAAGCTGTCTAGCTGCCACTTGCTCTGTTTGCTTCAGACATCTATTGTTCTGAGTGGCCCTGTAGTTGGACAGCCTGCTGTACAAGTGGCAGAGTGGTACCCAGTACATGATGATAGGCAAAGAGGAGAAGCATGCATTAAACAAAAGCTCACATACAGCTGAAGAGATGCTCAATTCAGGCAATTAACACCCCAAGGGGGAAGATTTTTGCTGGCCTGCCAGGCAGCACATATAGTAGTGAACAGCACTACAGCACTAGGAAGTCTTGTTGTACCCGGGACTCTGCATGTGCCCCTTCCCATCTCCCAAATAGCTGTAAAGGATCCCTCCTTCTTTTCAGGCAGGCTGGGGGGGGGGGGGTCACAGTTTCAGAATGATGCTCAGCAGTGGGACACATCCCAGATATACAAAACACTGAGATTTTGTTAAAACCCCCTGGGACAGCCCAACGGAAACCAAAACTGTTGTATGGTATGCTGATGAGCAAGATCTTCCATGGGGATGCACCGATCCCAGTTTTTTCAAAGCACGTAAGAGCACTGATACTTTTCCTCAAGTACTCACCAATATCAATTACTGATACCTTTTTTTTTTGTGTGGTAGGGTGCAGTTTGAACCCATACAAAATAAATAGGCTAAAATCGTACTGCAAAGAATCACATTTGATTTGAGCAGGAATGGGCAGCTCCTGTTTGAACCCAGGCTGAAATCGCTATGACAAGTCTGGATTCACACAGGATTGGTGCAGGAAACTACATGTGATTCAGACAGGAATTGCACCGCATTCCTGTTCAAATCACATGCAATGCTTTGCAGTGCAATTTGAGCCCATTTATTTTGTATGAGCTCAAATTGCACCATACCACATGAAAAATAATTAGGTATCGGAGCATTTGTGCAAGTGCTTGTGAAAATACTTAGTATCGGCACTGATACCTGTATCTGTATCAGTATTGATGCAACACTAGCCTTCCTACTTGTTGCTGAGCACGCCTAAGGCTACTACTACTTGGTTTCTTTATTTCATTGCCACCAACTTTGGAAAACAAATTTCTTTCCAAAGCTAAGTTTGCATCAAATCTAAGAAAGACAGTGCTTCTCATGTGATGAGAGAAATATGTAAACCTAAACTTATACGACACGACTGTTACTTACTGGGGTATAGAAAATAGCCTGACCTTTCTTAAGGATTTCAAAGGATATAGAGGCCTTCCTGAGGAAACAAGGAGTTGGCAGGTAGTGTTTAGGAACCACTCAGAACATAGATCATGGTAGAAGTCACTGATGATTGGACTCACTGGAAAATCATCAAGATTAGGGCATGTTGTAATGATGGGCACATTTAGCCACATTTAACACTTTGCATCAATTCTGGAATCTGGGAGAGAAACAGAAAATTTGTCATTTGTTATTGTGTTTTATTTGGTATCATTGACAAATTCTCAGGAAAAGCACTCTTGGAGTTAGCCCAACTCCGAACAATTTTTTTTTTCTAGTTTTGGATAGAATGGGAAAAGGATTGAACTTCTATAAGGTTTTAATGCTATCAAATTGTGATAACAAAGCTCACAATTAATTTATATTTTGCATCAACTGAAATATGACATAAATTGCAAAGCAGCTACTCAAAATTTCAAATGACATAAATCAAAATACCATATATAAGAGCAACACTTTTAACTAACCAAAAAATAATGAATATAAGCAAAGTAATCCTTTGATGAAACAATTATTGTCCAAACATGATGAAATGTAGAAATTTGCGTCCTGAATAGGGATGGGCCCGGTGCTCGATGCGAACCCACGTTCGCATCGAGCACCGGGCGTTCGCTCGCTCGGCGAGCCCAGAACTATTTTGGCCGCTCGCATCACGTTCGTGTGATGCGAGCGGCCCCGCAATGCATTGCGGCCGGCGCAGCCGGCGCAGTGCATTGCTGGCTGATGATTGGCCAAGCATGCACTGTGACCCCGCATGCTTGGCCAATCACAGCCCCGGAAACTCGAAGAGCCATAATTGGCTACAGGCAGGACGCCTGTAGCCAATTACAGCTCAGGGGCTGTAGTACACGCCCCCCCCCCTATAAAAGGCCGCCACGCCGTCTGCGCCGGTCACATGCTGTTCCGGCGCAGATAGAGCAGGCTAGATCTGTGACACTCTGCTGGATTTAGTTAGTTAGAGAGATTTACTTAGAGAGATTGAGTTAGATAGATTCATTCATTTAGATTGATTTAGAAAGAGGGGCTTGTAGTGTGTTCGTGGCAGGCAGGCAGAGCTCCTATATTTTGTTCCCAGAAGCACCTATAGGACTTGTAGTGTGTTCGTGGCAGGCAGGCAGAGCTCCTATATTTTGTTCCCAGAAGCACCTATAGGACTTGTAGTGTGTTCCTGGCAGGCAGGCAGAGCTCCTATATTTTGTTCCCAGAAGCACCTATAGGACTTGTAGTGTGTTCGTGGCAGGCAGGCAGAGCTCCTATATTTTGTTCCCAGAAGCACCTATAGGACTTGTAGTGTGTTCCTGGCAGGCAGGCAGAGCTCCTATATTTTGTTCCCAGAAGCACCTATAGGACTTGTAGTGTGTTCGTGGCAGGCAGGCAGAGCTCCTATATTTTGTTCCCAGAAGCACCTATAGGACTTGTAGTGTGTTCGTGGCAGGCAGGCAGAGCTCCTATATTTTGTTCCCAGAAGCACCTATAGGACTTGTAGTGTGTTCGTGGCAGGCAGGCAGAGCTCCTATATTTTGTTCCCAGAAGCACCTATAGGACTTGTAGTGTGTTCCTGGCAGGCAGGCAGAGCTCCTATATTTTGTTCCCAGAAGCACCTATAGGACTTGTAGTGTGTTCGTGGCAGGCAGGCAGAGCTCCTATATTTTCTTCCCAGAAGCACCTATAGGACTTGTAGTGTGTTCCTGGCAGGCAGGCAGAGCTCCTATATTTTGTTCCCAGAAGCACCTATAGGACTTGAAGTGTGTTAGTCCCATCACACAGAGATCATATATTTTGTTCCCAGAAGCACCTATAGGACTTGAAGTGTGTTAGTCCAATCACACAGAGATCATATATTTTGTTCCCAGAAGCACCTATAGGACTTGAAGTGTGTTAGTCCAATCACACAGAGATCATATATTTTGTTCCCAGAAGCACCTATAGGACTTGAAGTGTGTTAGTCCCATCACACAGACCTATATTTTCTTCCCAGAAGCACCTATATGACTTGAAGTGTGTTAGTCCAATCACACAGAGATCATATATTTTGTTCCCAGAAGCACCTATAGGACTTGAAGTGTGTTAGTCCCATCACACAGAGATCATATATTTTGTTCCCAGAAGCACCTATAGGACTTGAAGTGTGTTAGTCCAATCACACAGAGATCATATATTTTGTTCCCAGAAGCACCTATAGGACTTGAAGTGTGTTAGTCCAATCACACAGAGATCATATATTTTCTTCCCAGAAGCACCTATAGGACTTGAAGTGTGTTAGTCCAATCACACAGAGATCATATATTTTGTTCCCAGAAGCACCTATAGGACTTGAAGTGTGTTAGTCCAATCACACAGAGATCATATATTTTGTTCCCAGAAGCACCTATAGGACTTGAAGTGTGTTAGTCCCATCACACAGACCTATATTTTCTTCCCAGAAGCACCTATAGGACTTGAAGTGTGTTAGTCCAATCACACAGAGATCATATATTTTGTTCCCAGAAGCACCTATAGGACTTGTAGTGTGTTCCTGGCAGGCAGGCAGAGCTCCTATATTTTGTTCCCAGAAGCACCTATAGGACTTGTAGTGTGTTCGTGGCAGGCAGGCAGAGCTCCTATATTTTGTTCCCAGAAGCACCTATAGGACTTGTAGTGTGTTCCTGGCAGGCAGGCAGAGCTCCTATATTTTGTTCCCAGAAGCACCTATAGGACTTGTAGTGTGTTCGTGGCAGGCAGGCAGAGCTCCTATATTTTCTTCCCAGAAGCACCTATAGGACTTGTAGTGTGTTCCTGGCAGGCAGGCAGAGCTCCTATATTTTGTTCCCAGAAGCACCTATAGGACTTGAAGTGTGTTAGTCCCATCACACAGAGATCATATATTTTGTTCCCAGAAGCACCTATAGGACTTGAAGTGTGTTAGTCCAATCACACAGAGATCATATATTTTGTTCCCAGAAGCACCTATAGGACTTGAAGTGTGTTAGTCCAATCACACAGAGATCATATATTTTGTTCCCAGAAGCACCTATAGGACTTGAAGTGTGTTAGTCCAATCACACAGAGATCATATATTTTGTTCCCAGAAGCACCTATAGGACTTGAAGTGTGTTAGTCCCATCACACAGACCTATATTTTCTTCCCAGAAGCACCTATAGGACTTGAAGTGTGTTAGTCCAATCACACAGAGATCATATATTTTGTTCCCAGAAGCACCTATAGGACTTGAAGTGTGTTAGTCCCATCACACAGAGATCATATATTTTGTTCCCAGAAGCACCTATAGGACTTGAAGTGTGTTAGTCCAATCACACAGAGATCATATATTTTGTTCCCAGAAGCACCTATAGGACTTGAAGTGTGTTAGTCCCATCACACAGACCTATATTTTCTTCCCAGAAGCACCTATAGGACTTGAAGTGTGTTAGTCCAATCACACAGAGATCTTATATTTTGTTCCCAGAAGCACCTATAGGACTTGAAGTGTGTTAGTCCCATCACACAGAGATCATATATTTTGTTCCCAGAAGCACCTATAGGACTTGAAGTGTGTTAGTCCCATCACACAGAGATCATATATTTTCTTCCCAGAAGCACCTATAGGACTTGAAGTGTGTTAGTCCCATCACACAGAGATCATATATTTTCTTCCCAGAAGCACCTATAGGACTTGAAGTGTGTTAGTCCAATCACACAGAGATCATATATTTTGTTCCCAGAAGCACCTATAGGACTTGAAGTGTGTTAGTCCCATCACACAGACCTATATTTTCTTCCCAGAGGCACCTATAGGACTTGAAGTGTGTTAGTCCCATCACACAGAGATCATATATTTTCTTCCCAGAAGCACCTATAGGACTTGAAGTGTGTTAGTCCCATCACACAGAGATCATATATTTTCTTCCCAGAAGCACCTATAGGACTTGAAGTGTGTTAGTCCAATCACACAGAGATCATATATTTTGTTCCCAGAAGCACCTATAGGACTTGAAGTGTGTTAGTCCCATCACACAGACCTATATTTTCTTCCCAGAGGCACCTATAGGACTTGAAGTGTTTAGTCCCATCACACAGAGATCATATATTTTTTTCCCAGAAGCACCTATAGGACTTGAAGTGTGTTAGTCCCATCACACAGAGATCATATATTTTGATCCCAGAAGCACCTATAGGACTTGAAGTGTGTTAGTCCAATCACACAGAGATCATATATTTTGTTCCCAGAAGCACCTATAGGACTTGAAGTGTGTTAGTCCCATCACACAGACCTATATTTTCTTCCCAGAGGCACCTATAGGACTTGAAGTGTGTTAGTCCCATCACACAGAGATCATATATTTTGTTCCCAGAAGCACCTATAGGACTTGAAGTGTGTTAGTCCCATCACACAGAGCTCCTATATTTTCTTCTCAGCAGCACCCACAGGACTTCTAGTGTGTTAGTGGCATCACACAGAGCTCCTCTATTTTCTTTGCAGAAGCACCCACAGGACTTCTAGTGTGTTAGTGGCATCACACAGAGCTCCTCTATTTTCTTCTCAGCAGCACCCACAGGACTTCTAGTGTGTTAGTGGCATCACACAGAGCTCCTCTTTTTTCTTTGCAGAAGCACCCACAGGACTTCTAGTGTGTTAGTGGCATCACACAGAGCTCCTCTATTTTCTTTGCAAAAGCACCCACAGGACTTCTAGTGTGTTAGTGGCATCACACAGAGCTCCTCTATTTTCTTTGCAGAAGCACCCATAGGACTTCTAGTGTGTTAGTGGCATCACACAGAGCTCCTCTATTTTCTTTGCAGAAGCACCCACAGGACTTCTAGTGTGTTAGTGGCATCACACAGAGCTCCTCTATTTTCTTTGCAGAAGCACCCATAGGACTTCTAGTGTGTTAGTGGCATCACACAGAGCTCCTCTATTTTCTTCTCAGCAGCACCCACAGGACTTCTAGTGTGTTAGTGGCATCACACAGAGCTCCTCCATTTTCTTTGCAGAAGCACCCATAGGACTTCTAGTGTGTTAGTGGCATCACACAGAGCTCCTCTATTTTCTTTGCAGAAGCACCCACAGGACTTCTAGTGTGTTAGTGGCATCACACAGAGCTCCTCTATTTTCTTTGCAGAAGCACCCACAGGACTTCTAGTGTGTTAGTGGCATCACACAGAGCTCCTCTATTTTCTTTGCAGAAGCACCCACAGGACTTCTAGTGTGTTAGTGGCATCACACAGAGCTCCTCTATTTTCTTTGCAGAAGCACCCATAGGACTTCTAGTGTGTTAGTGGCATCACACAGAGCTCCTCTATTTTCTTCTCAGCAGCACCCACAGGACTTCTAGTGTGTTAGTGGCATCACACAGAGCTCCTCTATTTTCTTCTCAGCAGCACCCACAGGACTTCTAGTGTGTTAGTGGCATCACACAGAGCTCCTCTATTTTCTTTGCAGAAGCACCCATAGGACTTCTAGTGTGTTAGTGGCATCACACAGAGCTCCTCTTTTTTCTTTGCAGAAGCACCCATAGGACTTCTAGTGTGTTAGTGGCATCACACAGAGCTCCTCTATTTTCTTCTCAGCAGCACCCACAGGACTTCTAGTGTGTTAGTGGCATCACACAGAGCTCCTCTATTTTCTTTGCAGAAGCACCCATAGGACTTCTAGTGTGTTAGTGGCATCACACAGAGCTCCTCTTTTTTCTTTGCAGAAGCACCCATAGGACTTCTAGTGTGTTAGTGGCATCACACAGAGCTCCTATATTTTCTTCTCAGCAGCACCCACAGGACTTCTAGTGTGTTAGTGGCATCACACAGAGCTCCTCTATTTTCTTTGCAGAAGCACCCATAGGACTTCTAGTGTGTTAGTGGCATCACACAGAGCTCCTATATTTTCTTCTCAGCAGCACCCACAGGACTTCTAGTGTGTTAGTGGCATCACACAGAGCTCCTCTATTTTCTTTGCAGAAGCACCCATAGGACTTCTAGTGTGTTAGTGGCATCACACAGAGCTCCTCTATTTTCTTTGCAGAAGCACCCACAGGACTTCTAGTGTGTTAGTGGCATCACACAGAGCTCCTCTATTTTCTTCTCAGCAGCACCCACAGGACTTCTAGTGTGTTAGTGGCATCACACAGAGCTCCTCTTTTTTCTTTGCAGAAGCACCCACAGGACTTCTAGTGTGTTAGTGGCATCACACAGAGCTCCTCTATTTTCTTTGCAGAAGCACCCACAGGACTTCTAGTGTGTTAGTGGCATCACACAGAGCTCCTCTATTTTCTTTGCAGAAGCACCCATAGGACTTCTAGTGTGTTAGTGGCATCACACAGAGCTCCTCTATTTTCTTTGCAGAAGCACCCACAGGACTTCTAGTGTGTTAGTGGCATCACACAGAGCTACTCTATTTTCTTTGCAGAAGCACCCATAGGACTTCTAGTGTGTTAGTGGCATCACACAGAGCTCCTCTATTTTCTTCTCAGCAGCACCCACAGGACTTCTAGTGTGTTAGTGGCATCACACAGAGCTCCTCCATTTTCTTTGCAGAAGCACCCATAGGACTTCTAGTGTGTTAGTGGCATCACACAGAGCTCCTCTATTTTCTTTGCAGAAGCACCCACAGGACTTCTAGTGTGTTAGTGGCATCACACAGAGCTCCTCTATTTTCTTTGCAGAAGCACCCACAGGACTTCTAGTGTTTTCTTTGCAGAAGCACCCACAGGACTTCTAGTGTGTTAGTGGCATCACACAGAGCTCCTCTATTTTTCTTTGCAGAAGCACCCACAGGACTTCTAGTGTGTTAGTGGCATCACACAGAGCTCCTCTATTTTCTTTGCAGAAGCACCCACAGGACTTCTAGTGTGTTAGTGGCATCACACAGAGCTCCTCTATTTTCTTTGCAGAAGCACCCACAGGACTTCTAGTGTGTTAGTGGCATCACACAGAGCTCCTCTATTTTCTTTGCAGAAGCACCCATAGGACTTCTAGTGTGTTAGTGGCATCACACAGAGCTCCTCTATTTTCTTCTCAGCAGCACCCACAGGACTTCTAGTGTGTTAGTGGCATCACACAGAGCTCCTCTATTTTCTTCTCAGCAGCACCCACAGGACTTCTAGTGTGTTAGTGGCATCACACAGAGCTCCTCTATTTTCTTTGCAGAAGCACCCATAGGACTTCTAGTGTGTTAGTGGCATCACACAGAGCTCCTCTTTTTTCTTTGCAGAAGCACCCATAGGACTTCTAGTGTGTTAGTGGCATCACACAGAGCTCCTCTATTTTCTTCTCAGCAGCACCCACAGGACTTCTAGTGTGTTAGTGGCATCACACAGAGCTCCTCTATTTTCTTTGCAGAAGCACCCATAGGACTTCTAGTGTGTTAGTGGCATCACACAGAGCTCCTCTTTTTTCTTTGCAGAAGCACCCATAGGACTTCTAGTGTGTTAGTGGCATCACACAGAGCTCCTATATTTTCTTCTCAGCAGCACCCACAGGACTTCTAGTGTGTTAGTGGCATCACACAGAGCTCCTCTATTTTCTTTGAAGAAGCACCCATAGGACTTCTAGTGTGTTAGTGGCATCACACAGAGCTCCTATATTTTCTTCTCAGCAGCACCCACAGGACTTCTAGTGTGTTAGTGGCATCACACAGAGCTCCTCTATTTTCTTTGCAGAAGCACCCATAGGACTTCTAGTGTGTTAGTGGCATCACACAGAGCTCCTCTATTTTCTTTGCAGAAGCACCCATAGGACTTCTAGTGTGTTAGTGGCATCACACAGAGCTCCTATATTTTCTTCTCAGCAGCACCCACAGGACTTCTAGTGTGTTAGTGGCATCACACAGAGCTCCTATATATTCTTCTCAGCAGCACCCACAGGACTACCGACTACAATGGCTGGAAGACCGCCAAGGGGAGGCAGAGCGTGCAGAGCCAAGAACACAGGGCAGGCAGGCTCTGTTTCTAGTGGACGTGGCCGTGGACGTGGACGTGGTCGTGCATCGTCATCAGCACGTGGCCATGGGACACGCGCGTCTTTGTTTTCGGCAGCTGGACATGTGGAGCCGCATCATGCTGAAGGCTTGGTAGAATGGATGACCAAGCCCTCCTCATCCTCCTCATCCTCTCTCACCCAGGCTCAGGGTACTGGCAGAGCATCATCAGCCACCCCTTCCCTAGACCCACCATGTCCTCCTGAGGAGTCCCCCGAACTCTTTGAGCACAGTGTTGGGTACATGCTCCAGGAGGATGCCCAACGATTCGAAGGCTCGGATGATGATACCCAGCTTGAGGAATCTGGCAGTACTGTTCCACCAGCTGCAGCTTACTGCCAGGTTTGCTCTAGTGGTGAAGAGGGAGGGGATGATGAGGTCACTGACTCCACGTGGGTGCCTGAAGGGAGAGAGGATGAGGAGGAGGACGAGGAGGAGGAGGATGCGGCGTCACATGTCCAACGAGGCAGGGTGCCCCCTGGAGGCCAGGTAGAGGCCAGCACAGCAACTGTACAACACCGCAGAGCTCCGCCTGTGCAGGGCGCTGCCTCTGCACGTTATCAGAAAAGTTCTTTGGTGTGGGCCTTTTTTGAGACGAGTGCAGCAGATCGCACCACTGCTATTTGCAATATTTGTCTCAAGCGTATCTCGCGTGGCCAAAACATCAGCCGCTTGGGCACCACAAGCATGACCAGACATATGGCGACCTGCCATGCAGCTCGTTGGCAGGCACACATAAAAGACCCACACCAAAGAACTAAGCGGACCTCTCCTTGCTCCTCCTCAGCTGGGATCTCCATCCCCACTACACCTTCAGTCCTCTCTGAAAGCTGCTCTGAGAGGACTGAAGGTGTAGAATTAGGTGTGTCACAACCAAGTACTTGCAGTACACCGACGTCCGATTGCAGCAGGCAAATTTCCCTGCCCCAGCTGCTGGACCGTAGAAAGAAGTACACTCCCAGCCATCCACATGCCCAGCGGTTGAATGCTAGCCTGGCTAAATTGCTAGCACTTCAACTGCTGCCTTTTCAGTTGGTAGACTCGGCCCCCTTCCGTGAGTTTGTTCAATGTGCGGTTCCTCAGTGGCAGGTTCCCAAACGGCACTTTTTCTCACGGAAGGCGATTCCGTCTCTCTACCGGCATGTGGAGGGCAATGTCCATGCCTCGCTGGACAGGGCGGTCAGCGGTAAGGTGCATATTACCGCTGACTCATGGTCCAGCAGGCATGGACAGGGACGGTACCTTTCTTTCACGGCCCATTGGGTCACTCTATTGGCAGCTGGGAGGGATGCAGGACAAGGTGCAGTAGTGTTGGAGGTTGTTCCGCCACCACGCCTCCAAAACGCTACTACTGCTACTGGTTGTGACACACCTCTCTCCTCCACCCCCCCCTCCTCTTCTTCTTCCTCCAGTGCTCTGTCCTTGGAACCAGCGGTGCTCCGTAGGCGTACAAGGGGCTACGCAAGTACGCAGGCAAAAAGATGCCATGCCGTGCTTGCGCTGGTGTGTTTGGGGGACAGGAGCCACACTGGGCCAGAGGTTCTGGCAGCTCTGCAGGGGCAGGCCGAGAGGTGGTTGACGCCACGTCAGCTTAAGCCAGGAATGGTCGTTTCTGACAATGGCACCAACCTCCTCTCCGCCCTGCGACAGGGGCAGCTCACCCATGTGCCCTGCATGGCTCACGTCCTCAACCTGGTGGTGCAGCGGTTCTTGGGCAGGTTCCCAGGCTTACAGGATGTCCTGAGGCAGGCCAGGAAAGTCTGTGTGCATTTCCGCCGATCTTATAATGCCAGTGCTCGGCTGACTGAGCTGCAAAAGGAGCTGAACCTGCCCAAGAACCGCCTAATATGTGACATGCCCACCAGGTGGAACTCAACGTTGGCCATGCTGCAGCGACTGCACACGCAGCAGAGGGCCATCAATGAGTACCTTTGCGACTACGGCACCAGGACAGGGTCAGGGGAGCTTGGTTTTTTTTCCCCACGTCAGTGGAGCATGATCAGGGATGCATGCACTGTCCTCTCACCATTTGAGGAGGCCACGAGGATGGTGAGCAGTGACAGTGCATGCATCAGTGACACTGTCCCTCTTGTCCACCTGTTGGAGCATACGCTGCGTGGGATAATGGACAGGGCACTTGAGGCAGAACAGAGGCAGGAAGAGGAGGACTTCCTTGCCTCTCAAGGCCCCCTTTATCCGGACAGTGTTCCTCCTGTCCCACCCATCACACAGGAAGAGGATGAGGAGGAGGAGGAGGAGGAGGAGGAGGAGGATTGTGTGAGCATGGAGGTGGAGCCTGGCACTCAGCATCAGCAGCAGCAGTCTTTTAGGGATGATGTACAGTCCCAACAAACCAGTGGACTTGTACGTGGCTGGGAGGAGGTGGCTGGCGATCATGTCATCCTCAGTGACCCAGAAGACTCCGGACCGAATGCCTCAGCTAACCTACGCTGCATGGCCTCCCTGATCCTGCAAAGCCTGCGGAAGGATCCTCGTGTTCTTCGGATCAAGGAGAGGGACCATTACTGGCTGGCCACTCTCCTTGATCCGCGGTACAAGGGTAAGGTTGCGGACCTTATCTTGCCGTCGCAGAGGGAGCAGAGGATGATACATCTCAGGGAGGCCTTGCAGAAAGGTCTGTGCAACGCGTTCCCAGAAACTGGGAGGCTACAAACTCCTGGTCCTGGGCGACGAGTAGCTGAGGCTTCGGTCAGTAGCAGAAGGAGCGGTGGGGAAGGTGGACGTCTGACCGATGCGTTCAGACAATTTTTTAGTCCGCAGCCCCAAGGTATGATCGGTTCCAGCAACCATCGCCAGCGTCTGATATACATGGTGCAGGAATACCTTGGGGCAAGGTCAGACTTGGACACCTTTCCCACCGAAAATCCTCTGGCTTACTGGGTCCTGAGGATGGATCACTGGCCAGAGCTTGCACAGTATGCAATTGAGCTACTGGCCTGTCCTGCCTCCAGCGTTCTGTCCGAACGCACATTCAGTGCTGCTGGAGGATTTGTGACTGATCATAGGGTGCGCCTGTCCACCGCCTCGGTTGATCGACTGACCTTCATCAAAATGAATCAGTCTTGGATCACCACCAGCTACCAGGCACCTGAGGCGGATATAACCGAATAATTTTTAATGTCACATCACATCCCTTCAAGACTGCCTATGCTGATGCTGAGTGACTGTCCTCTTATGTTCACTGACTATCCTCTTCCTCCTCCTCAATGATCCATGCCACCACACCAGTGCCTAAGGCACAATTTTTCAGCCCCTGTTTAACAGGGGCGTGTACATACAATTTTTATAAAAAAATGCTTCGCAACACTGTGCTCCAAGTACAGTATCTGTGAGGGGTTGCAGTGTTGTGGCACCAGCACCAGTGCCTAAGGCACAATTTTTCAGCCCCTGTTTAACAGGGGCGTGTACTTACAATTTTTTAAAAAAATGCTTCGCAACACGTGTGACTGCTGTGCTCCAAGTACAGTATCTGTGAGGGGTTGCAGTGTTGTGGCACCAGCACCAGTGCCTAAGGCACAATTTTTCAGCCCCTGTTTAACAGGGGCGTGTACATACAATTTTTATAAAAAAATGCTTCGCAACAATGTGCTCCAAGTACAGTATCTGTGAGGGGTTGCAGTGTTGTGGCACCAGCACCAGTGCCTAAGGCACAATTTTTCAGCCCCTGTTTAACAGGGGCGTGTACTTACAATTATTTAAAAAAAATGCTTCGCAACACGTGTGACTGCTGTGCTCCAAGTACAGTATCTGTGAGGGGTTGCAGTGTTGTGGCACCAGCACCAGTGCCTAAGGCACAATTTTTCAGCCCCTGTTTAACAGGGGCGGGTAATTACAAATCTTGATCTAATAGTTCACAGCAGGGCCCATTCCTGCGCCCACCAAGAGTAACTATGAGGGCCTACAGTCTTGTGGCAACACCGTCCACCACCACCGCCAAAGGCCCAATTTTTCTGCCCTGTTCATCAGGTGCTTGCAATTACAAATCTTGATCTAATAACTCACAGCAGGGCCCATTCCTGCGCCCACCAAGAGTAACTGTGAGAGCTTACAGTCTTGTGGCAACACCGTCCACCACCACCACCACCACCCCCCAATTTTTCTGCCCTGTTCAACAGGTGCATGCAATTACAAATCTTGATCTATTAACTCACAGCAGGGCCCATTCCTGTGCCCACCAGTCTTGTGGCTACACCAACATCTAATAGGGCAAATTTCTGCAGAGTATATACGCCAGGCCCCTACTTTCATACATCCAACTTACAAACGACTCCTACTTGCAAATGGAAAGAGAAAACAGGAAGTGAGAGGAAATCTACCCCTAGGAAGGGAAATTCTATCCTGTTAGATTTAATTTGGGAAAAAGGTATCTCCTCTCTACTGATACTTTATCACCAATCCTTGTTTCAATTAAAACCCCACTTTTTCCAAAAACATTTGTCATTGGGACGGAAAGTGAGGTGACATGTTCTGAACAGATGTGCAAAGACAGCAAATGTTACAGGGGTGATAACCCCTCCCTATGTTCTCCAAAAAGCTTAAAAATAGATTTTTTTGGGATGGAGCTACACTTCATAATGTACCTGTTCAGATTCTACTTAAGAACAAACCTAAAGCCGCAAGTGGTTTTAAATGGCTTCTTTTTTTCCTTTACAAATGACATTTTGTGCAAGGACAGTTCTAAACACGGGAAACACATGCCACTTCACAGGCATACTTTAGACACCCCCCAGGTACCATATTTAAAGGAAAATTTCACTTTTTTTTTTTCACTTTATGCATCATTAAAATGACTGCTCCCGAAAAAACGTTAGTTTTTAAAAGTTCTTTTTGCATTGATATATGTCCCCTGGGGCAGGACCCGGGTCCCCAAACCTGTTTTATGACATTAACATGCATATTGGCCGTTGTAATTAGCACTTTTGATTTCGAACGTTCGCGTCCATTATAACGTATAGGGTTCGAAAATTCGCGCGAACTTTCGGTCGGTTCGAAGGTTCTGGTGCGAACCGAACCCGGGGGTGTTCGGCTCATCCCTAGTCCTGAAATCACAATCACCACTATGCTATCACCTCACAAAACATCATTCAACAAATATAGCATTCCAAGTAATAGGAAGGTCAAAATAAATACATTTTAATAATCAGACTTATGAAAACTCCCATACATCATCCAATGAAGCCTATCATATACATTTCTGGTAATGTCTCTTTAGCTGTTGCAACTGGTGTATCAGGTATGTCTCAGAATTTGAAATTGTGCACCCAAAATAAGAAAAAGAAAAACTCTAGTAGAGTAGTAACGTTTATCTTAGGGCAAAGGATCAGAAAAAAAGCATTTAAAAAGTGAAAATGCATTAATAACATGTAATTCCCAAAACCTCATGCAGACTCCCATATACCATCCAATCTGATCAGGTCAATCATATATATTGCTAGTACACGACCAAAAAAAGCCATCTTGGCTCAAATTCATGAATAAATATCTGATGAAAAGGGCATGAGTGTCACTGTGCTCTCACAAGGAAGATGTAGCTGCCGTGTAACCTCCTAGCTAAATAACCATTAGTGGGAGGAATAAATTAGTTTTCACCAACTATCATCAAAAAACGCCAACAGGACCACCGCAGCCAGTCACAAGTAAACGCAACAACATCAGCCCTTGACTCATTTCTACGTAACGCCTTTATCAGGAGTGGTGGTGGAGTTTTTGATGGTGGTTGGGGAGAACTCACCTATTCCCCCCACCTCAATTGTTATTTGGCCAAGTCTAGGTTACCCGGCAGCTACATCTTGATGTGTGTGAGAGAATAGTGCCACTTATGCACTTTTAACATAGTATTTATTCATGATTCTGAGTATTAAATGTATAAACTGCAACATACTGTATATGGATATGTACCAGTTGACACATCAAACATTACAAAACTGTTAAAGTCATACAAGCTTCATGGTCTGAAACATAGGAAAACCCCTTTGTTGCTGTAAACAGTTCATAAGTTAAGTCTGACATTAACAATCCTAGAAAAAAAGGACCCTTATATGACAGTTCATTTAAGTTTGTGCATTTAAACCACAATCCTATGTCTTGAATATTTATATTATGTAGTATTGAATAAAATGACAGCTCCTTACACATCTGCTCATATATAATTATAGCAGGAGACTATTTTAGCAGCAGAAGAATAATTGTAGCAAGAAGACATTAGTCAACTGGAATGTATGAGTATTTAAAGTCCTACTGTATGCAAAGAAAATGGTATTGAATAGCAACAGTGGAAACAATAAATACTTTTGTATATGCACCCCTCTTAGGTGAAGACTTTAAAAAGAGCGATCTTACAAAACTCCAATACATTTCCCAGTGGAACGCAGGCCACAAGCATGGCTTAACACTAGCGTCACAGTAGTCTTAAGGCTTACATCCAGAGCATGATATTGTAGTATAATTTGTCACCACATGGATTCTTGTATGAGTGCTCCCTCTGAATTTTCTGAGAGTGATCATAGACACCTCAAAGTCATCTGAGAAGTTTTTACAACCCATCATGATCCCCCATACTTGTGCTCATTCATCTTTAGTGCCCTGTAATATCATGTGCACCCTTATCCTAAGCATTGTGAGTGGCTGAACCAGAGGCAGCTGAACCCTACATGTCTTGCGTTTAAAGTGGCAGCTGTCAGGGGATATATGTGGAACAAGCGGTAATTGTGTAGTCCATGTGACCTTGAGACTGTTGAGGGTTGTGAGCGCGGTTATTGGCTAGGCTTGTTTATTTTTGAGCCTCCAAACAAGGGGTCAGATGCCCCTGATCCCACCCTCCATCCCTGCTTTAACACCCATACAACAAACTGGCATTTGGGGGTTGATTTACCAAAACTGGAGAGGGCAACATCTGGTGCAGCTGTGCTTGGTAGCCAATCAGCCTCTAACGTCAGCTTGTTCAGTTAAGCTTTAAAGATAAAACCTATTTCTATGTAGAGCTGCACCAAATTTTGCACTCTCCAATTGTAGCAAATCAACCCTGTGGTGTCTGGTGGATTAGGAGAATTTGTAAAGACTAATAAGACATGATTGTATTCTGTTTCTGAAATGCTGGCCATTGCATACTTGTAAATGCTGCTAAGTTCTGTCCATGGGCAAGCTAAAATAGGGTGAAATGGGAAACATCTGCATCTGAGTTCATATTTATGTTTAAGTATTTGATTAGGAAAGTAAGCAAGGGCATATATCAGTATTTTTTGGCAATTATGTTGTATACATTTTACTTCTATCTGTTTTAACATAAGAACCAGGATCTCCTGTTAGAGGTATTGCTGTGTCATCATTATCATCACTATCTCCTTGGGTGGAGAAGCTGACTCATTGTTACTGTCATTCACAACACTCACTGTTTAGCAGCTTAGCTATACTGTTCCTTATCAGCAAGCATTCCTTGTGGTTATCTTTATCACATATATCAATACAATACCAAGAGCAGTTGTCTTTTAATATGAAATTCATGTTTACAGTGGCAGAAAACAGATAAAAAATGCATGTGTCACCTAAGGGAACCATGGAACAAGGCCTATACAGGTCCATCTCAATACATTTCATGCCCTTTCATTTGCCTCCACTTCAAACAGGAATTCTGATAGCAAA
>CM053030.1:95689989-95706956 GCA_028564925.1 Lithobates sylvaticus | reverse complement strand
ACGTCTTAAAGAATTAATAATACGTCTTAAAAAAAAATTTAATGTAAAAATAGATAAAATCAAGAAAAATAAATAAGAAAAACAAAAATTTTTTTTTTAAAGCGCCCCGTCCCGACGAGCTCGTGCGCAGAAGCGAACGCATACGTGAGTAGCGCCCGCATATGAAAACGGTGGTCAAACTACACATGTGAGGTATCGCCGCGATCGGTAGAGCGAGAGCAATAATTATAGCCAAAGACCTCCTCTGTAACGCAAAATATGCAACCTGTAGAATTTTTTAAACGTCGCCTATGGAGATTTTTGAGGGTAAAAGTTTGATGCCATTCCACGAGCGGGCGCAATTTTGAAGCGTGACATGTTAGGTATCAATTTACTCGGCGTAACATTATCTTTCACAATATATAAAAAAATTGGACTAACTTTATTGTTGTCTTATTTTTTTATTCAAAAAAGTGATTTTTTTCCAAAAAAAGTGCGCTTGTAAGACCGCTGCGCAAATACGGTGTGAAAAAAAGTATTGCAATGACCGCCATTTTGTTCTCTAGGGTGTTAGAAAAAAACAATATATAATGTTTGGGGTTTCTAAGTTTTTTTCTAGCAAAAAAAAATGTTTTTAAACATGTAAACACCTAAAATCCAAACGAGGCTGGTCTTAAAGTGGTTAAAAATTATTGGACTTTTTCTGTTAAAACTACACTTGATTGGTGTTCTTGATAACCAAAAGTATAGACAAGAGATAAAACATTAACCAAAACAATCACAACTATCGTTTTCAACTCAAATGCTATCTAATTGAGTACATTTAAAATATATGTGTAATGCCGTGTAATTTAATATGTTAAACTGTAATGATCAGCAATAGCTCAGTAAACACAAAAGGAGTGTATATGCTTTGTAATCAGCATATAGTGATAAGATGCTTACCCTACATCAGCACATACAGCATGTATGGTTCAGAAGATAAGTCAGTTCTAATGGGTGGTATGCAGTTTTCAGCCAATAGAAATGCATCTTGACCATTGTGAATGGTATCCTAATGCTTTAAATACTGACAAGATTTTCAGTTTAACGTGGACCTTTCTTGAGTTGCCAAGCTGATCTAACGTGTACTACACCAACTCCCGATCATCACAATGAGTCTATCTGCAAGTGAGAAGGCTGCTGTGCTTTCCATCGTGGACAAGATTGGATCTCAGGGCAGTGCTCTGGGCTCTGAGGCTTTGACCAGGTAAGGTTCTTTTATTCTTTGTTATATTTTATATAAACAATTACAGTGTGCAATTTCAACTGGATGTTTAATGTAACAGCACAGCAGTTCTTAGGTTAATGTAACAAGTTAAACTTACAAACTCTTATTCATTACATGGGTTACGTCATTCTACGATCTATGTGTATAGTCTTTTTAAAAAGCTAAGATACTACTGATAGAATTTATAACCTGTCCCTACCCTACAAAACTAAAAATTAGTTTTCAGGGGAAGTCAAGCATCATTGAAATTTGAGAGATAGATGTAAGTCATGGGTGCTCAACCTGCTGCCCTCCAGCTGTTGTGGAACTACAAGTCCTATCATGCCTCCAGGTGTAATGTTTGTAAGCTGGAGTGCCACAGGTTGAGCACCCATGGTGTAAGTCATTAGTGATTGCTACTACTGGTATTTTATATATCATACATTATGTACCATTTGTGTGCAAATAGTTACCATCAAGGCATGAAACAAGGAAATCATTTTGTCTAAGGTCAGTTTCTTGAAGGACAGCACCGTTCTTCTTCTGCTAGTTTTAACATCAGTGAAGGAATACACATTTGATAACTTTGCTTTACTGGTGTCTGTACAAACAGTAGGAAAAATGTGCTTACTAAATGCTCACAGTTTAACAGGGAATTGTTGATTATTATAACCTACCATATTACCCACAGAAGCATAATATCAGGTCAGAAGTGTGTGTGGATAGATTTATTTTAAATTATTTCCTTGTAATAATATCTGTTTCTTTTTCTTTTTCTTTTTTATGTTTAGGCTTCTCCTTAGCTTTCCCCAGACCAAGACTTATTTCACCCACTTTGACCAGACCCCTGGCTCTGCTGACCTCAACACACATGGTGGAAAGATTATTAATGCTCTTGCAGGTGCAGCTCATCACCTGGATGACATTGCTGGCAACCTGTCCTCCCTCAGTGACCTGCATGCCTACAACCTAAGAGTGGATCCAGGAAACTTTGCTGTAAGTACTACTGAATATTTCTATACAAAAATAAGAAGATATTGAAGCCAAAAAGTAACCATTATAGGCAGGTAAGGTATGGTAGTATTGTATCCCTTGACTTGGAGAAAAGCACCTTCCACCAGATACTTTTTATTGGGTACCTTTTAAAAGAAGCAGTCTGCTCTGTAACCTTTAGCCTGAGCTCGTTTGGCTGGGCTTCTCCTATGGGTCACAGCAGTGCAATTCGTTTTGCACTCCTGTGACCCGTTTTTAGCAGAGGTCTGAAGTCCTCTCTCTGCTGACGTCATACAGATCAGTCCAGGCACTGCATCATCCCAACTCTGGGAGTCTGGATCCGCTAGGTGCCTGGACTGATGGCCGTCTCAGCCTCTCAGCGAGCCGCTGAGAGGCTGAGGCGGCCAATCCCGCCCTTCCACACCTCAGCGCTCCAGTGAGCGTGGAGGAGCAGAGCATGAGAGATGATCTCTGCTCGGGAGCAGAGAGAACCAAGACATCGGCAGTGTTCGATCGCTCGGTTCTCAGTGAAGAGGCGCTAGGGGACAGATGCAGCATCAAACTGATGCTGCATCCACCTAGGTAAGTATGATTCTACAATAACCCCCAAACCCATACTTCTCTTTTAAGAGTGAGTACATTACATAAAAAAAAAAAAAAGTAGTTTGAACATTACTGTCCTCATTAAATACAAGTGTGCCTATGTACACAAAAATAATATATCTTCTATTTCTCTTTGCAGCTGCTGTCTCACACTATCCAGGTGGTCTTGGCTTCTCACTTCCCCGGTGATTTCACTCCTGAGGTTCAGGCTGCCTTTGACAAATTCCTTGCTCTAGTCTCTGGAGTCCTCACCTCCAAGTACAGATAACTCCACCTTGTATAACAGGCTACATCAGAAATTACAGCAAGCAAAACAACGTGCAATGAAGCGTTCTCTGGGCCCATTTCAGTTTCAACCTAGTTGCAATGTTTTTTGAAGAGTATTTACTTGTGTAAATTGTCCATCAAATATAAATCTGATGTATATTTAAATAAAACTGTAAAATTATTTATTAATGTATTCAATTGCTGTCTCCCTTTGTGGAGAAATACCAATGTGCGCCAATTTTTTGCCTTTGAAGATCCAGTGGTCTGGACAAAATTTGGATTAAAAAGATTGGTGATGTCACCACAAATGGGCAGCTGAAGTCTTTTGATAAACTGAAGTCTCTACTTCAGTTGCCAAATACCCATTTTTTTGCTATATACAGCTAAGACACGCATACCAAACACAGTTTAAACATGTAATGTGTGTGTGTAGAGCTAAGTCTGAGTTGGTGGTCCTGGTTTGGGCACAGAAGATTGGGAGAATGTCTGGGATGCACACTTTACCAGACTAATCTCGGCCCGTGACCAACTGATCCACTACAAATTTCTGCATTATATATACATGACCCCGGCAAAGATAGCCAAAAATTTTTGGTTCAGTCACCTCTTCTTGCTGATGTTGTTCAGCAAGGAGGCTGACTGTATGCATATCTTCTGGGATTGTCCTGGTATACAGAAATACTGGATGGATATTTTAATGTGTGTACAGGAGGTGACAACTATCTCTTTAATTTCTTCTATAAGGCACTGCATGCTCAGGCTGGTGGATGATTTGGCCTCTACTACAGCTATACAGACCTTATTTACTCTATTATTTTTTCATGATAAGAAACACATAGTACTACTAAGGATGAGCCCGGTGTTCGATTCGAACCCATGTTCGAATCGAGCACCGGGTGTTCGCTCGCTCGGCGAGCCCAGAACTATTGGGGCCGCTCGCATCAAATTCGTGTGATGCGAGCGGCCCCGCAATGCATTGCGGCCCGCGCAGTGCAATGCTGGCTGATGATTGGCCAAGCATGCACTGTGACCCCGCATGCTTGGCCAATCACAGCGCCGGCAGCGAGGAGAGCCATAATTGGCTACAGGCAGGATGCCTGTAGCCAATTATAGCTCAGGGGCTTTAGTACACGCCCCACGGTATAAGAGGCCACCGCGCCGGCGGCCTCGCATATTATGTTTCAGTCAGTGTCAGCGTGTCAGTGTGTTAGTGTGCTGCTGACAATATGTGCTTTATTTCTGGGGATATGTGTGTGCATGCTGTTAGAACAGCATTGCAGTATCACATCTGGGGGTGTCTATAGGTGGCCTGTGAAGGGGGCAGGTTTCCTGTGCTTAGAACTTTCCCTGCAAAAAAGTGTCATTTTTGCAGGAAAAAAGCTATTTAAAATCACTCGCGGCTAATGAATTGATGGCTCCTGTAACACAGAGAACTGTCATTCATTAATAAAAAACAAAAAAAAAAGCGTAGGGGTCCCCCCAAATTCAATAACCAGGCCCTTCAGGTCTGGGATGGATATTAAGGGGAACCCCAGCCAAAAAAAAAATGGCGTAGGGTCCTCCTCAAAATCCATACCAGACCCTTGAGGTCTGGTATGGATTTTAAGGGGAACCCTAGCCAAAAAAAATGGCGTGGGGTCCCCCTCAAAATCCATACCAGACCCTTATCCGAGCACGCAACCTGGCAGGCCGCAGGAAAAGAGGGGGGGATGAGAGCGGCCCCCCATCTCACCTGAACCGTACCAGGCCACATGCCCTCAACATTGGGAGGATGCTTTGGGGGTCTAAGACCCCTAAAGCACCTTGTCCCCATGTTGATGAGGACAAGGGCCTCTTCCCCACAACCGTGCCCGGTGGTTGTGGGGGTCTGCGGGCGGGGGGCTTATCGGAATCTGGAAGCCCCCTTTAACAAGGGGACCCCCAGATCCCGCCCCCCCCCCTGTGTGAAATGGTAAGGGGGTACAAAAGTACCCCTACCATTTCACCAAAAAAGTGGCAAAAATTGTAAAAATGACAGGAGACGGTCTTTGACAATTCCTTTATTAAAATCTTCTTTCTTCTTTCTTCATCCTTCGGTTTCTTCATCTTCTCCTTCCTTCATCTTCTTCCATCTTCTTCTTCCATTTTCTTCTTCCTCCGATCCGCTTCTTCTTGCGCTGGTCTTCTCGTCCTTCTCGTCCGGCATCTTCTTCCGTCGGCGTCGGCGTCGGTGTCGGTGTCTCTGTCTCTTCTTGGGCCGCTCCGCGCAATGGGAGGCTCCCGCTGTGTGAGGCTCCGCTCCGTCTGACAGGTCTTTTATAATGGAGGGCACCTGGTGACCCCGCCCCCTCTGACGCACAGGGACGTCATGGGGAATTCCATGATGGCTTTCCCCATGACGTCAGAGGGGGGCGGGGTCACCAGGTGCCCTCCGTTTTAAAAGACCTGTCAGATGGAGCGGAGCCTCACACAGCGGGAGCCTCCCATTGCGCGGAGCGGCCCAAGAAGACACCGACACCGACGCCGACGGAAGAAGATGCCGGACGAGAAGGACGAGAAGACCAGCGCAAGAAGAAGCGGATCGGAGGAAGAAGAAAATGGAAGAAGAAGATGGAAGAAGATGAAGGAAGGAGAAGATGAAGAAACCGAAGGATGAAGAAAGAAGAAAGAAGATTTTAATAAAGGAATTGTCAAAGACCGTCTCCTGTCATTTTTACCATTTTTGCCACTTTTTTGGTGAAATGGTAGGGGTACTTTTGTACCCCCTTACCATTTCACACAGGGGGGGGGGCGGGATCTGGGGGTCCCCTTGTTAAAGGGGGCTTCCAGATTCCGATAAGCCCCCCGCCCGCAGACCCCCACAACCACCGGGCACGGTTGTGGGGAAGAGGCCCTTGTCCTCATTAACATGGGGACAAGGTGCTTTAGGGGTCTTAGACCCCCAAAGCATCCTCCCAATGTTGAGGGCATGTGGCCTGGTACGGTTCAGGCGAGAGGGGGGGCGCTCTCGTCCCCCCCTCTTTTCCTGCTGCCTGCCAGGTTGCGTGCTCGGATAAGGGTCTGGTATGGATTTTGAGGGGGACCTCACGCCATTTTTTTTGGCTAGGGTTCCCCTTAAAATCCATACCAGACCTCAAGGGTCTGGTATGGATTTTGAGGGGGACCCTACGCCATTTTTGTTTTTGGCTGGGGTTCCCCTTAATATCCATCCCAGACCTGAAGGGCCTGGTTATTGAATTTGGGGGGACCCCTACGCTTTTTTTTTTTTTTTTTTTTTTTTTTTTTATCAATGACTTTTTTTTATGAATGAGTGTCAATGAATCACTGTTCTCTGTGTTACGGGAGCCGTGAATTAACATTAGCCGCGAGTGATTTTAAATAGCTTTTTTACTTTCAAAAATGACACTTTGCGCAGAGACAGTTCTAAACACGGGAAACATGCGCCCAGGTACGAAATTTAAAGGAATATTACACTTTTATTGTTTCAATTTAAGCATTATTAAAATCACTGCTCCTGAAAAAACGGCCGTTTTTAAAAAAAAAAATTTGCATTGCTACATGTCCCCTGGGGCAGGACCCAGGTCCCCAAACACTTTTTATGACATTAACATGCATATTAGCCTTTAAAATGAGCACTTTTAATTTCGAACGTTCGCATCCATTATAACTAATAGGGTTCTAAAGCTCGCACGGACTTTAGGTCCGTTCGCGGGTTCTGGTGCGAGCCGAACGGGGGGGTGTTCGGCTCATCCCTAAGTACTACCCTTTCATAAAGCCACATATCTGAGCAGGGGGGCGCTTCTCAAATTTGATAAGGTCTGGGGTGGATGGATGGCCTCACCGCTCACTGTAACAGACTAGTTTTAACCTTTTATTAATGTTATCCTTTCTGTTCTATGAGACTTTCTGATATGCACCTCATCACCTCCGACAAGGCGGGTTGGTGGGATTTCAGCAAAATTGTATGGTGGGACACACAAATTATATTCTCTGGAGAGTGTGGGTAGTTTTTTTTCACATGGCTTCTTGTGCTTTTGGTTAATTATGGGGGGGGGGGGGGGGTGTTTGTAAAATAATGGGAAATGCAGGGGGGCGTGGCTGACCAGCGGAGTGGATGGCTGCTTTCTAAGACAGCTCCTCTCCACAGCGGGCCAACGGAGCGGAAAACATCGACTATAAGCCACCAAATTAGCGGGGAAAGCTCCACCACAACCCGCAGACACCCAGGATGGCAGCAAGGAGGAGGAAAGAAGCGAAGAAACTGGGGAAATTGCCCGACTTCTTCGCCATGCAGCGCCGGTTCCCGGAGCAAGATGGCGCCGAGGGAGGCTGGAGAGACACACGCGGCCTACACAACCAGCATGGCGCGCCGGCAGCAACCTCCACAGGCCGCGCTCACTCCAAACACAGACCGGAGCACGGATCGCCTCCTCCATCCGCCTCATCCAGCCCAGCGAAAAGCAGGCAGAAGCTACAAGGTACTGCAGACAGGGCTGACATGGAGGTAAGCCTAGATTCCTCTTTAGATGATACAAGAGAACTGCAGGAATCCATATCTGATTTCCCCACAACCAATATGCCTGTAATGGACACCACACTTAAAGATATGCTGATATCCCTAAGATCCACTTTGCATGCTGACATTATGGCCCTAACTACTCAGTTTAAATCCGAAATTTCAGCGGTGAAAAAGAGGGTCTCACATGTGGAATTAAAAATGGGAGACTTTGCTTCAACTTTTAATGACCTGGTGGATGCCCACAACGATAGAGATGACGAGATATTACAGATGCAGCTGAAATTAGCAAATTTAGAGGACAGATCAAGGAGGAATAATATCAAAATCAGAGGCATACCTGAAACAGTTAAACCTCCTGACCTGAAAGAGTTCTTCACAACGGTTATGAAAACCATGCTCCCTGAGGCACCTATGGCAGACCTTATTGTGGATAGAATCCACAGACTCCCCAAGCCCAAGCATATTGCACCCCATCTGCCTAGGGACACCATAGTGAGGATCCATTTTTTTCACACTAAGGACAGATTTATGGCAGCAGTGAGACACCGTGACAACATCCCAGAAGACATGCAGGACTTGTCTTTCTACACAGACCTGTCAGCATTCACAATGCAACAACGCAGGCAACTGGCCAGCATCACAAAACCACTGAACAACCATAAAATCATATACCGCTGGATCTACCCTGCTAAACTAATGATTACAAAAGACGGCGAGAACCACATCATAGCCAGTGTCAAAGAAGGCATGCGCCTGATGAGAGAATGGCAAATACTACCTACAGATGTGAAGGACGACCATTGGAACAAAAACCCTAGCAGAGCTGGATCAGAAGAAGAAGCAGGTTGACACAAAAGGCTTCACCCCTACTGAAACCATCTCTGTTGGCCCAAGGGATGGCTGTGTTGTATCCCTTCACTCAAACCCCCCAGAAGGAGCGGTAGAAATATCGCACAGATTCTAATTTGAATCGCATAGTTTATACTATCAACAACACCACAACCATGTTACCTGTTTGGTGTTTGCACCTAACCCAAGCTACTATTTTCTCTTTTTATTTTCCCTTTCTTCTCTTTATTTTCTTTTTAAGTTAACCCACCGAACTTGTCAAGTGACCCAGGAGACCAGAAACCTTCCCTGCAAGGAGTGCTCGAGGAAGAGAACATCATCACATCAAACTCGGCTACAGGAACCCTAGCTACCACAGTGGACAAGGTAATATCTGTCTGACACCACACCTCCATCTCACCCCACTACATCGATCCATAGTCTGCGATGCCTTTCAACATCTCCTCCATCAATGTTAAGGGCCTGAATAGCCCGTTTAAACGCCAAATGGCCTGGAAAGAAGCCATCTCACTTCACAGTGACATTCTCTGCCTCCAAGAGACCCACTTTTGTTTAACGAACCCTCCTACATTCAAACACCGGAAGTTTCCCACTGTTTATACAGCAAACAGCCCCCAAAAAAAGAAGGGTGTAGCACTAGCTATCAGAGACTCAATCCTTTTTAAGGAATTAGAAGTATACCTAGACCCGACTGGCAGATACATAATCCTTGTATGTGAACTTGATAAAGCTATATATACCATAGTGAATGTATACCTCCCAAATGTGAAACAACTTAGTTTTCTAAACAAAATCTGGAAAAGAGTACTAGCAATGAAAAAAGGCTCATTGATTATGTGCGGGGATTTTAATGCAGTACCAGACAGGGAGATGGACGTCTCCACAGGTACATCTACCAAACTACGTAAAATAGCCCTGGACCGTTTCGTCTCCCTGTCTGGTCTTTATGATGTATGGAGGTGTCAACATGCCTCGGAGAGGGACTTTTCTTTTTTCTCTCCAGTGCACAACTCGTATTCTCGAATTGATCTATTCCTTGTAGACAAATTCTTACTACAGAGAATAGTCAAGTAGCAAATCCACAACATATCATGGTCAGACCATGCGCCTATCTCTATTCAGGTGGGGGATCGTCGGGCCGAGACTAGAGCAAATAGGTGGCGTAACGACATATATGTCCTATCGCAACCTGCAAACGTTCAAAAAACAACCTCAGATCTTAAAGAATTTTTTGCCATTAACGCTCCCTCGGTCGACGATCCCTTCACTGTATGGAACGCCCATAAGGTGTATATTAGGGGCCTGCTCATACAAATGAGCGCCAGATATAGGAAACAACAGTCCAAAAAACTGGGTGACCTATTGGGAGAAATTGACCGTTTAGACGCTAGTAATAAACAAACACCCACTAATCAACTGAAAGAGGATCTATTTAGGGTAAGACACGAACTGAGAGCGCACCTGGTGGCACAACAGGAACACCAGCTCCGCTCACTAAAAGCCAGCAGCTACAGGTATGGTAATAAAGCAGGAAAGACCCTAGCCAACCAATTAAAAGAAAAAATAGCTACACAAAAAATATCAGACATTCTGAACCCCAAGACTAATACCAAAGCCATGAACCCCAAAGATATTGCAGACGCGTTTAGTGACTACTACGAAAGTCTATACAACCTAAACCAGGACAGGGACACCCCCCAACCGACCTCTGACTTGATAGCAGAATTCCTGAACTCAGTCGACCTTCCGACAATCCCTCAAACAGACCTTGACAATCTCAATAGCCCAGTGACACAACAAGAAATAGGAAACATAATCAAAAAACTGACCCGCAACAAAGCTCCAGGCCCAGATGGTTACTCCTCGGAGTACTATCAACTATTCAATAACATCCTATCACCACACTTACAGAAAATATTCGATAAGGCAACATTCTCGGCCAGCTTCCCCCCCGACATGCTAACAGCCACAATCATAACCTTACCGAAACCGGGGAAAGAACCCAATAAACCGCAGAATTTCAGACCTATCTCACTTTTAAACGTGGACGTAAAAATATACGCCAAGTTGCTAGCACAAAGACTGACAAACATACTACCAAAACTGATCAATTACGATCAGGTTGGTTTCGTGTCGGGCCGACAAACCACAGATGCCACAAGGAGAATGATAAACCTCATTAACATTGTTGAAAAGAAAAGGGAGCCTTCTCTGCTCCTTACGTTGGACGCAGAGAAGGCTTTCGATCGAGTGCACTGGGGATACCTGGGGAAAGTACTGGAAAAGTTCGGCTTTCTTGGCCCGATACGGAACGCAATACTAGCCCTATATTCCTCCCCATCAGCCTATGTGTATACAGAAGGTATGTTCTCTAAACAGTTCCTTATTACCAATGGCACAAGGCAAGGCTGCCCTATGTCACCACTAATATTTGCACTAGTGATGGAACCATTAGCAGAAAAAATAAGATCAGATCACAACATACAGGGTATAAGGTCCCAAGGTCGCCAACACAAAATCTCACTATTTGCAGACGAAGTGATTTTATCACTGTCCAACCCAGCAACATCACTCCCTGCAGCCTACAAGGTTCTCCAAGAGTTTGGAAGAGCATCTTAGTACAAAATAAATGAGACCAAGTCCAACATACTAGGAATAGCACTACCAAAAACTTTAGAAAACGAGCTGAAGACATCTCTCCCATTCCCATGGACCTCCGGCTCCATTACGTACCTGGGGGTTCAACTTTCCTATCCCATTGCTAACTTATACCAAGACAACTATCTTCCTCTGATCGATAACTGTCAGAAGGATCTCCAGAAAATACAGAAACACTACTTATCCTGGTCAGGTAGACTAGCGGCATACAAAATGTTGATAATGCCCAAAATCCTGTACGTATTCAGAACCCTACCTATACATCCCCCCAACTCCTTCTTCACCATGATGCAAAAGCAACTTTCTAGTTTTGTGTGGGGGGGCAGGAGAGCGCGTTGCTCCCCCCTCATACAAACAAGACATAAGAAGGCGGGTGGTATGGGACTTCCCGTCCTGAGAGACTACCACACAGCAGTGGTTCTAGATCAGGTCAAACATTGGTTCTCAAGACCAATAGTGAAACCCTGGTGCCAACTAGAATTGGCATGTTTCAAATCCCTGTCACCCATATCGTTTCTAATAGCCTCAACCATACACGACACCACCTTACTAACTGACCACCCCACAATACATACAGCAGGCAAAGCATGGCTAAACACCAGAACGGACGGTAGTATCCAATACCCGACAACCAATATACCCATTCCAATAGAATCTATCCCATGGTTAATCCCCAATATGACCTTGAAGACCTGGCAAGAGCATGGAATAATAAATATAGAAGACATCCTGCAGGAGGGGAAAATGTTAACATTCGCAGACATCAGACAGAGATTCCAGATACCACAAATGGAGTATTTCATGTACACACAAATGGCGTCGCTATACAACAGTATTAAAATATCGCATATTCCCACTATTGAAAAAATTTGGCCATTTATTAATTCGTGCAACCCAAAAACAAAAGGAATATCGAGTATATACAACTCACTAAATGGCAAAGACGAATTTCACAAATATACCCCATTGCTGAAATGGGAAACAGAACTGGGGAAAGTGTACTCAGAAACTGATTGGGTGAACGCTATCAAATGTAACTACAAATACTCCAGATGTGCCAATTATGAAGAACTTAATCAAAAATTATTGTTGAGATGGTACTTTACTCCCTACGTAGTCGCAAAATTCTCAAAGGACAACTCCAACCTATGCTGGAGAAAGTGTGGCCAAGTAGGTACATTGGTCCATGTAGTTTGGTCCTGCCCCCGCCTTAAACCCTTTTGGCACAAAATATTTCTTCTCCTATCTCGAGTGATATCAGTACAAGTCCCGCCTAGCGTAGATCTTGCGATCCTGGGCATGCACTTATCCAAATTTCATGGATCTAAAAGATCCATTATATCTCATATCCTCCTAGCCGCCAAAACAACGATAGTTCACAAATGGAAGACAGACGAGATTCCTTCTGTAGCCGAAGTATCAGCTAGAGTAAATGTCATTGCAGCATACGAAAAAATTATTGCCAGCAGAGAGGGCAAAATACCACTGTTCTTGACAAACTGGTCACCCTGGACCACATATTCATCGGTGCAGCGGGGGCCCACATTACCAGGGCCCGCACTGGACTGATGCACTCTCTTTCTTTACCTTTATACTCAACTCTATACCTTTTACATCACCTAGTATCCTTTATACCTTCCAATATCACCAATCCCAGGTACCAATCTCAGTAGTTAACCCCCTGTTAGTAGGAATGTAGGTAACTACCCGTAACAGTAGGAACCCTGCTTAATTCCAGTTGGAAATCGCAAGTAAGACATGGCTTGTAAGGTTTGCATAGTTGAGTCACGATTACAGTTTGAATCAATAAAAGCGAGAGGGGGGGGCGGTGGGCACCCGGCACAGAGTATCCCCGAAGGGGTGTCGGGGGCCTAGCTTCCCCTCCCAATGCACATGAGGCATGGACATGGGAAGCAGATCAAGCCCCAGAGTGGTAACCTCAATAGTTGGCGTAATGTTTATTATGTAATTCAATACTGAATACGCGTTGTAACTGTTTGTAACATTCCAAGTATTTATAAGAGATTGTACCTGTGATGCACTGTACCTTGTTAAAATTTTTCAATAAAAATCTATTTAAATAAAAATAATGGGAAATGCAGACATAAAACAAAAATTTAATTGGGTTTCTATTCCAAACATATAGTACTGTGCAAACGTTTTAGGCAGGTGTGGAAAATGCTGTCAATGAATAATGCTTTCAGAAATAGAAGTATTAATAGTTTAGTTTTATCAATTAACAAAATGGAAAGTAAATAAACAATAAAAATCTTTGCCTTCAAAACCGCAACAATTCTTGTGTACAAAGTGTGAAAATATAAGAATTGATGATGGTTTGACGCTAAGGGATAATCACATCAAATATTGATTTGATTTAGATTTTTCTTCTGTTCACTTACTTTGTATTTTGTAAATTGATAAAAATAAACAATTAAAGTATAATTTTTTGAAAGCATTCCTACTTTACAGCATTTCTTCACACCTGCCTAAAATTTTTGCACTGCACTGTACATTAGGGATGAGCTTTCTGTTCGGGGCGAACATGGGTTTGACTCGAACATTGGCTGCAGTGTTGCCAACTGCCAGTATTTTTACTAACAGCCAGTAAAAAATGGGCACTTTTCTCCTGCCAGTAAATGCCAGTGAAAGAAAAAGGTTGCCAGTAAAAAATATGTCTGTGACGTTTGGCCGAGACCATCCGAGTGCCTGCTACAGTGTGTTCAGACTGTGCAGTGTGTCGCATAAAGTCATGGTGCAAGGGAATGGAGCAGCCGGAGCCTCATGTGCAGGTCTGTGAAGCGGGAGGAAGGTAAGCCGGGAGTGAACTGAAGGGGACCACCTGGCATGGAGAGACAGGAGGGGACGTGTCATGTTCATGAGGTGCAATTATCATCTGTGCTGCTGCACACTGCTGTCAGTGTCACTGTGAATTTAATTGCATGTGTGTGCCGCCCATTCTAATTTCTTGCCCTCACGATTCCTGTCCCTGAGCTACTTATTTACTATTTCGAAAATAAAATAAGTAATATGTTTTTGCCTTAAAGCGGGATTCCGTGGACCTATCTTTTTTTTTTTTTGTTCTCATTGTTTTCGTCTAAGCCACTAACTGTAGCACTCACCTGTTGCTGCTTCTTCATCCCCGGATCGCCGATTTAGTCCTTTAATCCAACTTATAAAAATCTGCCCCGGGCGTTTCCATTTTGCTTGTGGGCATTTGAAACCCACAAGCAATTACTTCCGGGATGGGGCGAATGCTATGCTCCCAGCATTGACCGCTCGATCCCGCGCATGGTCAGTTATCTGAGCGAGCAGCGCCATCCCATTTCCGGTTGCCATCACAACGGGCGGTGTTGTCGAAAGTTCCCGCCCCGTTGTGATGGCAACCAAACATCTCTCGAGATTTCTGGATGACGGCGTCCCCCACTGCTTCATGGGAATATTGTGACACACAGCTCCCGGGGGTCATTGCGCAGCAAAAACCACGCCTACTCCCACGGGAGGAAAGACCGGAAGTCATTCTAAGAATGACTAATAAAAGGTAACAAATGCTTATTTTATTTTTTTAATGCTCGTTTGTGCATCTAGTTTAAAATGTCTATTTAATAAGATATAGATTGAATTTTGAGAACCAAACCGCTTTAATATCTACCTTTAAATCACTTTGCTATTTGTATATTGTACTTGTTTGTAGCCTAAATACTAAAATTTGCACTTAAAACTGTAGTTTTGTAACTTTTAAATATGCCAGTAAAAACTTGACTGTGCCAGTAAATTTTGGGTGTTGTGTCAGTAAATTTCAATGTGGTAGATTGGCAACACTGATTGGCTGTTCGCCCGTTCGTCGAAAACTGAACATTATGGGGCGTTCGTGCCAAATTTGGGTGCGCAGTGCATTGCTGTATGATGATTGGCCAGAGCATGCACCATGACCTGCATGCTTTGGCCAATCACAGCGCCTTCAGCTAAGAGAGCCATAATTGGCCAAAGGCAGGGTGCATTTTGCCAATCATGGCTCAGGGGGACTAGTGTCATTAAGAGGGGGACTAGTGTCAGTGAGAGAGTGTCATTGAGATTGAGCAGGCAGGCAGATTATTCAGTTAGCTGCAGTGTATTTAACCACTTGCTTACTGGGCACTTAAACACCCTTCCTGCCCAGACCAATTTTCAGCTTTCGGTGCTCTCACATTTTGACTGACAATTACTCAGTCATGCAACACTGAACCCAAATGAATTTTTTGTCCTTTTTTCCCCACAAATAGAGCTTTCTTTTGGTGGTATTTGATCACCTCTGGGTTTTTTATTTTTTGCGCTATAAATGAAAAAAGACCGAAAATTTTGAAAAAAAAACGCATTTTTCTTTGTTTCTGTGATAAAATTTAGCAAATTATTAATTTTTCTTCATAAATTTTGGCCACAATTTATACTACCACATATCTTTGGTAAAAATAATCCAAATTAGTGGATATTATTTGGTCTTTGTGAAAGTTACAGACTCTACAAACTGTGGTGCGAATTATACAAAATTGATCACATCTGATATACTGGTGGCCTATCTCATTTCTTGTGACCCGAACAAGCCAGGAAAGTTCAAATACCCCCCAAATTACCCCTTTTATGAAAGTAGACATTCCAAGGTATTTAGTAAGAGGCATGGTGAGCTTTTTGATGTTGTCATTTTTTTCCCACGATTCTTTGCAAAATGAATTATTTTTTTTTTTTTTTTTTTTTTTTTCCACAAAATTGTCATTCTAATAGGTTATTTCTCTCACATGGCATCCGTATACCACAAATGACACCCCAAAATAAATTCTGCTACTCCTCCTGAGTATTACGATACCACATGTGTGGGACTTTTCCACAGCCTGCCTCCTGCCTGAGGAGGCAGAGCGGCGCTGACAGATGATCTCATATGTTTGCATAAGCAAACATATGAGATCATCTCTCATTGGACAGCCAGATCTCGCTGTAAACGGCCGCTGTGATTGGCCGTTTACAGCGATCTGTGACCGGCTGTGTCCGACGGACACGGCCGGCACAGAACTTCCCTGATGCGCGCTCTCAGGAGCACGCATTAGGGAAGTAAACAGCAGGATGTCCAGGGACGTCCTCCCGGCAGGGAGCGTCCGCGTTGCAGCCGTCTTTCGGCTATAGCGCGGGCGCGTAGTGGTTAACTGCTTCCCGACCGCCTCACACCTCACCGTGGCAGAAGGGCACGTACAGGCAGAATCACGTACCTGTATGTTGCCCTTTAAGAGGTGGGGTGACGGGAGCTTCTTGAGCGCGATCGCGGGTCCCAGCGGACTCGATGGCGGGAATACTCGCGATCGTCTCACGGAGAGGAAGAATGGGGAAATGCTGATGTAAACAAGCATTTCCCCGTTCTGCCTAGTGACACTGTCACTGATCACAGCTCCCTCTAATCGGTAATCAGTGTCGTGTCACACATAGGCCACCCCCCCTATAGTTAGAATTACTCCCTATGACACACTTAACCCCTAAGCGCCACCTATTGGTTAACCCCTTCACTGCCAGCCACATTTACACAGTAATCAATGCATTTTTAATTGCACCAATTTTCAGCTTTCGGTGCTCTCACACTTTGACTGACAATTACTCAGTCATGCAACACTGAACCCAAATGAATTTTTTGTCCTTTTTTCCCCACAAATAGAGCTTTCTTTTGGTGGTATTTGATCACCTCTGGGTTTTTTATTTTTTTGCGCTATAAATGAAAAAAGAACGAAAATTTTGAAAAAAAAAAACGCATTTTTCTTTGTTTCTGTGATAAAATTTAGCAAATTATAAATTTTTCTTCATAAATTTTGGCCACAATTTATACTGCCACATATCTTTGGTAAAAATAATCCAAAT
>CM053030.1:95654634-95689525 GCA_028564925.1 Lithobates sylvaticus | reverse complement strand
AAAAGATATTTATGTTGCTTGCAGATTTACTTTCCTATAATGGTATAAACTGAAGTCTACGAAATCCATTATAAGTCTGTGAAACCATCTGCTTACTGCTCAGTAACTGTCATGTCTTGTTTTAATAAATACAAAAAAAACACTTAGCAGTAGTTTGGTGGGCTTTAATGTGTTGATTTTTTTTCACAATTACCTTGAAAATGTGCAATGTTTAGCAGCTGCTTATTTAATCTAGTGATATGTTACATAAAATGACAGCGTGTGTCGTACCGTGCATTTGCCACAGGCAGCAAGTATTGATGATTACTATATCATAGTTAACTGTACGGAGCAGTTATACAGAAGGAACCACCTATGTAATAAATCATTTTTATGCTTTTGCTTGTAATTTGTAAATAATTAACTGCATAAAGTAATGCAGAAATATGCTCATAATGAAATATTGATAAAAACAATGGTCTGTGCAGTCATTTCTTACATGTTTATAAAGGAAGGGTGTAAGAAAATGTAATTGCAGTTGGAGGTGTATTACTGAGCATAAAGGCATTAATAACTGGAAATATCCAATGATGCTGAATATGTAGGTGGCACTGTGGATGAATATACTCCATGTTAGTAATTTGGTACCCCAACCCTTTACTGTCTTCTGTTCAGTTACACCAATAATTAGCTTTAAGTGGAAATACTGTATGAATTGCATTTAAAGTATATGTGAGGGGAAAAAAAAATATGTACTAGTATCTATTTCTGTATTGCAAATACTTTTCTCTATGTTTTATCCCTTTAAAGATGCTGCAGAAACACCTTTTGGCCTTTTAACCCTGGCAGCAATGCATTTAGCTCTTATATTGCTTGCGTAGACTGGCACTAAAATAAAAAAAAAGTCCACCCTTGCTAAAATGCTGCATTAAATTAAAAAAAAAACTTGGGGGAAAAGAATGATTTACACACCTTTCCACTGGCTGCTGCCCATATCATCATCCTCTGTGCCAAAAACAATTATGCTGCATACACATGAGCGGAATTTCCATCAGAAAAATCTTGGATGTTTTTTCCGATGGAATTCCGCTCAAGCTTGGCTTGCATACACACGGTCACACAAAAGTTTGCTGAACTTTCAACCGTCAAGAACGCAGTGACGTACACCACTACGACGAGCCGAGAAAATTAAGTTCAATGCTTTCGAGCATGCGTTGAATTGTTTCCGAGCATGTGTAGGAATTTTGCACGTCGGAATTGGTACATTGGAATTTCCGATCGGAACTTTTTCTGACCAAAAAATTGAGAACATGCTCTCAATCTTTTGCTCGCTGGAATAGCAACAGCAAAAGTCTGATGGAGCATACACACGGTTGCATTTTCAGACCAATAGCTCTCATTACAAAATATCTGTTGATCAAGTCAGAAATTCGGAACTGTCATGCTCTGTGCACACTCCCTGTGTTATCGCAAGAAAACCTCCCAGTTCTTATCTTGGACTACAAAACAATTACTCTTTATGGGGTAGAGCTAAGGAGAGAGGGAGGAATTCAGTAATTTAGCAAAGCACAATTGGACAGGGCTGACACCATTCCTTGCTATTTCAGACCAGAAAAAAAGGTACACATCTTCTAGCAAGATTTGGGTTACTCAACTTTCCCCAGGATCGTGTCGATGGAGTTCGGGCATGGAGTTCACCAGAGCTTCACAGGTTGCCACTGGAGTCCTCTTCCACTCCTCCATGATGACATCACGGAGCTGGTGGATGTTAGAGACCTTGCGCTCCTCCACCTTCTATTTGAGGATGCCCCACAGAAGCTAAATAGGGTTTAGGTCTGGGGACATGCTTGGCAAGTCCATCACCTTTATCCTCAGCTCCTTTAACAAGGCAGTGGATGTCTTGGAGGTGTGTTTGGAGTCATTATTATGTTGGAATAATGCCCTGCGGCCCAGTCTCCGAAGGGTGGGGATCGTGCTCTATTTCAGTATGTCACAGTACATGTTGGTATTCATGGTTCCCTCAATGAACTGTAGCTCCCCAGTTCAGCAGCACTCATGAAGCCCAAGACCATGACACTCCCACCACCGTGCTTGACTGTAGGCAAGACACACTTGTCTTTATACTCCTCACCTGGTTGCCGCCACACACACTTGGCACCATCTGAACCAAATAAGTTTATCTTGGTCTCATCAGACCACATGACATGGTTCCAGTAATCAATGTCCGTAATCTGCTTGTCTTCAGCAAACTGTTTGTGGGCTTTCTTGTGCATCATCTTTAGAAGAGGTTTCCTTCTGGGACGACAGCCATGGAGACCAATTTGATGCAGTGTGCGGCGTATGGTCTGACAGGCTGACCCCCCCACCCCTTCAACCTCTGCAGCAATGCTGGCAGCACTCATACATCTATTTCCCAAAGACAACCTCTGGATATGACGCTGAGCATGTGCACTCAACTTCTTTGGTTGACCGAGTGGAGCAACAATTCTTTTTTTCATATCCTCAGAGAGTTCTTTGTCATGAGCTGCCATTTTGAACTTCCAGTGACCAGTAGGAGAGAGTGAGAGCGTTATCACCAAATTTAACACACCGGCTCCCCATTCACATCTGAGACCTTGTAATACTAAAGAGTCACATGACACCGGGGAGGGAAAATGGCTAATTGGGCCCAATTTGGACATTTCCACTTAGGGGTGTACTCACTTTTGTTGCCAGACATTAATGGCTGTGTGTTGAGTTATTTTGAGGGGGCAGAAAATTTACACTGTTATACAAGCTGTACACTCACTACTTTACATTGTAGCAAAGTGTCGTTTCTTCAGTGTTGTCACATGAAAAGGTATAATAAAATAATTACAAAAATGTGAGGGGTGTAGTCACTCTTGTGAGATACTGTACATTTGGCCAGAGGTCAGGAATGATTTGCAAGGCTCTGTCCTCTATGCTAGAACAAAGATAACATCACATTTTTTTGAGATTTGTCATAGAAGCAAGACAAACATATACACCGATCAGCCATAACATTATGACCACTAACAGATAAAGGAGAATATCTCATTACAATGGCATCTGAAAATTGGTGGGATATATTAGGCAGCAAGTGAACATGTTATCCATGAAGTTGATGTGGCGAAAGCAGAAAAACATGGGCATCACAGTCTGTTGTGTATGGGGCTGTGAAGCCCATGGTGACCCATGTCCACAGCCAAAAGCTTCTACAATGGTCACATGAACATCAGAACTGGACTACGGAGCAATGAAAGAAGGTGGCCTGGTCTGATGAATCACATTGTCTTTTAGATCATGTGGCTGGTCGGGTGCGTGTGCATCACTTACATGGGGAAGAGATGGCACCAGGGTGCGGTATAAGAAGGCAAGTTGGCAGAGGCAGTGTGATGATTTGGGCAATGTTCTGCTGGTAAACCTTGGGTCTTGCTATTCATGTGAATGTTACTTTGGTGTCCATGCCTCAATAGGTTAGCAAAAGGGGACAATACTCAATATTAGGTGCATGCTCTTAGCACAGAAACATCAGCCGTCCATTGACGCATATGTGCAGCATGTGGGCATTAGAGTCCAACCATTTTGCCAACGCATATATGTGTTAAAAGGGCAGCAATGGGTTAAAACAGAATGTACACCGATCAGCCATAACATTATGACCACCCATTGCTGCCCATGCTTTAACCCATTGCTGCCCTTGTAACACATATATGCGTTGGCAAAAGGGTTGGACTCTAATGCCCATATGCTGCACATATGCCTCAATGGACGGCTGATGTTTCTGTGTTAAGAGCGTGCTCTCTGTGTGCTCCGGCACAGAGACCGGTGGGACTGATTCCCCAGTACAACCAATCACCATGCTCACATAATTGCCGATCCTTCCGGTCCGTATACACCCTATTAAAGGGATGCTGGGCTGGGCATAGAAGAGTTAAGCAGGCTCTACTCACACTGTGCGTATCTCACATTGCGGGAACATTTTGGTTTCACCCCCCAACCTACAATAAGGTTTTTAGCTGTTCTGTAAAAATCACATTTATTTGCCAAGAAAGTGAACAAAAAATCAAACAGATTTCTTCATCCAAGATAAACATCACAGACATCGTTGGCTGTCAAAATAACAGAACAGTGTCTGCTTTCTACCTATAAATAGAAACTCCATGTTAGATGGTGTCAGATCCTAGGGCCAGTTCACACCTGAATTGCACAGGAACGCAGTCCACAATTCTTGTGCGATTCGGTGCAGTGTGATTTTCAGCCCATTTATTTGAATCGCACCAAAAGTAGTGCATGCACTCCTTTTAAAAACGCACTGCAACTGAATTACTGTAGTACTATGTGATCCGGGGCAGGCAAACTGATCTGCGTTTGGGTTTTTGTTAGGAATACACTGACACCCACAGCAGATCACACCCCCAGTGCGTTTTAAATGCTGTGTGGGAATCGCATTCTAAAAAGGTTTCTTGCACTGCACTCTGGTGTGAACGGGTGCTTACAAAGGGTTGATGGCGTCACCCTTTGTTGTGTACCAGTGTTTGTCACTGGCTATTCTCCACCAGGCCCAAGCACTTCACAATGGGAGAAGACCATGTGCTCTCCCATACTCAAAAGCACAGAGTTTTGTGACAGCTGCAACAAGTGAGGTACAGTGGTGTGGGAGCATAGAGAAAAAGATTATACATTAGCATGGTAGCTTTGAAGAGACCCTGTCACTTTGCCCTGAATGAGTAAAGTAGCAAAGGGAAAAGGAAGGGGGAACTAATGCACACAACCAAAGTGTAAGCTAAATAAAAATATAAAGAAAAGGGTAGGAGAAGCCGCCAAACATATATCAGTGTTCCCACACAGAAAAAAGTAATTAAATAATAAGAAGTATGTGACGCTAACTAGAGTGTGTAGATAAATTAACACAATTACTCAACCTAAATTAACACAATTAGTCAACCTAAAACATGTATCTAGTGATGTCTAGTGATAATTCTTCAATGTGACATCAAAAAGTAATATACAAGCAAATAATATATTTAAATGAATCCGATATTCCTAACGTGCATCCAATATTCTTAAAGTGCATCCAATATTCTTAAAGTGCATAAAAAGGCATAGAACTGCATAAAAATCTTTTTTTTTTTTTATAAATCGCATATATTTGAAAAAAATCAAATAAAGTGAAAAAGTGGCATAAGTAGAACAAATCGCATTAATTGCAACAGTGAAAAAAACACACTAAATATATAAATAAAAGTGAATAGTCCAAAAAAGTGCAATATAAATCCAACGTCAGCATTCTTCATATATCAGTTCATGCTAAAAATATATGTTTAAAAAAAGGGCATGTGCAAGGAATGATCGGTTTCAGATTCCTCCAATCATCAGCACCAATCTGTGGTGCGCCACGTGATTCCCCCAGCCTCTCACCCCTACGGGTCAAGTCAAGGCTGCAGTCAGATGCAAAACCAGCAATCGACAGATCTCCGATCGTCTCAGCACTAGCAGGTCTCTGATGGAAGGCGTCAGACTTGACAAGCAGGGTGGGGGCATGTAATATAAAAGAATATCTCCATCGTGTAGTAATCCAACCCAATTTTATTAAAACAAAACCTAGTAACTTACAGTAAAATTTCAGACAAACAGCATAGGACAGAGTACTTCCGGTCTCCGCCGCAACCGGAAGTGACGACACCTGACTCCTCCCTGATGTGTTGCGTCACTGCTCACATGATTTCATCAAAGGGTGATGGAGTCAGGTGACAGGTGTCTTTTTATATGGTCCGTTCCATTATCAAAACAACTGAATAGACAATTCGTTTCTCATCACTAAGGAATCCATTAAAAAACATCTTATTGGGGTCTGGATAATGTATTAGATAAGCCTTCCAATAACAAATCCTAGGTAAAATATATATAAATATAAGATTAAAAAATAAACAAATCTCCTATATAAAATCACCATAGGACAGCGCCATCTAGTGGTAGTTGGTCAAATAGACGTCTAGTGGTACATATCTATTATAACATTCCTAAAATACAGTTCATAAAATATAATCCTTGGTCTATGCTTCACATCTACTGCCCTCTTGTGGATGTCTAGCAAAAAGCATTTAGTAATGTCAATATGTAAAAACACAGGAAATTAAGGACATAAATAGTTTTTTTTTTTTTAAAACATATGTAATTTTTTATTTTTAAAACATAGGTAGACTGAACATTTTAACCCTCGAGGTATCCACGTAAAGGACACATAACTGCATAGAGGAGAGGAAAAAAAATAAAAATAAGGATATGTGAATAGCAGACTAATAGTTAGAAATAAAACAGTTTAGATCAAATTCAACTATTGCCCCAGAAGAGTCAAAGTACGTATTTCATGTATCCATTTTGACTCTAATTGGCTTATGTTGATCACCTTATTATCTCCCCATCCAGTAGGGTTTGTATTTTTCAATGCCACATACCACTAGGGAAGAGGGATCTTTATTGTGAAATTTGGCATAATGTCTTGATAGACTATGTTTTACAAAGCCTTTTTTTATGTTTTGGACATGTTCCCTCAATCTTCTCCAGAGTTCTCTTTTCGTTCTGCCAATATATTGAATCCGGCACGGGCATTCTAATAAATAGACCACCCTCTCAGTCCGACATGAAATAAAGTCCTCTATTAAATACTCTTTTTTAGTCACACTGGAGATAAAACTGGATTTCTTTTTCTTGCTTTCTCTAGTGTGGTGACAGGTGTAACAATTTTTGCAAGGGTAATATCCTTTCTAGTTGGGGGATCAAGCACATTCTTTTCTAGATGGTCCCTAAGGGTCGGAGCCCTCCGGTAAATAAATATAGGCTTCTCTGGGAGAATAGTATTGAGGTGGCGTTCTGCTTTAATAATATTCCAATATTTTCTAACAATTCTTTCGACTTGTTTATGTTGGATGTTGAAATTCATAACAAGTGATACAGTGTTATTATTTGCTGTATTTTTCACTGTGTCCTGTATCAACTTTCCTCTATCCAGTGCCGCCACATCTTGGGGCTCCCCTGGCTACAAACGCATGAACCCCTCATTAACTGGCGGACGAAGGAGGTCTCCTTCCCCTCTCACTACTGCACCCAGAACTGCCTTGCTCTCCGCCCTGCTACTTGTTCAGCTCTAGTACCAGTGCCCGAGCACCTTCTTTGACAAACAGCAGGCCGACTGCCTACCACCTCACCGGCCCTACGATTGCCCCATAGACCTCTTACCCGGGGCCGCGGTTCCTTTTGGCCGTATCTTTCCCTATCACCATTAAAAACCGGTACACCTGCTGGTGCGGGCATTTTCTTTGTCGAAAAAAAAGATGGCTCACTGAGGCCCTGTGTCGATTACCGGAGATTAACGCTTCCGGTCAGCACGGGTCTTCTCCAAACTCGACCTCCGTGGGGCTTACAACCTTATAAGGATCAGAGCGGGTGACGAGTGGAAGACCGCTTTCAGATCGAGATTCGGGCACTACGAGTATCTAGTTATGCCGTTTGGACTTTGCAATGCCCCAGCCACGTTCCAGCATCTGGTCAATGATATATTCCGTAGGTACCTAGATGACTTCTTAGTGGTCTATCTCGATGACATTCTCATCTTCTCCGCCACTCCCGAGCTCCACCAGACACACGTCAGACTGGTCCTCACCATCCTTAGGCAACACAAGCTCTACCTCAAAGCAGAAAAGTGTGAATTTGAGAAGACCACCGTACAATTCTTGGGATTTATCATTTCCACCCACGGAGTCGCAATGGACCCACAAAAGGTTCAAGCCATTCAGGACTGGCCGGCCCCCAAGGACAAGAAGGGAGTCCAGAGGTTCATTGGGTTTGCTAACTTTTACAGACGCTTCATCATTGGTTTCTCCTCCATTGTAGCTCCAATCACTCAGTTAACCCACCAACATAATCAGTTCCATTGGTCCCCTGAGGCCCAGGCGGCCTTTACCCAGTTAAAGACCCTGTTCTCCTCTGCCCCAATCCTACGGCATCCGGACCCTGGACTACCCTTCGTGCTGGAGGTGGATGCCTCTGAGACAGCTCTCGGGGCTATCCTCTCTCAGCGGCAGGGCGCCAAGGCCCTCCTTCACCCAGTAGCCTTTGCTTCTCGGAAATTGAGCCCTCAGAGAGGAACTATGATGTGGGAGACAGGGAGCTGTTGGCTATTAAATTTGCCCTTGAAGAATGGCGGTACCTCTTGGAAGGGGCATCTCACCCTGTCATGGTCTGGACCGACCATAGGAACCTGGAATATTTGAGAACAGCCAAACGCCTTCGGCCCAGGCAGGCCAGGTGGGCCCTCTTCTTCTCAAGGTTTAACTTCCTTATTGCATACCGGCCGGGTTCCAAGAATGGGAAGGCAGATGCGCTCTCCCGCATGTTTCTGGACACCCCACGGGAAACGGAACCTAGCACCATTTTATCCCCCCAGAACTTTTGCCTAATCACAGAAGTGGATCTCGTAACTGCCATCAAGTCAGCTACCAGGCGCCGTCCGGTGCCCACCGACCTCTCCCTGGTTGAACATAACGACCTATTTTGGTCCAAGGAGAAAATTTTTGTCCCTCAAGAGACAAGGGCATTGGTTCTCAAAACCTTCCACGACCACAAACTGGCAGGCCACTTCGGGTCCACGAAGACTACTGAACTCGTCTCCCGTTCGTTCTGGTGGCCAGGTTGGAGACGAGATTGCAAGGACTATGTTGCTTCCTGTATTACGTGCCAGCGCAGTAAGGGCCCAAAAGCCAAGTCTTGGGGGCTATTAAGACCACTACCTGTCCCTGAACGTCCATGGGCAGAAATCTCCATGGATTTCATTGTAGAGTTACCCCCTTCAAAGGAATTCACCACCATCTTTGTTGTCATCGACCGGCTCTCTAAGATGGCCCACTTTATACCTTTGGTGGGTACTCCTTCCGCTTCCACCACGGCTGATGTGTTTTTTAAGGAGATTGTAAGGCTGCACGGGGTACCTAAAAGCATCACCTCAGACAGAGGCACGCAGTTCACGTCAAAATTCTGGAAAGAATTGTGCAAATCCTTGGAAATTAAGGTCTGCCTCTCTTCCGCGTATCACCCCCAAAGCAACGGGCAGACAGAGAGGACCAACCAGACCTTAGAACAATACCTCCGATGCTTCTGCTCCGACTCCCAAAGCGACTGGTCAACCTTGCTGCCTTACGCCGAGTTCGCGTACAATAACTCCATCCACTCCGCCACCCAACAGACACCTTTCTGGCAAACTTCGGCTTCCATCCCTCATTTCTCCCTGCATCACCCCCGGAAACCTCAGTCCCGGCAGCCCAGGACCGGGTGAATTCTCTACAAAGTAATTTTCAAAAACTTCAGGAACTAATGCAAAAGGCCCAGGAGGGGTACAGTAAATATTACAACAAGGGGAGGAAGTCGAATCCGGATTTCAAGGTCGGCGAGAAGGTTTGGCTGTCCTCCTCCAATTTGAAGTTACCTGTTCCTTCCCACAAATTGGGGCCGAAGTTCATCGGCCCATTCAAGATAAAAAGGGTCGTGAACCCTGTGGCCTTTGAACTCGAGCTTCCCCAGAGCTATAGGATTCATCCGGTCTTCCACGTCTCCCTACTGAAACCCGTTACTCCCAGTCCTTTCCCTGGCAGGGAAGTACCACCGCCACCACCTATCCTAGTTGAGGGCGAAAGGGAGTTTGAGGTGGAGGAAATCTTGAACTGCAGGAAAATGGGAAGACAACTACAGTACTTAATTAGGTGGAAGGGTTACCCCCCTGAGGACAATTCGTGGGAACCTTCTAGGAATCTGCACGCCCCACGCTTAATTCGGGCCTTTCACCAAGCTCACCCAGAACTGATGGCCAGCTTGGGTGTCCAGAGGCCACCCCTCGGGGGGGGCACTATCAGGAGAGCGGCGCCGGACGGACGGCCCGCTCTCTAGTGCGCATGCGCGGGGGCTCGGCGCTCCGGCGCATGCGCACTCGCGGCTCGGCGGTCCGGCGCCGGCGCATGCGCACTAGCGCCCACCTGGCGGCGGTGACGCGCAATTAGCGTCACTCGGGCGCCTATTTAAAGCGCCCTGACGCACAGGCACCTTGCTGGTCTGTCTCTCCAGCTAAGTGCCTGTGCGTCCTGTGTTTCTGAGATATCCCTGACTTGAACTACTGTTGCCGACCCGGATTGCCTGACTTCCCCTTGATCATCTCCTGTGTTTGACCCCCTGGCTTGCCTTACGGACTTCTCCTGATCATCTCCTGTGTTTGACCCCCTGGCTTGCCTTACGGACTTCTCCTGATCATCTCCTGTGTTTGACCCCCTGGCTTGCCTTACGGACTTCTCCTGATCATCTCCTGTGTTTGACCCCCTGGCTTACGGACTTCCTTGATAATCTCCTGTGTTTGACCCCCTGGCCTGGCTTACGGACTTCCTTGATAATCTCCTGTGTTTGACCCCCTGGCTTACGGACTTCCTTGATAATCCCCTGTGTTTGACCCCCTGGCTTGCCTTACGGACTTCCTTGATATCTCCTGTGCTTGACCCTCTGGCTTGGCCACCCGGGCCAGGTCCTCATCACCTCCAGGTGCCCCGTCAGTTCCTGCTTACATATCGGAGGTGGCCTGTGCCTCCTGGTGCCGTTCGCTCCCTGTTCCATCTCCAGGGGCTTCCTGCGCCGGGTCGCAAGGGTGAACCGCTCTCGGCATCTCGGCCTCGGTAAGTACAGCTCTGACAGTCCTGTATCAACTTTCCTCTATCCAGTGCCGCCACATCTTTTATTCTTTCATCTATAACTTCCGGGCAATACCCTTTTTGCATGAATCTCTCTCCAATTACTTCCGCCTGTTTGATAAAGGTTTCTTTCATTGTACAGTTTTGTCTTATTCTAATTAATTGACCCTTTGGTATGTTATCTAACCATGGCGCATAATGGCAGCTATCCAAAGGCAAATAGCTGTTTCTGTCCACGGGTTTGAAAAAGGTCTGGGTGATAAGTTTTTTCTCTTCTTTCTTAATCAGTAGGTCGAAAAAATGGATCTCCTTAACACTTATATCCCAGGTCAGCTTTATATTTTTATCATTATCATTAACATCAAACAGGAAGTCAGTAAGGCTTTCTCTGTCTCCACTCCAAACAATAATGATATCATCTATATATCGTTTGAATAATAATAGCTGTGGTTGAAAATTCTTGTATAGTGCCTCTTCCTCCCATTCCGATATGTACAGGTTAGCTACGCTCGGTGCATATTTTGCGCCTATTACAATGCCACATATCTGCTTAAAAAAAGTTTTATCATACCAAAGATAATTAGAATCTAAGCTATACCTCAAACAATCCAAAATAATCCTCCGTTGTACACATTTAAGTCACTAAGGCCCCTCATAGCCCACTTAGTAGCTTGGATGGCCTCTTCATGGTTAATAATCGTATAGAGTGACGTAACGTCAGCTGTTGCCATGTAAATAGGTTCTTCGGTTAAAGTAACATCATTTAACAGTTGAATGAGATGTTTGGTGTCCCTAAGATAGGATCTGTTTTTTTTCACCACTGGCTGCAAAAAAACAGTCGATGTATTCACCAATCCTTGCACCAACGGATTGTATTCCATTAACAATGGGTTTTCATGGAGGTTTATTTTTATCCTTATGGATCTTTGGCAAGGTGTAAATCACAGGAATTCTGCATGTATTCGGTTGGAGGTATTTTTCTTCTTTTTTATTTAGTAAACCTTTTTGGGATTCTTTCTGTATCACTCTAGCCAGTTCTTTCCTTTATCTCATTGTAGGGTTACTAGGCAATTTCTGATAGGTCTCTTCATCGCTCAATTGCCTATTCAGTTCCTCTTTGTAGGCATCTTTAGATTGAATGACTATTGCCCATCCCTTATCCGCTTGTCTTATCACAATCTCTTTTCTCGCTTCCAATTTTTTGATCCCATTTTTTATGTCTCCTGGGTCATAGGCCTTCTTTATTTTCAAGTCCTCGAGGTCCTTCAATATTTCTATCCTTCCCCGGAGGGGGGTTAAAAATAGATTTATTATGGAGACCACTAAATAATATACCATTAGTATCAAGGACATTTTTTCTCCTGCCATCTCATGGATTGTTCAACATATATTTCTTTATATGTAGCTTCTAGTGAATTTATTAATGTCCACAAAGTAGCAAAGGGGTTTATTTATCAAAACTGGAGAGTACAAAATCTGGTGCAGCTCTGCATAAAAACCAATCAGCTTCCAGGTTCTATTGTCAAAGCTTAAGTTGAATGAGCTGAAGTTGGAAGCTGATTGGCTACCATGCACAGCTGCACCAAATTTTGCACTCTCCAGTTTTAGTAAATAAACTCCAAAGTCTCTTTAATTTAGACATGAAGACACTTTATAACAGCTTTGTAACAGCTTTACAAACAATTTACAACAGGCAGAGGAAAAAGAAGTGTGAATACTCCAAGGAATCTTATCTCGAGCTGAGTCACAATGAACAAGATCTTTTAATCAGTCAGTCCCAGGGGCTGAACCATTTGTGTCACCTAAATTCTCATGAAAAGCTGAGAGTCTATTGTTAGTGACAGAATCTTTTTTAGATGATAGCAGTGTAGTCAGAGGTCTGAGATCAGGTCATTTCCTGCAATGTTATTTAGTCATAGCAAACTGTTGGGTCCACCAGTTCATCTAGATGCTGTAGTGAAGTATCCTGAGACCTGTGATAAAACAATAGACAAAATAGTAACAAATCATTTGTCAAAAATGTATTACTGCAGCATTATAAAGTAAAATAATTCTATCAATGCATTTGTTTTTTTTTTCTCTTGTAATATTTTGCACCTACTTAAGCCACTTTCACCAGAAGGGCATGAGCAAATTGGTTTTCAGGGAATCGTACTGAATTGCTGTGCAAGCCCATCAACTTGGTGATCTGGTTAAAGGAGTACACAGCTGGCCTCATGTCATTGAACCCTTCACTCTAAGCAGTGTACATGTCTTGCCTCTCATCTGGCATGCAATTGGCATGTGAGTGAGATCCAGAAGTATTTATTTGTGTTCAGAGGGTGCCAACCTATCCCTTTCTGAGATCTCTATGTCTGGCCTGAATGTAGCAGAGATAATCCCTGTCAGGGGCAGCCCATCCATTAAGGGTGCATAGGTGCCACCCCCTCTCTCCAGCCATGTATAGCATGAATCTATCCATGGCCACCTCCACCCCCTATTCAGGCGTCAGGCTCCTTTTAGGGATGCCAGGCGCCCGAATTACTGCGGTGGTTTTTTTTTAAGCACCTGATTAGAGCCATAGGCTCTAATAACCTTCAAAAAAGGTAGACTTGGAGCACAGAGTTTTGCGCTCAGGGCCCACCCAGGTGTGTTAGAAAAGCAAATTAATATTTGCTTTTCTAACACTGAACCACCTCTCCGCCAATCAGGTAGTGCGGGTCTGATACCATCACCTAATTGGCTGAAAGGACAGGCGCTGCAAGACCTAGCAGGAAGCGACACACAGAGAACACAGCTAGCCACTGCCTGACCCACCACCAAGATGGGGTAAGTGCCGGTCAGACTGCAGGCAGGGGGCACTTTGGCAGCATTTGATGGGCACGATGGTGGCATTTTATGGGCACAGTGGCGGCATTTGATGGCACAGTGGCTTCAATTGATGGGCACAGTGGCTGCATTTGATGGCATAGTGGCTGCAATTGATGGCCACAGTGGCTGCATTTGATGGCACAGTGGCGGCAATTGATGGCGCAGTGGCTGTGGTTCATGGCACAGAGGCTGCAATTGATAGGCACAGTGGCTGCATTTGATGGGCACAGTGAGGCTGCAATTGATGTTTTTTTTTTCAGTATTTTTCAGTTTCCTAATTATTTTTCAGTTTGTTTGCACCCCCCGAAAAAAATTTTGAGCACCAGCCGCCAATGATCCCTGTAGACAATCTTCATCATATTTTTAAACTCACCAAGTATTTGGCAAGCAGGCAAGCAATATTTTGCCAAAGATGGTGACATTTGTGGTTGAAAGTCAAAAGAAATATTTCTCTCAATTTGCATGGCTTGTAGAAATGATAGCAATAATTTACAATGAGGAAGGAGGAAATTACATCATACAAAAGTGTGATGTGATATCTGGCACCAAGCTGTCAGTAGCAGATCCTTTAAGTCCTGTACGTTATGAGATAGGGCCTCTATTGACCATATCGGATCAATTGGACTGAGCTCCAGAGAGTTTGGAGCCCAAGTCAAGACCTCAAACTCGTTGTGTTTCTCAAACCATTCTTGAACCATTTTTTGCAGTGTAGCAGGGCACATTATCCTGCTAAAAGAGGCCACAGCCATCAGGGAATACTGTTTCCATGAAGGGGTTATACTTGATCAGCAACAATGTTTAAGTAGGTGATACATATAAAAGTAACATTCACCTGAATGGCAGGACCCATGGTTTCTCAGCAGAAAATTTTGCAAAACATCACACTGCCTCCGCCAACTTATCTTCCTCCCGTACTGCATTATGGTGTCATCTCATCCCCACCACATCCACATGATGTAAAAGAAAACATGATTCATCAGACCAGGCCACCTTGTTTCATTGCTCCATGGTCCAGTTCTGATGCTCATGTGCCCATTGTAGGCACTTTTGACTGTGGAGTGGTCAACATAAACACCCTGACTGATCAAACCGTGATGCCCATTTTTTCTGCTCAGGGACAAAATGTTTACTTGCAGCCTAATATATGCTGCCAACTTTCAGATGCCATTGTAATGAGATAATCAATGTTATTCACTTAGGCTGTCAGTGTTCATAAAATTGTGGCTGATCGGTGTACATAAGTATGACTTTTAACTGAGATCCCTTGACAATGATTTTTGTCCAGAGTGTTCGTTAAAGTAGTAATAAACCCTCAGAATTTATGTTTTAATTTAACACCATGAGCTCAATAAAAAAATAAGCATTCCCAGTAAACTATTTGTTAACATTTTTACCCCAGCAATTATGCCCCGTACACACGTTCGGACTTTCCAATGGAAAATGTGCGATTGGAGCTTGTTGTCGGAAATTCCGACCGTGTGTAGGCTCCATCGGACAGTTTCCATCGGAATTTCCGTTGCACAAAATTTGAGATCTGGTTCTCAAATTTCCTACAACAAAATCCGTTTGCGCAAATTACGATCGTGTGTACACAATTCTGACGCACAAAGTGCCACGCATGCTCGGAATCAAGCAGAAGAGCAGCACTGGCTATTGAACTTAATTTTTCTAGGCTTGTCATACGTGTTGTACGTCACCGCGTTCTTGACGTTCAGAATTTCTGACCAACTTTGTGTGTATGCAAGACAAGTTTGAGTCAACATCTGTCATAAAAAATCCATGGGATTTTGTTGTCGGAATGTCCGATCGTGTGTACAGGGCATAACAGTTTAGAACTTTCAATGCTGCTGGCTCCTGCTATCTCAGTGCTGTCCTCTGAAGTTACGTTCTTCACAGTAAAAAGTTAACAGTGGACAGTGCAGTCTCCAGTCAGTCTGATAGCTGAGAGGAGGTAGGGGCAGGGGAGACCCTTGTACGCCTAGGCTGTGGGGCTGTGTGTTTCTGTTGATGTACACTGTGTAGTGATACACAACTCTAGTCTCCTGATTATCTGTGTACATGTCCCCTGTCAGGATTGGTGGTTACCAGCTCTCCTCTCCTCATGCTGTGACAGCACGTGAGGAAAGTACTGTTGATAACTGGCAAGTCTGTTTACACTGTGGTCAGTTGTGATTGGACACAGCTGATCACATGGTAAAGGACCACTGTGATTGGCCCTTTACCATGATCTGTGATCCGTTGTGTCCGAAGGATACCACCATTTGTGATCAGCTGAGTCCAAAGGATACAGAGATCACAGAAATCACGCCAGATGTGTGCCCCAGGGGGTGCTCAAAGGGATTGGTTCCGAGTGGACGTCCATGGATGCCCTCCCTGAACAAGAGAACCGCACTGTAGCCATCTTTCAGCTGTAGCACGGTAAGGAAGGGGTTAATATCACTTTAAAGTAAAACCAAACCCTCCTATTCTTTTCAGCCAAGGAGGCTGCCATCTTAACCTCTTTTTGATCTGCAGTTGGCAGGGTTCTGCAAATGTAATCAGTTAAGACACCAGCCATTTGATGGTATGATAGTTTGGTTAAAAGCACAAGAAATGTGACAGTTAGCATTCCTGGAATCCCAGCATGCCAGGAATGTAACTTTTTTGAAACCGTTAAATTTGTATGTTTAGTTCTGCTCTAAATAAACATGTTTATGTAGTGACAATTAGACATGTGCACTGCTGCAAAAATGTGTTTGTTTTCATTTTTGTTTCATTAGAATTTTTTTTTTTTTTTGTAATTCGTTATGATCCCAATTCGTAAATTTGAAAATTTGAACATTTGTAAATTCGTAAATTAGAAAATTCGGAAATTTGAAAATAAGAAAAAAAAATCAGAAAATTCTAAAGAATAACTAACTAACTAACTAACTAACTAACTAACTAACTAACTAACTAACTAACTAACTAACTAACTAACTAACTAACTTACTAACTTACTAACTACCTAACTAACTAACTAACTAACTAACTAACTAACTATCTAATAATAACTAAGTATTAAATTATAGGTATTGGAATTTCCTTTCAAATTTGTCTGTTATGCCGTGTACACGAAACAGTCCGATGGGAGCTTTACATCTAATTTTCCGACCGTGTGTATGCCCATCCATCTTTTTCTGTCGACATTTCCGACGGACTTTGGATTGAGAGCCTGTTCTTAATTTTTCCGACGGAAAACCTTTCTATCAGATTTTTTGATAGTGTTTAGTGTTCCGACACGCAAAATTCCGACGCATGCTCGGAAACAATTCAACGCATGCTTGGAAGCATTAAACTTCCTTTTTATAGTGCTGTCGAACGTGTTTTATGCCGTGGTGTTATTGACCGTCAGAATTTGGTGTGACCGTGTGTAGGCAAGACAGTTTGAGCAAAATTCCGTCGGAAAACCATCAGAGCTTTTTCCGATGAGAATTCCATTCATGTGTACGCGGCATTAGGGAACGTAATGAATAAGAATTTATCCGAAGTTACAAATTATCTGAAATAACGAATGCTGCATCTAACAAATGGAGCGGAACAAATTAATAACAATAATAATAATAATAAAACATTTTTTATTATTGTTATTTATTATTAATAATTTGTTACAATCCATTTGTTTTGATACGTTATTAATTCTTTCAGATAATTCGTAATTTCGGATACATTTTCTATTCGTTGCGTTCACTAACAGCCAAATTTGAAAGAAAATTACAATACCTATAATTTAATAGTTAGTAATAGTTAAGCTATTATTAGTTAGTTATTATTTCAGATTTTCAAATTTTCGGGTATTCAGATTTTCGATTTTCGAATCTACGAATTAACGAATTGTTGAATTTACGAATTTACAAATTTTCAAATTTATGAATTTATTAATTTTTGAATATTCAAATTTACAAATATTTGGAAAAATTTGTTAAACGGGTTTTGGTTAATTCAGATATTTCCATACTAACGATTTGTCGAAATGCATTAAAAAACTAATTTGGAACAAAACTAATTGCACATGTCTAGTGACAATATGACTAGTGGATGGAAACATAACGCATCAGGAAAAACTTTTAAAAATGTGTCATATGCTGAAGATTCTCTGGTGGCTTTTACTCTTCAATGTAGCAAAGAGCAGAGTTTTCTTTTTAAATATATGTTATTATATTATTATTATTAAGCAGGATTTATATAGTGCCAACAGTTTGCGCAACTCTTTACAATGTAGAGCGGGGACAGTACAATTACAATACAGTTCAAAACAGAAGGAAAAAAAGGGCCCTGCTCGTGTAGCTTACAATCTAAAGGGAGGGGGAGGTGGTACAATAGGTAATAGCTGCTGGGGGGGGGGGGGGGTAATCTGATGGACGTGGCTTGGGTATGGTTCTTAGGTGGAGGTGGGATAGGCTTCCCTGAATAAATTAGTTTTCAGGGATCGCCTAAAGCCAGACAGGTTAGGGGCTGACCGGACATACTGGGGCACAGAGTTCCAGAGGGTGGGAGAGGCCCTGGAGAAGTCCTGGAGGTGAGCATGGGAGGAGGTAACAAGGGGGCTAGAGAGCAGGAGGTCTTGGGAGGAGCGGAGAGGACGATTCGGGCGATATCTGCAGATGAGATTGATGATGTAGCTGGGGGCAATGTTGTGCATGGACTTGTATGTTGTGGTTAGTAATTAGAATTTTATACAGTGGGTAGTGATAGCCAGTGAAGTGATTGGCAGAGAGGAACAGCAGTGGCAGATCAGTTAGTAAGGTGTATTAGTCTAGCAGCAGCATTCATAATAGACTGAAGAGGGGATAGCTTGTGTAAGGGTGTAATATGTGTAATATGTTCACTTTACACAACTCAATTGACTTCAGAGGATGATCAGCTGCTCTGGGCCCTCAGGGCATGCTCTCATTAGGAGACGAGACCATTGCCCGCTTGTAGGCTCTGATGAAAGGGGTACTCCCCTGAAACGCGTCAGCCATTCACTAGAGGAACCATCAGGTCCTCCCGGTGTTCAAGAATCGAGATTGAAAGTTCATAGCAGTGGACGTGTGCATCCATCCATGTTTTTGCCTGTACCGTGTACTCGTTTGTGAGTAGTAACTTTGCTGTTTTTATATATTTTAATAAAGCCTTTTTAGTGGTAATGCACAAAGGTCAGTGCGCCCTTCTGTTTCTCTTGTTTCCGTAGTGTTGTGAACACCCATTGTTTAAAGGAGGGCTGCAAGATTTTGGACATTACCTTGAGGAATTATACTTATATACTTTTTTATGAACCAAGAGACTAGACACCAGAGCGCAGGAGAATTTGTCGTGTGCATGCTCTCATTAGAGCATCGTAGAGTGCTGTGTTGAACCAAGCCAAGCTTTATAAATATCCTATAGACGGGATCAATGTGCTGCTTATTCTTTATTGTTCAGTGCAGTTTCGTGACCATTTCCATGTCCATTTCTTAATTTTAATAAATACCAGTGTGGTCACTATCCCTGCTATGCTGTCATGCAGACTTCTTGAACACAATTAAAACTCTTTGATTTTATTTGACACTTAAAAACATTTCCATATCTGCAGCTCAACTGTGTAATTAGCTGTTTACCTGGAGTTTAGCTTTAAGTGAATTGTTTATCAGCTTACACCACTCAGAACAGAAAGGTAAAGGAGATCTATGATCACAGCATACACTTTAATATTTTAACATCGCCATTGTGACACCAATACAAACCAATAAAGGCTTACTTGAAAATCAAATTTCATGTTCTGCCTGTCTGCTGGCCATCTCTCCACAATTTCTTGGATTCCCTGCATGCTTTGCAGCTCCTCCTCTGCTGTTTACTTTCCACATCTAAGGACTACATATCCCATGGTACTCTTCTCTTGCTGCCTACCTGCAAGCAGTGATTTCCGTTCTGGTTCTGCCTCCTGAAACTGCTACTCTCAGCTCCTCTGTAGCTCAGAAGGCAGGCTCTGTGAAATGTGTGACACAACCATGGGCATCCGCAGGTAGGGGCAAGGGGGTCAAGTGCCCCCCCTGGAATCAGGGATCGGATCTTAAATTTAGCCCAGTTGCGTCGCTATCGGGGTGCGGGCAGCCCACATCTGGGTGCCACCCGCCAGTGGGGTGACACCATCAAGGTGGTGTCAAGCCCCCCCATCAGTGTAGTGTGACTTCGGCTCTTTTACCTGCTAAGTTCGGCAGAGAACTCGGTGGCGCTGTGACAGAAGAAAAGCGAGCTGAGGGCTGTCAGAGGTTTCCCCCGCTCGTCCCCCCTTTCTCCTGTCAGGGAGAAGAGATGGCGGCTCTCACCAGGTTCCCCTCCCAGCTTCCTGCCCGCACCGTTCCTTTACTATTGGCCATAACTGAGGGCCAATCAAAAGAGGCTAGGAGATGAGAACATCATGGGACATGTAGTCCCAAAGATTAATGGCCCCATTTTTCACAGGGAGGAGGCTACAGCTCGATCAAGAGAGAGATTGAGAGACTGAAGCCTGAAAAAAGCTGAGGGAGAGAGTGCTACAGGACAAAGAACGAGTAGTGTGCTGGGCGGAAGCCAGAGAGAGAGCCACGCTGCCCAGCACCACCAGAGAGAGAAAGACTGAGCCACTACCAGGGTACATACATGCTACACTACTGACCAGTAAGGATGGGCCCGGTGTTCGATTCGAACCCATGTTCGAATCGAGCACCGGGCGTTCGCTCGCTCGGCGAGCCCAGAACTATTGGGGCCGCTCGCATCAAATTCGTGTGATGTGAGCGGCCCCGCAATGCATTGCGGCCCGCGCAGTGCAATGCTGGCTGATGATTGGCCAAGCATGCACTGTGACCCCGCATGCTTGGCCAATCACAGCGCCGGCAGCGAGGAGAGCCATAATTGGCTACAGCAGGATGCCTGTAGCCAATATAGCTCAGGGGCTTTAGTACACGCCCCACGGTATCAGGGGCTTTAGTACACGCCCCACGGTATAAGAGGCCGCCGCGCCGGAGGCCTCGCATATTCTGTTTCAGTCAGTGTCAGTGTGCTGCTGACAATATGTGCTCTATTTCTGGGGATATGTGTGTGCGTGCTGTTAGAACAGCATTGCAGTATCACATCTGGAGGGTGTCTATAGGTGGCCTGTGAAGGGGGGCAGGTTTCCTGTGCTTAGAACTTTCCCTGCAAAAAAGTGTCATTTTTGCAGGAAAAAAGCTATTTAAAAGCACTCGCGGCTAATGAATTGATGGCTCCTGTAACACAGAGAACTGTCATTCATTAATAAAAAACAAAAAAAAAGCGTGGGGTTCCCCCCAAATTCAATAACCAGGCCCTTCAGGTCTGGGATGGATATTAAGGGGAACCCTAGCCAAAAAAAATGGCGTGGGGTCCCCCTCAAAATCCATACCAGACCCTTATCCGAGCACGCAACCTGGCAGGCCGCAGGAAAAGAGGGGGGGACGAGAGCGCCCCCCCTCCCACCTGAACCGTACCAGGCCACATGCCCTCAACATTGGGAGGATGCTTTGGGGGTCTAAGACCCCCAAAGCACCTTGTCCCCATGTTGATGAGGACAAGGGCCTCTTCCCCACAACCGTGCCCGGTGGTTGTGGGGGTCTGCGAGCGGGGGGCTTATCGGAATCTGGAAGCCCCCTTTAACAAGGGGACCCCCAGATCCCCCCCCCCCTGTGTGAAATGGTAAGGGCCTACCATTTCACCAAAAAAGTGGCAAAAATTGTAAAAATGACAGGAGACAGTCTTTGACAATTCCTTTATTAAAATCTTCTTTCTTCTTTCTTCATCCTTCGGTTTCTTCATCTTCTCCTTCCGTCATCTTCTTCCATCTTCTTCTTCCATTTTCTTCTTCCTCCGATCCGCTTCTTCTTGCGCTGGTCTTCTCGTCCTTCTCGTCCGGCATCTTCTTCCGTCAGCGTCGGCGTCGGTGTCTCTGTCTCTTCTTGGGCCGATCTGCGCAATGGGAGGCTCCCGCTGTGTGAGGCTCCGCTCCGTCTGACAGGTCTTTTATAATGGAGGGCACCTGGTGACCCCGCCCCCTCTGACGCACGGGGACGTCATGGGGAATTCCATGATGGCTTTCCCCATGACGTCAGAGGGGGCGGGGTCACCAGGTGCCCTCCGTTTTAAAAGACCTGTCAGACGGAGCGGAGCCTCACACAGCGGGAGCCTCCCATTGCGCGGAGCGGCCCAAGAAGACACCGACGCCGACGGAAGAAGATGCCGGACGAGAAGACCAGCGCAAGAACAAGCGGATCGGAGGAAGAAGAAGATGGAAGAAGATGACGGAAGGAGAAGATGAAGAAACCGAAGGATGAAGAAAGAAGAAAGAAGATTTTAATAAAGGAATTGTCAAAGACCGTCTCCTGTCATTTTTTTTACCATTTTTGCCACTTTTTTGGTGAAATGGTAGGGGTACTTTTGTACCCCCTTACCATTTCACACGGGGGGGGGGGCGGGATCTGGGGGTCCCCTTGTTAAAGGGGCGCTTCCAGATTCCGATAAGCCCCCCACCCACAGACCCCCACAACCAATGGCCAGGGTTGTGGGGAAGAGGCCCTTGTCCTCATCAACATGGGGACAAGGTGCTTTAGGGGTCTTAGACCCCCAAAGCATCCTCCCAATGTTGAGGGCATGTGGCCTGGTACAGTTCAGGTGGGAGGGGGGCGCTCTCGTCCCCCCTCTTTTCCTGCGGCCTGCCAGGTTGCGTGCTCAGATAAGGGTCTGGTATGGATTTTGAGGGGGACCCCACGCCATTTTTTTTGGCTAGGGTTCCCCTTAAAATCCATACCAGACCTCAAGGGTCTGGTATGGATTTTGAGGGGGACCCTACACCATTTTTTTTTTTTTTGGCTGGGGTTCCCCTTAATATCCATCCCAGACCTGAAGGGCCTGGTTATTGAATTTGGGGGGGACCCCTACGCTTTTTATTTTTCATTTTTTTTATTTTTTATCAATGACTTTTTTTTTATGAATGAGTTTCAATGAATGACTGTTCTCTGTATTACGGGAGCCGTCAATTAACATTAGCCGCGAGTGATTTTAAATAGCTTTTTTACTTTCAAAAATGACAGTTCTAAACACGGGAAACATGCGCCCCTTTACATGCATACTATACACACCCCCCAGGTACGAAATTTAAAGGAATATTACACTTTTATTGTTTCAATTTAAGCATTATTAAAATCACTGCTCCTGAAAAAACGGCCGTTTTTAAAAAAAAAAATTTGCATTGATACATGTCCCCTGGGGCAGGACCCAGGTCCCCAAACACTTTTTATGACATTAACATGCATATTAGCCTTTAAAATTAGCACTTTTAATTTTGAACGTTCGCATCCATTATAACTAATAGGGTTCTAAAGCTCGCACGGACTTTAGGTCCGTTCGCGGGTTCTGGTGCGAGCAGAACGGGGGGGGGTGTTCGGCTCATCCCTACTGACCAGAGTCGCCCCCGGGGAACCCAGAGTGAGCGATCATCCAGCCGGAGGGATCACTGCTGTAGTTTTGCTGGGTCTGGTAAGAGGGCCTGTTGGCCATTATCCATTACTTATCCTAGGGACTGTACTGCATCTGCAGTCTCTGACCATGATAATGTGATAATGACATTGTCGAAAAGAGGCTGTGCATGGGTGACCCTAAAATGATGCCCCCCCCCTAAAAAAAGTTCTGAGGACGCCCATGGACACAACAGCATAGCTCCCAACTGTCCCTGATTTCTTTTGACACAGAACTGAAGGAAGTAAATGTGTTCACAAAAGTACAAACTTTAAGACTTCAAATTAACATGAGTAGGCTAGAAAAAATGTAAAAACAGTAGATGCTGCTCCAGGTTGGTCCATACAAAGAAAGCCCCGTGTTAGTGCATGAATACTGAATAATCGAATGTTTGTCAACCAGCCAATACTTGCAGCTTGTCGTTAGTCATTCAGTTGGTAAATACACTACATCACAGAAAAATCCTCTTACACATTTTATGCACATGTGGGCAGGGCCAACTCGACTAATGCACGATGGGCCTTTTTGCTCTCTCTCACTCTTCTCCTTCCTCAGGACTCTTCTGTGTACATGCTTGCTAATGCCCAGGACCAGGTAGGGCCACATTCACATGATATTAACATTATGGTGGTACCTCAAATCAGAAGTGAGCTTTACACCACAGTGTCTCTGTATCATAACCTGAAGCTGTCATGCAGGCGTATCCCAGTCCCACGATACATATACCTGCTCAGGTTGCAACATTTTTAAGGATACATCACAGAGCAGTGTCCCCTTCCACCAGTCCAGCTTGACTCTGCTAGCTCTCTCCCAGTGACGGAACAGGGTCCAGCCAGGCACCAGTTCAGACTCCATGCATGTGCATAATTAACTTTTTTCTCTCCTGTACTGTATGTGGCTAGGTCCCTAAAGTCTCTGCCACATGGGTCCAGTCCTGATTGCTGAGACACCTATTGCTTCTTTTACTATGCATGAGACCCATCACCCCTGCCAGTACCACTCTCCTGCTGTCTGTCTGTCATATTACCTTTATCTTGTACTCAATGACTCTAGCAATGGCATGTCACCACTTCACCCCATGTGTGCATTACAGGCCCTGTTCTTCCATGCGCCCTTACCATCATGCACCCCTTTAAGTAACCTAAGATCAGGCATGACAAAGTTTCAAAAGCTTTACTGGAAACTCTCAGCATCATAGTTCCAAAGTAAAGTGCACAGTCTTTCCACTAATCCCTAGCTCAGGCTTGTGGTTGCCCCAGCGTACCTGCACAGACAAGAGTCCATACACAGCAGAGTTCACAGTGGAAAATCTCCAGAGCTGGTGTTTTTTAGGAAGGACTGCAGGCCCCAGCAATCATCCTACATGTGAAAGGTTCCTGGAGGCAGACAAGGCTCTCTTTGGTAGCCGCAGCTGCTCTGTGATGTGGTTGGAGTCCTACTGTGTCCTGTTTTTGTCTTTTCTCCCATGCAGAATGTCTGTCTGGACAGAGCCCTTCCCCCTTTGAGTATCACCATGGGGAGAAAGGTAGAGCTCAGTAGAAAGTGGGGGAAACAGGTTACCCTGTTACACTCCCAGCTGGAGCAGTAGCTGTCTCACTAATGAGCATTTCAACCTGCTTACACACACAGCTCTAGATCATAGACATAAATGTAAAATTAATTTTAAGGCATATGTCCATGGGCTTTGGACTTTTGACAATGGTAACAGTTTGACATCAGTTTAAGATGTTTCTGAGATCATCCTACATTCATTGACAGATGTATCTGACTTGTAGCTGACCTCCTTCTGACCTGTGTTTGACTTCCTTCAGTCAGGTTTTGCATTACCAAGAATGTGAACAATAGCCCGTCAAAACAGGCCCTTACTGTCAAAAATGTTATAGAGATACCCAGCACACATTGCTAGGTTTATAATCTCCATATTTTTAAATTTCTCAGATTAAAACTTCAGCAATCATTAAGTGTAAAATCCATCACATAGCACTCACAATCCTGGAAGTCAAGAGGTGAGGAACAATGGAATTGTAAAACTTAAATGTGTAATCACTTATATCTATCTAGTAGTTTAATGATGGCTTGCTGATATTCTGGAGATGCTCCTAAAGCCCCATACACACGCGCGGATTATCCGAGGACCAGGTCCGTCGGATCATGTCCGTCGTACTTTGTCCGATGTTGGTTTTGCGTTGGTTTTGTTGGACAAAGTTGTCGGAAAATCCGATCATTCTGAACGTGGTGACGTTTGTTGCCTACGACGGGACTACGTAGAGGCTAGTAGCCAATAGCTTTGGTCTTGTAATGTGATCTGAGCATGCGTAGCACTTTGTCCGTCGGAATTCGCTACACACGATCGGATTTGGTGTGATCGGACTTTGTTGTCCAAAAATCTATCCAGCAGAAGATAGGACTTTGTCCGTCAGACAATCCGATGGAAACTGTCCGATGGTGCCTACACACGGTCGGAATTTCCGACAACATTGTCTGATAGGACAGAATCCATCGGAAAATCCGACCGTGTGTATGGGGCTTAAGTCTGGGCGTCCTCACTTCTCCAGGGGTGTGTAATGTGTCTTCCTGTTCAGTTGAAGCTACTTTTACTGTCATATTTGTTTTCTTATGTGAAAAAGAAATTCTAACAATTGCACTATAGTTCATTTCATTTTAACTAAAATTTGACAAGTAGATGGAAATTTTAAGTGGAAAACATTAAAGGCTAAGTTCACTTTTTCCCTAAAATCCAGCTTCCCTATGTACCAATATACCATTACCATGTACCTCGGTTGCAGAAAAATAAAAGGTTTCCAGCTGACCTAATTCTGATACACCTTTCACCCATCAACTATGTTTGCACTGCATCCCTGGCATCTCTCCACGTGGCTTCCCTAGCATCTCTGCAGATGGACTCAGGCCGTATGCTAAACTCCCTGGGGCCGCATGCAGCCCATGGGACACCCCTGATGTAGTGCAAAGGCCTTCCTGATTGGTTACAGAGTGATTGGATAGATGGTGTGTCCCCTTATTATATCATTTTGGTAAATATAAAAGAAGATAAAGAGATTGTACATTCAGATTGTATAGTGTATGGCCATATTTATCACCAAAAGCTACCTAGTTGCACTTTCAGTATCATTAATTGTTAACGGCACACCAAACACACAAGCAAACACATATTTTGTAACATGAAAAAAACAGGTGACAAATGTAGCAAAACGCGCAGGAATGTGTAACTCGCACGACTCCAAAATGTCACCATGAGCTCCTTTGCCATGTGTAGCACAACCCATTGAAGTCAACGGGCTGCCCTATGTGTGTCACAGGAAAAACAAGCCAAAAAACATGTGCTCCCACTACTCTAGGTTTTAATGGGGCCTGAAAGTGAAATTGATGCCTTTACACAAGAACAATAAAGCTCCACTCACACCTGTGTGTTTCCATATGTATGGCATACCACACAAAAAACAACCTGCACATTGAGCATTGGCAGAGCCTCTTAAAACCTCCTCTGCAAGCACATGTGGCAGGGTGGCAACAGAGAAAAGTAATTTTGACAGACAGAGATAGAGCATTTTCATCCCCTAACAGGATGTGCTCAAAAAAGGAACGTGGGAAGATTAATATTTGAATTAAAATTATAGATTTAAAGTGCCATTAAATCCAGACTATGACAAATTCTCATTACATGTTATATAACAGACTGTTCATGCTCACAAGGCCATTAAAGCATTTGATTGGGGTTGAGTAAAATATACCTGGTCGATCCTCTCTTCAGGTGTCCCTCCCACCTTCTCTTTGTGCTCACTACAGGCTGAGATTTTGTAGACCAGCTGGTGTCCTCTATGGAGCAAGCTCAGTTTCAGTTCTCTTTTCCCTTATCCTCTGTGTGCAGCCTACATGAGTATAGAGTCACACATACACAGTGGTAAATGACACTCCCTTCCCTCCCTTCTCCTCCACATCCTCCTATTGCTAAACACTTTGGGGGCGGGATATAGTATACTGATTGATTACATTCACAAAAACGCTTAGTTTCAATATAAATCAGTATTTAATATACCTAATATAATTGCTAATATCTGTAAAGCATGCACCAGTCGAAGACATCACATGGGGCAGTGCCATCAGGGGATGTAACCAGGTGGCTCCGCCCCTTGCCTATTTAAGGACTGTCAGACGGCAGGGCAGGCAGTCGGCAGAGAGCCTTCATCATGGGCAGAGCTTTTTTTTTCTTTTTTCGGGTCCAGCGGTGTGGTGAGTGTCATGAGTGACAAAAGATCTACATTGGGGTACATTGTTTTTTAATTTTTAATAAAGGGATTGTCAAAAACTGTGTGCTTTTATTTTGACACTTTTCTTGGTGAATAAGTAGTACAATGTACCCCAAACTCATTTACATGGGGAGGCCGGGACCCCTACAACCACCGCCCAGGGTTGTAGGGAAGAGGCCCTTGTCCCCATTAACATAGGGATAAGGTGCTTTGCGGTGGGTGAGCCCCCCACCCCAAAGCAACCCCCCCATTTCTAGAGCATGTGGCCTGGTATGGTTCAGGAGTGGGGGCACTCGCTCGCCCCTCCCTTACCTGACCTTCCAGGCTATATGCTCAGATAAGGGTCTGGTATGGATTGTAGGGGGGCCTCATGCTTTTTTGTTTTTTTTATTTTGACGTAGGGGTTCCCCTCTAAAAGCTAAGGGTCTGGTATGAATTTTGGGGGAACCCCACGCCATTTTTTGAGAAAGTCTTGTCATGGGGTTCCCCTTAAAATCTGTACCAAAGCCAAAGGGCCTGATATGGATTGGGGGGGACCCCTACGTCAGTTTTTTTACCTTTTTTGTTTTGCCAGCAATGTTTTTTTTTTCATTCAGCTGTCAGCGGTGATGACACAGCTGTTGTTAAGGATGGCCGGCTTCCTGGCTCGCTCCTTAACAACCAGCTATTCACTGTGTCCTGATTGGGCAAAGCCTTGCACCTGACCAGCAGTCAGGTGTATTGCTTCAGCCAATCAGGACGGGTGGGCGTTCGAGTGCTCAGCCCAAACCATTCGCCCATTCATAGTGACTGGCACAGCACCTAGCAGGGATGGCCAGACACAGACTCACACTGTAGAGAGCATACATCAGCAGAAAGCTCCTAAAGATCTTTCCTTGCAGATGCCATACAACAAGAAAAGATCATGTGACCACACAACAACCTTCAGGAATTGGGTACTTTAGAGGATTTAAAAAACAAAAGAAAACTAAATACAGTGCCATGATATATATATATATATATATATATATATATATATATATATATATATATATATATATATATATATATATATATGATTTATGTGAAATAATTATGGCAATTAACTGTTTAATGTCACTTTTAAAAGATTGAAAGCAAATTCTGATTGCATTAAAAAGTTAATGTGATTTTAGTGGTTGTGTTTACATAAACTTGAAATACCCCAAACATGGTCTTCATATAAGATATCACGTGTCTCTGGCACTGCCATCTCAGCTGTGACTTTGGGCTAGTGTGTGCCAAATCTCAGGAACAGAGCATAGAATATATATGAGTATACTTGGCAGTTACATGTTTTAAGATTGACAGGTGTACTTTAAATCCACTTTATAGAAAACGCTAGATCCCACGCCTTCATTTTATAAATTCAGTGTATTTACATTCAATGAGTTCACTGAATAAATAACAGAAAGACATTGCAAGAAAATATAATTAGTGCATTGCCAAGATAGCAGTTGGCCAATTTATTTTCAAAGAAGCAAATCATCAGTTATTAGTAACTGCATTAGCATTATCAAGCTCTTGATAGTGGCTTCATTATTAATAATGAAATCATTTATCTGATATCCTTGACTTACTGACACTAGTTGGAGAAATATTCTTTATCAAATTACTGAAAAGCTATAATAAGAATGTTTACTAAGCTTATTGCCATGCATTTGATTTTTTTCTGTTCAGAATGTCACCCCATCTTTTGTCAGATAACATAGTAAGAATTAAATCTGGTGCAAAACATTATTTAAATTGGCAAGTATACATATTAAGAGGACAGATGAGGACAGATTGCATGGCTGAAGATCTTGCACCTTCACTTTCAAGTCAAATTATTTTGGTTCCTTTACTCTCGACTAGTAGTATATTCTACTGCCTTCTCATAGGCTTGTTTTAGGTTATTCCCTAGTCTATCCTCATATCCTTTATAGGAGGCTAGGGAGGTGTGATCAACGGACGTTCCAAAAGCCAAGTCAACTGGATGTCTGGTCTCTCTTCTAAACATTAGCCTGTAGGGGGAGTATCCAGTGGCTTCATTCATTGTGCTATTACATAGTTACAGTTAGTCTGGCTGAAAAAAGACACAAGTCCATTTAGTTCAACCAATAGAAGAAAAATAAATAAATAAATATATATATATATATATATATATATATATATATATATATATATATATATATATATATATATATTTTTTTTTTTAAACAACAATCATATGTATACAATCCTTTACCCACAGTTGATCCAGGGGAATGAAAAAAAAAAACAATAAAGCATGATCCAATTTGCTCCAGCAGGGGCAAAAATTATTTTCTGATCCCCCAAGAGGCAATCAGATATTCCCTGAATCAACTTTGCCTATAAATATAAGTATCCAGTTATATTATGTGTATCTAGGAAATAATCCAGGCCTTTCTTAAACCAATCTACTGAGCTGGCCAGAGCCAGCTCTTGAGGGAGTCTATTCCACATTTTCACAGCTTTTACTGTGAAGAAGCCTTTTTCATATTTGGAGATGAGGTCTCTTTTTCTCCAGACGTAAATAATGCTCCCTTGTCCTCTGTGATGTCCTTAAAGTGAATAACTCAACACTCACTTTATGGACGGGACATGGCATGTTTGCCATTTAAGTAGGGCGGGGAAGGGTAAGAACCTCTGTCTGTGCTGCCATTGTGAATCATCAAACTAAATCATATAAAATCATATAAACAATAATTGCAAATGCCCAAATCCAAAACAAATACACTGGTATTGTTTCATAATTTTTACTGAATCATCAATTATGGCAGTTAGATGTTCCATTATACGTATGTCTGCTATAATAGAGAGGGTTTGTGGAAGTGTGTGTAGGGGGGGGGGGGGGGGGTAGAGAGCCAAAGCCTGGGAATAGCTCGTTTAGCAGCTATTAATATAAAGGACATCAATCTCTGTTTAGTTTTGGGGATACCTGGAAAAGGGAGACCAAATATATAATGCATAGGATTTAAAGTGACTTTTAGCAACTTTTCCAGAAGTGTTTGGATCTGGACCCAGAACTGATTAACTGAGGGGCAATCCCAGAAGATATGAAAATGTGAGCCCACCGCATTATTACATCTCCAACATTGTTTTGAGATTGTCGAGTTACAAGCATGTAAGAGTTCTGGGGTTCTGTACCAAAATAGTAGGATAGTAAGATAGTAGGATTTTATACGTAGTTTCCTTATGAGTCACACAGCGGGAAATTTTGAAGGTGGACTCCCAGACACTTCCCCAATCCAGCAAGGAGATGTCACGCTGAAGTATCTGGGACCATTTCCTCATGTAATGGTGACTGTCCACTGTTAAGGGACTTCATGCAAGATTTTATAAATGGTGGATATTATTGGGGTTCATAGGGGCCCCTGGCACATAGCATTTCAAAATCCGATGTTTTTTCCAGGGATAGGGAAGGGGATCTGGTGGAGAAGAAATGTCTGATCTGCAAGTAGGAATTACTGTTTTGTTTTTTTTAATTAATGAAAGTGTATTTCTTCCAACAAAATTGCATTTAAAAGGCCGCTGCGCAAATAAAGTGTGACATAAAATATTGCAACGACCGCCATTTTATTCGCTAGGGTCTCTGTAAAAAAAAATATATATATATATATAAAATGTTTGGGGGTTCAAAGTAATTTTTTAGCAAAAAAATACTGATTTTAACTTGTAAGCAACAAGTGCCAGAAAAAGGCTTAGGCATGAAGGAGTTGAAGTAGAACTATAGGCAGAATACCCCTAACCCTTTACTTACTGTCCAATAGCCAAACAGGAGAAGAGAGGAAAGTCCTGCAAATTAAGGGAATTCTTTGTGGAAGCCTAGGTCACCAGAACTTTTACTTACACTTTCAATGATAGTGGTAAACAGGGCAAATACAGTGCCTTGCGAAAGTATTCGGCCCCCTTGAACTTTTCAACCTTTTGCCACATTTCAGGCTTCAAACATAAAGATATACAAATTTAAATTTTTTGTGAAGAATCACCAACAAGTGGGGCACAATTGTGAAGTGGAATGAAATCTATTGGATTGTTGAAACTTTTTTAACTAATAAAAAAATGAAAAGTGGGGCGTGCAAAATTATTCAGCCCCCTTGCGTTAATACTTTGTAGAGCCACCTTTTGCTGCGATTACAGCTGCAAGTCGCTTGGGGTATGTCTCTATCAGTTTTGCACATCGAGAGACTGAAATTCTTGCCCATTCTTTCTTGCAAAACAGCTCGAGCTCAGTGAGGTTGGATGGAGAGCGTTTGTGAACAGCAGTTTTCAGCTCTTTCCAGAGATTCTCGATTGGATTCAGGTCTGGGCTTTGACTTGGCCATTCTAACACCTGGATACGTTTATTTGTGAACCATTCCTTTGTAAATTTTTCTGTATGTTTGGGATCATTGTCTTGTTCGAAGATAAATCTCCGTCCCAGTTTCAGGTCTTTTGCAGACTCCAACAAGTTTTCATCCAGAATGGTCCTGTATTTGGCTGCATCCATCTTCCCCTCAATTTTAACCATCTTCCCTGTCCCTGCTGAAGAAAAGCAGGCCCAAACCATGATGCTGCCACCACCATGTTTGACAGTGGGGATGGTGTGTTGAGGGTGATGAGCTGTGTTGCTTTTACGCCAAACATATCGTTTTGCATTGTGTCCAAAAAGTTTGATTTTGGTTTCATCGGACCAGAGCACCTTCTTCCACATGTTTGGCGTGTCTCCCAGGTGGCTTGTGGCAAACTTTAGACGAGACTTTTTATGGATATCTTTGAGAAATGGCTTTCTTCTTGCCACTCTTCCATAAAGGCCAGATTTGTGCAGTGTACGACTGATTGTTGTCCTATGGACAGACTCTCCCACCTCAGCTGTAGTTCTCTGCAGTTCATCCAGAGTGATCATGGGCCTCTTGGCTGCATCTCTGATCAGTCTTCTCCTTGTCTGAGCTGAAAGTTTAGAGGGACAACCAGGTCTTGGTAGATTTGCATTGGTCTGATACTCCTTCCATTTCAAAATGATTGCTTGCACAGTGCTCCTTGGGATGTTTAAAGCTTGGGAAATCTTTTTGTATCCAAATCTGGCTTTAAACTTCTCCACAACAGTATTACGGACCTGCCTGGTGTGTTCCTTGGTCTTCATGATGCTCTCTGCGCTTTCAACAGAACCCTGAGACTATCACAGAGCAGGTGCATTTATACAGAGACTTGATTACACACAGGTGGATTCTATTTATCACCATCAGTCATTTAGGACAACATTGGATCATTCAGAGATCCTCGCTGAACTTCTGGAGTGAGTTTGCTGCAATAAAAGTAAGGGGCTGAATAATTTTGCACGCACCACTTTTCAGTTTTTTATTTGCTAAAAAAGTTTAAAATATCCAATAGTTTTCGTTCCACTTCACAATTGTGTCCCACTTGTTGGTGATTCTTCACAAAAAATTCAAATGTTATATCTTTATGTTTGAAGCCTGAAATGTGGCAAAAGGTTGAAAAGTTCAAGGGGGCCAAATACTTTTGCAAGGCACTGTAGAGAGGTGAATCTCCTTAATGGGGACACAGACAGCAAAAAAAACCTGACAAGCCCTCTAATCCCTCTGCACTCTGTCCAAAACAAAAAAAAAAGTGTTGCCTTTGGTTATATTTGAAGTTCTTATTAATATTCATTTATATTTTTAAAACAAGGGGAAATCAGTTTTAAAGGGCCACTCAATATGAAATACAAATGGCCATAGATAACTTCACTTTCCTTTTAGCAGTCTACTAGGCTAAGGGGAGACTGCATCAAGAAGATCACTGATTCACCACTTTGTGCTCATTTTATGAAAGCTAAGCATACCAATGTAATACAGGGCTTTAAAGGTGTAACCTTTCAACAAATTACCACCAAAATTTATTTAAATATATTTTATTATTACATATATTCAAACAAACATTAAGGTAAAAATACCATAATAAAATCACTAAAATTTTGCATCCTTAACACAAAAATAACCAACTTTTTATAGAGGCCAAACCATAACCCCCATTTAATGTATACCGTCATATTCATATTATTTCAAGCTCAAACAACTAGGACTTGTAGTACATAACAATTTATTATTGGTCAGTTTGTTGTGGATATGGCCCCCTTCAACATATTTTACTCATTGCTTCTTCAAGAACAGGGTGAAAAGATGGAAAATGCTGATATTCACAATCGGATCCCTAAAGTGTCACTAAACCCACATCATAAAATACTATCAATAAATGGTGTATTACATGCAGTTCATACTCACTCTGTCACTATAAGATTTGTTTTCTGTATTTTGCAACAAAAAAAATGGTGAATCCTTCTGCTCTCTGGCCTGACATTCTGTTCATTCATGTCCTCAATTCAGCTAGGGATTTTGCAGCTGTGGTGGCAACTCTGTGCATGCTCAGTTTTCAGTGAGTTTCTATGCTGAACATTTCTTCCCTATCACATCTGAGCTGCCCATGTGACTGTAGAGTAACACATGTGGACGTATACACAGTGGTAAATGACAGCCCACTCCCTCCCTCCTTCACGCCCACTAACCAACTAAACACAGTGGGGGATATTACATGTAGATTAATGGAAGCTTCACCTCCCTCTTATTCTAAGACACAGGCTAGAGAGCATGTGACTGGCAGAATTCCACTCACACCATGTTATTTCCACAAAAATAGTAAAGATTTAATTTTAAATATATATTTGTATGCCAATTTAAAGCAGTTTGTTGATATTATCTATTTATTTTTACTGTGTATTCCAAAGACTGTTTTCTTTGTTTGAACATGTGACCAGCATCAGAGGACTAGAAGCTCCTCCTGCCACTGTTTCCCTGCAGACAGGCTGGGAAAGATCTGGGTCATGGCACAGCTAAATATTGATTAGGAAAAAGGTACTTAGATGTTTGTTTCTTTAAAATAATTACATTGCCATCATCCAGAGATAAAAGGGACAATAAAAATTAAACAATGTATGTTTAGTATCACATTAATGTCCATATATTGGCATAGGGTACTAGAACTACCCCCTCCCCAAGGACCACCAGTGAAGTAGAATTCAGAGGCAACCATTGATGTAACAGAACTGATATCCTGGACTGTGGGTATATAAAAGAATCGCTGGTATATGATAGTGCAGAAATTGCTATTCAGTCCATGTACTTATCCAAAAAATTACTCAGAATGCCACAGCCTACACATATATCTAGAGGTGTCTTCTCACAATGGGAGTGTAAAAAGACTGCAGTGATCCTCAAACTGGCCAGGAATGGGGAGAACACATCTAAAAGTTCTAACCCTTCCCTGCCAGTTCAGTTTCACGTTATTGTTGAAATGTATTTATATTGTTTAAAAACAAGGGGAAATCGTTTTTTAATGGGCCACTCAATATGAAAAAAATGGCTATAAATAACTGCGGATTCATTTTAGCAGTCTGCTAGGCTAAGGGGTGAATGCATTAGGGAGATCGCTGATTCATCACTTTGGGATCTTTGTGTAAATTTGTGTGATCTACAGAGAATAATGCTGTTTAGTAAAACTAACCACATTATAATGCATCATGTGGTTTTATGCAGT
>CM053030.1:95615032-95654146 GCA_028564925.1 Lithobates sylvaticus | reverse complement strand
TCAATCCTGCCCGGGAAAGGACTAGGAGTAACAGGCTTCAGGAGGGAAGCGTGGAAGACAGGGTGTATCCTGTATGAATCCGGCAGAGAGAGTTCAAAAGCCACAGGATTGATTTTCCGTTTTATTTTGAAAGGGCCGATGAATTTAGGTCCTAATTTCCGTGTGGGGACAGCTAACTTGAGGTTCACCGAGGATAACCATACTTCGTCTCCTATTTCAAAATCCGGGTTCTCCTTTCTTCCCCGATTAAAGTATTTTTCATACCCCTCCTGGGCTTTCTGCATGGCTTCTTGTATCTTTTGGAAGTTCTGTTGAAGGGACCGTACTCGGTCCTGGACAGCCGGAACGGCAATTTCAGGAAGGAACCCTGGTAGGAAGGAAGGATGGAATCCGTAGTTGGCCCAAAAGGGCGTTTGATTGGTGGCGGTATGGACCGCGTTGTTATAAGCAAATTCTGCAAATGGTAGAAGACTGGACCATTCGTCCTGGGAATCTGAGCAAAAGCAACGAAGATACTGCTCCAATGACTGATTCGTCCTCTCTGTTTGACCGTTACTTTGAGGATGATAGGCCGAAGAGAGGCAAATTTTAATCTCCAGGGTCTTGCATAACTCTTGCCAGAACTTAGAAGTGAACTGGGGACCCCTATCCGAGGTAATAGTTGCAGGTAAACCGTGGAGTCGGACAATTTCTTTGAGAAAGATATCGGCTGTAGCAGAAGCAGACGGGGTGCCGGTAACTGGAAGAAAATGTGCCATTTTTGACAGTCGGTCTACTACGACCATTATTGTAGTGAATCCCTCTGAGGAAGGTAGTTCCACGATAAAGTCCATTGCTATCTCCGCCCATGGACGCTCAGGGATGGACAAGGGTCTCAGCAGGCCCCAGGCTTTAGAGTTGGTCCCCTTGTTCCGTTGACAAACTACACAAGATGACACATAATCCCGACAGTCTTGTCTCCACCCAGGCCACCAAAAGGAACGAGACACTAGCTCCGTTGTTTTACGAACCCCAAAATGTCCTGCAAGTTTGAGATCATGCAGAGTCCTGAGTGTCAAGGGTCTTACTTCAGTAGGAACAAATACCTTTCCCTGGAACCAGTGTAATCCGTCATGCATCTCCATTGGAGGAGTTCCTTGATTAGAAGGTTGCCCAGATGCTGCCTTAATAGCGGGAATCAGATCAGGTTGCAAAATTAGAGAGAGAAAATTCTGTGATGGAAGAATGGTACTGGGTTCAGTTTCTTGGGGTGTTTCATGGAACATCCTGGAGAGAGCGTCTGCCTTCCCATTTTTCGAGCCGGGTCTGTACGAGATATGGAAATTAAACCTAGCAAAGAAAAGAGCCCATCGGGCCTGCCTAGGCTTTAGGCGTTTGGCTGTCCTGAGGTATTCCAAATTTCGGTGGTCGGTCCAAATCATAATTGGATGAGAAGCCCCTTCCAGGAGGTACCTCCACTCCTCCAAGGCAAACTTGATGGCCAGTAATTCTCTATCTCCCACATCGTAGTTCCTCTCTGGAGGACTTAACTTCCGGGATGCGAAAGCCACAGGATGTAGAAGAGCCTTGGGACCTAGTCTTTGGGACAGGATAGCTCCCGTCGCCGTCTCTGATGCATCCACCTCCAGCACAAAGGGTAAGGCTGGATTTGCATGCATCAGGATGGGAGCTGACGAAAACAACTTTTTTAATGTGTCGAAGGCCCCTTGAGCCTCCGGGGACCAATGGAATTGGGTGCCTTGATGAGTCAATTTGGTGATGGGTGCCACTATGGAAGAAAAGCCAACAATGAATCTTCGGTAGAAGTTTGCGAAACCGATGAATCGCTGTACCCCTTTCTTGTTTACCGGAGCGGGCCATTCTAGTATGGCTTTAACCTTTTGTGGGTCCATGGAGACCCCATTTGTAGAAATGATGAACCCCAGGAACTGCACTGTAGTTTTCTCGAATTCGCACTTCTCAGCTTTGAGGTACAAACTGTGACTCCGAAGAATGGAAAGAACTTGTTTCACGTGCACTTGGTGAAGTTCCGGGGTGTCTGAGAAGATAAGGATGTCGTCCAAATATACGACAAGAAAGTCATCGAGATGTTTGCGGAAAATATCATTGACCAGGTGCTGGAAAGTTGCTGGTGCGTTACAGAGCCCAAAGGGCATCACCAAGTATTCATAGTGCCCGAATCTGGATCTAAAAGCAGTTTTCCATTCGTCTCCTGCCCTAATTCGGATAAGATTATAGGCCCCACGAAGATCCAACTTGGAGAAGATTCGGGCAGATCTGAAACGCTGGAAAAGTTCTGGGATTAGTGGCAGGGGATACCGGTTTTTAATTGTGATTTTATTTAATTCCCTGTAATCGATGCAAGGCCTCAGGGAGCCATCCCTCTTTCCTACGAAAAAGATGCCAGCTCCAGCTGGTGATGAGGAAGGGCGAATGAACCCCTTTTCCAGATTCTCATCAATGTAGGCCTTGAGGACCTTTAATTCTACTTCGGACAGAGGAAAGATACGACCAAAAGGGATCGCTGATCCAGGGAGTAGGTCGATGGGACAATCATATGCCCGATGGGGCGGCAGACAGTTCGCTTGTTGTTTGTCGAACACATCTCGGAACTCTAGGTAAACTGGGGGTACATGAAGAAGGCTCTCGGGAACCGAAGAAATGGTGGAGCAGGAAGCGGAGGCCTGAATGAAGCAATGCTGAGTGCAGTGAGGAGATGAAAAGGAGACTTCTTTCCTCCCCCAGTTGATCTGTGGTTCGTGGATTTGAAGCCATGGAAGTCCCAAGATGACGGGGAACATAGGAGATGGGATGATGTCGAACTGAATGAGTTCCTGATGGCCAGAGTCAGTGGTGACCCGGATGGGTTGGGTTTCATGGGTGATAAGTCCTGAACGGGGAAGAGAACCATCAGCCAAGTGTACCTGCAAGTTTTGTTTCTTCAGGACCAGAGGTAAGTGTAATTTGGACGCTAATGTGGCGTCAAGGAAGCAGCTGCAGGCACCGGAATCAACGATTGCTGATAGTCGGATCTCCTCTCCCGACAGCTGTAAGGAGACAAAGAGAGCGACATAAGTCTGGGAGAACCCAGAAGACTGATAGTTCATCAGACACGGACGGTAGGACTTACTCGGTCTTATAGGACAGGTACTGAGGAAATGTCCAGAAGCCCCACAATACAGGCAAAGATTCGCCCGTCGCCTACGGAGCCGTTCTTCAGCCGTGAGGGGGGCCCGGACCAACCCCAACTGCATAGGTTCCGTCTCCTGGTTGGCCACGGCTGAAGCCGCAGTGGCGGGTGGAGGCAAGGTAGGTCTGGTGAAAGTCCAGTTGGAGCGGGGGGACTGGAAGCGTTCGGAACGCCTCTCCCGCATGCGCCGGTCCAATTTGGTGGCAGCTTGAATCAGGTCCTCCAGCGTGTCGGGAGTTTCGGATCTTGCCAGTTCATCTTTTAACACTTCGGATAGCCCCTGGCGGTACTGGTATTTGAGGGCCGGTTCGTTCCAACCGGTGTCAGCTGACCACTTTCGAAATTCTACGGTGTAGTCCTCCACCGGTCGGCGCCCCTGAAGTAGGTTATGTAAAGTAGCTTCAGCTGTGGCCCCACGTTGCGGATCATCATAAAGTTGTGCCATACTTTCAAAAAAAGTCTCTACCGCATTCAATGCGGGGTTCCTCTGCTCCATCAAACTATGGGCCCATGCCTGGGGTTCCTCGGCCAGGAGCGAAATGATGAAGCCCACCTTTACAACTTCTGACGAAAAAGTCCTAGGTTGAAGAGCCAAGTAGAGGGAGCAAGCATTCTTGAAGGCCCGGAACTTCTTACGGTCACCCGTAAAGCGTTCAGGGGTAGGGACCCTGGGTTCGGGTGAGGCCATGATTACAGTAGGATTAGTTGATCCAGGAGGAGCGGAGATTCCGCTGGAAGCTGAGGGGGCTGCCAAAGTAGGTGCAGCTAACCCAGAAAGATGCTGCAGGCGACTGTCCACTTGAGTGTACCCTTCTTGCAATTTTTGTACGGCTTCAGTTAAAGCTGAGACTTGTTGGCACAAAGCCTCAAGGGGTGAACGCACTCTGTCGGCCTCAGACATGGCTGGCTTGTACTATCAGGAGAGTACTTACCGAGGCCGAAGTGCCGAGAGTGGTTCACCCTTGCAACTGAGCGCAGTCCGCCCCCTGGAGGTGAGACAGGGGGTGAATGGCACAAAGAGGCACAGGCTACCCAACCGGAAGATGAGGACTGGAGTAGGAGCCAGGTACTGGGATCAGGAATCCGTAGAGAAGCTTCCAGGATACAGGTGCAGGTACAGGTCTGTAGACAGGTAAATCCGGGTCACTAGCAGAGGTTCAGGGCAGGAGACAGTAGACAAATCCGGGTCACAAGCAAGGTTCAAGAGGGCCAGAGGCAGCAAACGGGTAGTCCAGTAAACAGTCCAGGGGTCAAAGAGCAGGAGAAGGCAGCAAGGTCAAAGAGGCAGATCCGAGGTCAAACAGGCAGTCAATCAATCAGGATACCGGAAACAGGAACAGAGTTCAAGCAGGAAGCTGAAGACAAGCCAGCGCTGGACTGATCTGAACCACTTCCTTAAATAGGACCTGTAAGTGGTCATGTGACGCTGTCACGCACTGGGACGCTCAAGCGTGCGCTAGTGCGCATGCGCGTGCGTCGGAGCGCTGAGCCGCGAATGCGCATGCGCCGGAGCGCCGTCCCGTTGCGCGTGCGCACAGGCACCCGGCGCACCGTGTTAACCTGCCTGTTCTCCTGACACACTCAAGGGCACTGATAGGCGGCACTGATGAGGAGACACTGATTGGCAGCATTGATTGGCACTGATAGGCAGCATTGATTGGCACTGATAGGCAGCACTATTGGGCACTGTTTGGGTTGCACTGATAATCAGGACACTGATTAACAGTGCCCTGAATATCAGTGCAGATGACCCCTTTCAAACTAGCTGGTTACCTGCTCTCTCCTCTCCTCACACTGTGACAGCGTGAGGAAAGGAATGCCGATAACCAGCAATCGTGTTTACATTGTGATCAGCTGTGATTGAACATTTTACCCCAATCGATGATGCGTGTGTCCTAGGGACACAGCTAACCGCCGATCGATGCGCAGCGATCCCGTCGGGCCGTCATTTGAATATACAGCAGGCGGGAACCGATTAAAGAGTATGTCGACCCAACATTTCATATTCCTGATATGTGCCTGCTGTAACATGTACTTGTATGAAAAAGTATCCTGGTCTCTTTGTATTGCTTCATTTGTGTGAAACCCCTGGTTTTCCTGCCAGTCCCTCTCCACTTTTATTAAAAACTGACCACACTAAGCAGGAGAACACACAGTGGTCAGTTCTTTAGCTGTGCTGGGAACTCAGCCTGCACTCCTCCAATCATCAGACTTGTCCTGACACCTCCCTGCACAGCCCATCACTGGGAAGATCGGTGTGCTGTTGCTTCCCCTCCCCCAGCTTTAGAATAGTTACTCTGTCACATGGACTTTTGATCAGGAAGAATAGTTATGGAAGCCACCCTGAACAATTCCATGCAGCCAGAGCTGGAGTCCATGCATGTACAAACTAATGCCGCGTACACACGTACGGACTTTTCCCGGCGGACCTAAGTCCAGCGGACAATCCGCTGGACTTTCCAGCTGGGTACGCTGGACTAAAAAGCGAACGGACTTGACCACACACGATCACGCAAAAAGTCCGATGGTTCACGCGATGACGTACAGCACGTACGACGGGACTAGAAAACGAAAAATACTAGAAAAATACTTGCTACTGAGCATGCGTCCTTTTTGGTACGCCGGACCATACTACACACGACCGGATTATCCGCTGGACTGCCAAGTCCAGCGGATAATTTGAAAACAAAACCTGAAACTTTAGTCCGCCGTACTTTGGCCAAAAAAAGTCTGCCGGCGCCCACACACGAGGGGATTATCCGCTGGACTTCGGTCCAGCGGATAATCCCGCGGGATAGTCCCTTCGTGTGTACGCGGCATAAGTGGTTGCAGCAGATCAGATGCACTGAGGTACAACAAATGATAATAAAAACTAGCAAACAATTATTTTATTTTACAAATATGGAAATTTTTTATAGCATTCAGTGCTTCAGCAAACTGAATATTGCATAGTTAGGGTTTACAGTTACTTCAAGGCAAGCATCCAAACCTTTTGGGTTTGCGAAGGGTGCCATCAAATGAAGGCACCCCTGAGACAATGTAACACATATATGTGACATGTGTTTGTGCTGGGAGTCAATTAATAAATAAATTACAGATTAAATAGTTTGCTCAGGGGTTGATCTTGGTTAGTCTTAACAGGATGGTCCGTGTGTTTTACGTAAGAAAAAAAAATGTAGGAAGGTACAAAAAAAAAACAATATTGTTTTAGGGCCTTACTACAGATGCAAACAACAAATAATGTACAAATGTGTGTTATTCTCATGATTTTCAGGAGTAGGAGAATTTTCTTTTTTTCTTTTTTTTTTCGGTGGTGGGCCATTGTAATTGTGCCAAAATATACAGCTAAATTTTAGGAATCTTTTTTTTTAATGTTTTACCACATTGAGCCAAGTTTCCATTGGTATTAAAAAAAAAAAAAGGGACGCTTCATTAAATGCACATATATTTTTGCAGGAAATTTTTTTTTTTTTGCATGAGCCTGCAAAGCATTGCACCCATGATCAGATGTCATCAAAATTAGACAGCTTTATTGATTGACACCACACACTGCACCTTCCACCCTAGGTCCTCCCTCTAATGCGCTTCACCCTTCCGTGCTTAGTCGTAGCAAAAAAATATCTGCCACCTTAAAGAGGTATTCAGCTACAAAAACAGCTGCTGACTTTTAATTATCGGACACTAGGGATGAGCCGAACACCCCCGGGTTCGGTTCGAACCAGAACCTTCGAACGGACCGAAAGTTTGCGCGAATTTTCGAACCCTATACGTTATAATGGACGCGAACGTTCGAAATCAAAAGTGCTAATTACAACGGCCAATATGCATGTTAATGTCATAAAACAGGTTTGGGGACCCGGGTCCTGCCCAGGGGACATATATCAATGCAAAAAGAACTTTTAAAAACTAACGTTTTTTCGGGAGCAGTCATTTTAATGATGCATAAAGTGAAAAAAAAAAAGTGAAATTTTCCTTTAAATATGGTACCTGGGGGGTGTCTAAAGTATGCCTGTGAAGTGGCATGTGTTTCCCGTGTTTAGAACTGTCCTTGCACAAAATGACATTTGTAAAGGAAAAAAAGAAGCCATTTAAAACCACTTGCGGCTTTAGGTTTGATCTTAAGTAGAATCTGAACAGGTACATTATGAAGTGTAGCTCCATCCCAAAAAAATCTATTTTTAAGCTTTTTGGAGAACATAGGGAGGGGTTATCACCCCTGTAACATTTGCTGTCTTTGCACATCTGTTCAGAACATGTCACCTCACTTTCCGTCCCAATGACAAATGTTTTTGGAAAAGTGGGGTTTTAATTGAAACAAGGATTGGTGATAAAGTATCAGTAGAGAGGAGATACCTTTTTCCCAAATTAAATCTAACAGGATAGAATTTCCCTTCCTAGGGGTAGATTTCCTCTCACTTCCTGTTTTCTCTTTCCATTTGCAAGTAGGAGTCGTTTGTAAGTTGGATGTTTGAAAGTAGGGGCCTGGCGTATATACTCTGCAGAAATTTGCCCTATTAGATGTTGGTGTAGCCACAAGACTGGTGGGCACAGGAATGGGCCCTGCTGTGAGTTAATAGATCAAGATTTGTAATTGCATGCACCTGTTGAACAGGGCAGAAAAATTGGGGGTGGTGGTGGTGGTGGTGGACGGTGTTGCCACAAGACTGTAAGCTCTCACAGTTACTCTTGGTGGGCGCAGGAATGGGCCCTGCTGTGAGTTATTAGATCAAGATTTGTAATTGCAAGCACCTGATGAACAGGGCAGAAAAATTGGGCCTTTGGCGGTGGTGGTGGACGGTGTTGCCACAAGACTGTAGGCCCTCATAGTTACTCTTGGTGGGCGCAGGAATGGGCCCTGCTGTGAGTTATTAGATCAAGATTTGTAATTGCAAGCACCTGATGAACAGGGCAGAAAAATTGGGCCTTTGGCGGTGGTGGTGGACGGTGTTGCCACAAGACTGCAGGCCCTCATAGTTACTCTTGGTGGGCGCAGGAATGGGCCCTGCTGTGAACTATTAGATCAAGATTTGTAATTACCCGCCCCTGTTAAACAGGGGCTGAAAAATTGTGCCTTAGGCACTGGTGCTGGTGCCACAACACTGCAACCCCTCACAGAGACTGTACTTGGAGCACAGCAGTCACACGTGTTGCGAAGCATTTTTTTTAAAAAAAAATTGTAAGTACACGCCCCTGTTAAACAGGGGCTGAAAAATTGTGCCTTAGGCACTGGTGCTGGTGCCACAACACTGCAACCCGGCCCTCACAGATACTGTACTTGGAGCACAGCAGTCACACGTGTTGCGAAGCATTTTTTTAAAAAATTGTAAGTACACGCCCCTGTTAAACAGGGGCTGAAAAATTGTGCCTTAGGCACTGGTGCTGGTGCCACAACACTGCAACCCGGCCCTCACAGAGACTGTACTTGGAGCACAGCAGTCACACGTGTTGCGAAGCATTTTTTTAAAAAATTGTAAGTACCCGCCCCTGTTAAACAGGGGCTGAAAAATTGTGCCTTAGGCACTGGTGCTGGTGCCACAACACTGCAACACGGCCCTCACAGAGACTGTACTTGGAGCACAGCAGTCACACGTGTTGCGAAGCATTTTTTTAAAAAAATTGTAAGTACCCGCCCCTGTTAAACAGGGGCTGAAAAATTGTGCCTTAGGCACTGGTGCTGGTGCCACAACACTGCAACACGGCCCTCACAGAGACTGTACTTGGAGCACAGCAGTCACACGTGTTGCGAAGCATTTTTTTTAAAAATTGTAAGTACACGCCCCTGTTAAACAGGGGCTGAAAAATTGTGCCTTAGGCACTGGTGCTGGTGCCACAACACTGCAACACGGCCCTCACAGAGACTGTACTTGGAGCACAGCAGTCACACGTGTTGCGAAGCATTTTTTTAAAAAATTGTAAGTACACGCCCCTGTTAAACAGGGGCTGAAAAATTGTGCCTTAGGCACTGGTGTGGTGGCATGGATCATTGAGGAGGAGGAAGAGGATAGTCAGTGAACATAAGAGGACAGTCACTCAGCATCAGCATAGGCAGTCTTGAAGGGATGTGACATTAAAAATTATTCGGTTATATCCGCCTCAGGTGCCTGGTAGCTGTGGTGATCCAAGACTGATTCATTTTGATGAATGTCAGTCGATCAACCGAGGCGGTGGACAGGCGCACCCTATGATCAGTCACAAATCCTCCAGCAGCACTGAATGTGCGTTCGGAAAGAACGCTGGAGGCAGGACAGGCCAGTAGCTCAATTGCATATTGTGCAAGCTCTGGCCAGTGATCCATCCTCAGGACCCAGTAAGCCAGAGGATTTTCGGTGGGAAAGGTGTCCAAGTCTGACCTTGCCCCAAGGTATTCCTGCACCATGTATATCAGACGCTGGCGATGGTTGCTGGAACCGATCATACCTTGGGGCTGCGGACTAAAAAATTGTCTGAACGCATCGGTCAGACGTCCACCTTCCCCACCGCTCCTTCTGCCACTGACCGAAGCCTCAGCAACTCGTCGCCCAGGACCAGGAGTTTGTAGCCTCCCAGTTTCTGGGAACGCGTTGCACAGACCTTTCTGCAAGGCCTCCCTGAGATGTCTCATCCTCTGCTCCCTCTGCGACGGCAAGATAAGGTCCGCAACCTTACCCTTGTACCGCGGATCAAGGAGAGTGGCCAGCCAGTAATGGTCCCTCTCCTTGATCCGAAGAACACGAGGATCCTTCCGCAGGCTTTGCAGGATCAGGGAGGCCATGCAGCGTAGGTTAGCTGAGGCATTCGGTCCGGAGTCTTCTGGGTCACTGAGGATGACATGATCGCCAGCCACCTCCTCCCAGCCACGTACAAGTCCACTGGCTTGTTGGGACTGTACATCATCCCTAAAAGACTGCTGCTGCTGATGCTGAGTGCCAGGCTCCACCTCCATGCTCACACAATCCTCCTCCTCCTCCTCCTCCTCCTCCTCATCCTCTTCCTGTGTGATGGGTGGGACAGAAGGAACACTGTCCGGATAAAGGGGGCCTTGAGAGGCAAGGAAGTCCTCCTCTTCCTGCCTCTGTTCTGCCTCAAGTGCCCTGTCCATTATCCCACGCAGCGTATGCTCCAACAGGTGGACAAGAGGGACAGTGTCACTGATGCATGCACTGTCACTGCTCACCATCCTCGTGGCCTCCTCAAATGGTGAGAGGACAGTGCATGCATCCCTGATCATGCTCCACTGACGTGGGGAAAAAAAACCAAGCTCCCCTGACCCTGTCCTGGTGCCGTAGTCGCAAAGGTACTCATTGATGGCCCTCTGCTGCGTGTGCAGTCGCTGCAGCATGGCCAACGTTGAGTTCCACCTGGTGGGCATGTCAGATATTAGGCGGTTCTTGGGCAGGTTCAGCTCCTTTTGCAGCTCAGTCAGCCGAGCACTGGCATTATAAGATCGGCGGAAATGCACACAGACTTTCCTGGCCTGCCTCAGGACATCCTGTAAGCCTGGGAACCTGCCCAAGAACCGCTGCACCACCAGGTTGAGGACGTGAGCCATGCAGGGCACATGGGTGAGCTGCCCCTGTCGCAGGGCGGAGAGGAGGTTGGTGCCATTGTCAGAAACGACCATTCCTGGCTTAAGCTGACGTGGCGTCAACCACCTCTCGGCCTGCCCCTGCAGAGCTGCCAGAACCTCTGGCCCAGTGTGGCTCCTGTCCCCCCAAACACACCAGCGCAAGCACGGCATGGCATCTTTTTGCCTGCGTACTTGCGTAGCCCCTTGTACGCCTACGGAGCACCGCTGGTTCCAAGGACAGAGCACTGGAGGAAGAAGAAGAGGAGGGGGTGGAGGAGAGAGGTGTGTCACAACCAGTAGCAGTAGTCGCGTTTTGGAGGCGTGGTGGCGGAACAACCTCCAACACTACTGCACCTTGTCCTGCATCCCTCCCAGCTGCCAATAGAGTGACCCAATGGGCCGTGAAAGAAAGGTACCGTCCCTGTCCATGCCTGCTGGACCATGAGTCAGCGGTAATATGCACCTTACCGCTGACCGCCCTGTCCAGCGAGGCATGGACATTGCCCTCCACATGCCGGTAGAGAGACGGAATCGCCTTCCGCGAGAAAAAGTGGCGTTTGGGAACCTGCCACTGAGGAACCGCACATTGAACAAACTCACGGAAGGGGGCCGAGTCTACCAACTGAAAAGGCAGCAGTTGAAGTGCTAGCAATTTAGCAAGGCTAGCATTCAACCGCTGGGCATGTGGATGGCTGGGAGTGTACTTCTTTCTACGGTCCAGCAGCTGGGGCAGGGAAATTTGCCTGCTGCATTCGGACGTCGGTGTACTGCAAGTACTTGGTTGTGACACACCGAATTCTACACCTTCAGTCCTCTCAGAGCAGCTTTCAGAGAGGACTGAAGGTGTAGTGGGGATGGAGATCCCAGCTGAGGAGGAGCAAGGAGAGGTCCGCTTAGTTCTTTGGTGTGGGTCTTTTATGTGTGCCTGCCAACGAGCTGCATGGCAGGTCGCCATATGTCTGGTCATGCTTGTCGTGCCCAAGCGGCTGATGTTTTGGCCACGCGAGATACGCTTGAGACAAATATTGCAAATAGCAGTGGTGCGATCTGCTGCACTCGTCTCAAAAAAGGCCCACACCAAAGAACTTTTCTGATAACGTGCAGAGGCAGCGCCCTGCACAGGCGGAGCTCTGCGGTGTAGTACAGTTGCTGTGCTGGCCTCTACCTGGCCTCCAGGGGGCATCCTGCCTCGTTGGACATGTGACGCCGCATCCTCCTCCTCCTCGTCCTCCTCCTCATCCTCTCTCCCTTGAGGCACCCACGTGGAGTCAGTGACCTCATCATCCCCTCCCTCTTCACCACTAGAGCAAACCTGGCAGTAAGCTGCAGCTGGTGGAACTGTACTGCCAGATTCCTCAAGCTGGGTATCGTCATCCGAGCCTTCGAATCGTTGGGCATCCTCCTGGAGCATGTACCCAACACTGTGCTCAAAGAGTTCGGGGGACTCCTCAGGAGGACATGGTGGGTCTAGGGAAGGGGTGGCTGATGATGCTCTGTCAGTACCCTGAGCCTGGGTGAGAGAGGATGAGGAGGATGAGGAGGGCTTGGTCATCCATTCTACCAAGCCTTCAGCATGATGCGGCTCCACATGTCCAGCTGCCGAAAACAAAGACGCGCGTGTCCCATGGCCACGTGCTGATGACGATGCACGACCACGTCCACGTCCACGGCCACGTCCACTAGAAACAGAGCCTGCCTGCCCTGTGTTCTTGGCTCTGCACGCTCTGCCTCCCCTTGGCGGTCTTCCAGCCATTGTAGTCGGTAGTCCTGTGGGTGCTGCTGAGAAGAAAATATAGGAGCTCTGTGTGATGCCACTAACACACTAGAAGTCCTATGGGTGCTTCTGCAAAGAAAATAGAGGAGCTCTGTGTGATGCCACTAACACACTAGAAGTCCTGTGGGTGCTTATGCAAAGAAAATAGAGGAGCTCTGTGTGATGCCACTAACACACTAGAAGTCCTGTGGGTGCTTCAGCAAAGAAAATAGAGGAGCTCTGTGTGATGCCACTAACACACTAGAAGTCCTGTGGGTGCTGCTGAGAAGAATATATAGGAGCTCTGTGTGATGCCACTAACACACTAGAAGTCCTATGGGTGCTTCTGCAAAGAAAATAGAGGAGCTCTGTGTGATGCCACTAACACACTAGAAGTCCTGTGGGTGCTTATGCAAAGAAAATAGAGGAGCTCTGTGTGATGCCACTAACACACTAGAAGTCCTGTGGGTGCTGCTGAGAAGAATATATAGGAGCTCTGTGTGATGCCACTAACACACTAGAAGTCCTGTGGGTGCTTCTGCAAAGAAAATAGAGGAGCTCTGTGTGATGCCACTAACACACTAGAAGTCCTGTGGGTGCTTATGCAAAGAAAATAGAGGAGCTCTGTGTGATGCCACTAACACACTAGAATTCCTGTGGGTGCTGCTGAGAAGAATATATAGGAGCTCTGTGTGATGCCACTAACACACTAGAAGTCCTATGGGTGCTTCTGCAAAGAAAAATAGAGGAGCTCTGTGTGATGCCACTAACACACTAGAAGTCCTGTGGGTGCTTATGCAAAGAAAATAGAGGAGCTCTGTGTGATGCCACTAACACACTAGAAGTCCTGTGGGTGCTTCTGCAAAGAAAATAGAGGAGCTCTGTGTGATGCCACTAACACACTAGAAGTCCTGTGGGTGCTTATGCAAAGAAAATAGAGGAGCTCTGTGTGATGCCACTAACACACTAGAAGTCCTGTGGGTGCTTATGCAAAGAAAATAGAGGAGCTCTGTGTGATGCCACTAACACACTAGAAGTCCTGTGGGTGCTTATGCAAAGAAAATAGAGGAGCTCTGTGTGATGCCACTAACACACTAGAAGTCCTGTGGGTGCTTCTGCAAAGAAAATAGAGGAGCTCTGTGTGATGCCACTAACACACTAGAAGTCCTGTGGGTGCTTATGCAAAGAAAATAGAGGAGCTCTGTGTGATGCCACTAACACACTAGAAGTCCTGTGGGTGCTGCTGAGAAGAATATATAGGAGCTCTGTGTGATGCCACTAACACACTAGAAGTCCTGTGGGTGCTTCTGCAAAGAAAATAGAGGAGCTCTGTGTGATGCCACTAACACACTAGAAGTCCTGTGGGTGCTTATGCAAAGAAAATAGAGGAGCTCTGTGTGATGCCACTAACACACTAGAAGTCCTGTGGGTGCTTATGCAAAGAAAATAGAGGAGCTCTGTGTGATGCCACTAACACACTAGAAGTCCTGTGGGTGCTTCTGCAAAGAAAATAGAGGAGCTCTGTGTGATGCCACTAACACACTAGAAGTCCTGTGGGTGCTTATGCAAAGAAAATAGAGGAGCTCTGTGTGATGCCACTAACACACTAGAAGTCCTGTGGGTGCTTCTGCAAAGAAAATAGAGGAGCTCTGTGTGATGCCACTAACACACTAGAAGTCCTGTGGGTGCTTATGCAAAGAAAATAGAGGAGCTCTGTGTGATGCCACTAACACACTAGAAGTCCTGTGGGTGCTGCTGAGAAGAATATATAGGAGCTCTGTGTGATGCCACTAAACACACTAGAAGTCCTATGGGTGCTTCTGCAAAGAAAATAGAGGAGCTCTGTGTGATGGGACTAACACACTTCAAGTCCTATAGGTGCTTCTGGGAAGAAAATATAGCTCTGTGTGTGTGATGGGACTAACACACTTCAAGTCCTATAGGTGCTTCTGGGAAGAAAATATAGCTCTGTGTGTGTGATGGGACTAACACACTTCAAGTCCTATAGGTGCTTCTGGGAAGAAAATATAGCTCTGTGTGTGTAATGGGACTAACACACTTCAAGTCCTATAGGTGCCTCTGGGAACAAAATATAGCTCTGTGTGTGTGATGGGACTAACACACTTCAAGTCCTATAGGTGCCTCTGGGAAGAAAATATAGCTCTGTGTGTGTAATGGGACTAACACACTTCAAGTCCTATAGGTGCTTCTGGGAAGAAAATATAGCTCTGTGTGTGTGATGGGACTAACACACTTCAAGTCCTATAGGTGCTTCTGGGAAGAAAATATAGCTCTGTGTGTGTGATGGGACTAACACACTTCAAGTCCTATAGGTGCTTCTGGGAACAAAATATAGCTCTGTGTGTGTAATGGGACTAACACACTTCAAGTCCTATAGGTGCTTCTGGGAAGAAAATATAGCTCTGTGTGTGTAATGGGACTAACACACTTCAAGTCCTATAGGTGCTTCTGGGAACAAAATATAGCTCTGTGTGTGTGATGGGACTAACACACTTCAAGTCCTATAGGTGCTTCTGGGAACAAAATATAGCTCTGTGTGTGTGATGGGACTAACACACTTCAAGTCCTATAGGTGCTTCTGGGAACAAAATATAGCTCTGTGTGTGTGATGGGACTAACACACTTCAAGTCCTATAGGTGCTTCTGGGAACAAAATATAGCTCTGTGTGTGTGATGGGACTAACACACTTCAAGTCCTATAGGTGCTTCTGGGAACAAAATATAGCTCTGTGTGTGTGATGGGACTAACACACTTCAAGTCCTATAGGTGCTTCTGGGAACAAAATATAGCTCTGTGTGTGTGATGGGACTAACACACTTCAAGTCCTATAGGTGCTTCTGGGAAGAAAATATAGCTCTGTGTGTGTGATGGGACTAACACACTTCAAGTCCTATAGGTGCTTCTGGGAAGAAAATATAGCTCTGTGTGTGTGATGGGACTAACACACTTCAAGTCCTATAGGTGCTTCTGGGAAGAAAATATAGCTCTGTGTGTGTGATGGGACTAACACACTTCAAGTCCTATAGGTGCTTCTGGGAACAAAATATAGCTCTGTGTGTGTGATGGGACTAACACACTTCAAGTCCTATAGGTGCTTCTGGGAAGAAAATATAGCTCTGTGTGTGTAATGGGACTAACACACTTCAAGTCCTATAGGTGCTTCTGGGAACAAAATATAGCTCTGTGTGTGTAATGGGACTAACACACTTCAAGTCCTATAGGTGCTTCTGGGAAGAAAATATAGCTCTGTGTGTGTAATGGGACTAACACACTTCAAGTCCTATAGGTGCTTCTGGGAAGAAAATATAGCTCTGTGTGTGTAATGGGACTAACACACTTCAAGTCCTATAGGTGCTTCTGGGAAGAAAATATAGCTCTGTGTGTGTGATGGGACTAACACACTTCAAGTCCTATAGGTGCTTCTGGGAACAAAATATAGCTCTGTGTGTGTGATGGGACTAACACACTTCAAGTCCTATAGGTGCTTCTGGGAAGAAAATATAGCTCTGTGTGTGTAATGGGACTAACACACTTCAAGTCCTATAGGTGCTTCTGGGAACAAAATATAGCTCTGTGTGTGTAATGGGACTAACACACTTCAAGTCCTATAGGTGCTTCTGGGAAGAAAATATAGCTCTGTGTGTGTAATGGGACTAACACACTTCAAGTCCTATAGGTGCTTCTGGAACAAAATATAGCTCTGTGTGTGTAATGGGACTAACACACTTCAAGTCCTATAGGTGCTTCTGGGAAGAAAATATAGCTCTGTGTGTGTAATGGGACTAACACACTTCAAGTCCTATAGGTGCTTCTGGGAACAAAATATAGCTCTGTGTGTGTGATGGGACTAACACACTTCAAGTCCTATAGGTGCTTCTGGGAACAAAATATAGCTCTGTGTGTGTGATGGGACTAACACACTTCAAGTCCTATAGGTGCTTCTGGGAACAAAATATAGCTCTGTGTGTGTGATGGGACTAACACACTTCAAGTCCTATAGGTGCTTCTGGGAAGAAAATATAGCTCTGTGTGTGTAATGGGACTAACACACTTCAAGTCCTATAGGTGCTTCTGGGAAGAAAATATAGCTCTGTGTGTGTAATGGGACTAACACACTTCAAGTCCTATAGGTGCTTCTGGGAAGAAAATATAGCTCTGTGTGTGTAATGGGACTAACACACTTCAAGTCCTATAGGTGCCTCTGGGAACAAAATATAGCTCTGTGTGTGTGATGGGACTAACACACTTCAAGTCCTATAGGTGCTTCTGGGAGAAAATATAGCTCTGTGTGTGTGATGGGACTAACACACTTCAAGTCCTATAGGTGCTTCTGGGAAGAAAATATAGCTCTGTGTGTGTAATGGGACTAACACACTTCAAGTCCTATAGGTGCCTCTGGGAACAAAATATAGGAGCTCTGCCTGCCTGCCACGAACACACTACAAGTCCTATAGGTGCTTCTGGTAACAAAATATAGGAGCTCTGCCTGCCTGCCACGAACACACTACAAGTCCTATAGGTGCTTCTGGTAACAAAATATAGGAGCTCTGCCTGCCTGCCACGAACACACTACAAGTCCTATAGGTGCTTCTGGTAACAAAATATAGGAGCTCTGCCTGCCTGCCACGAACACACTACAAGTCCTATAGGTGCTTCTGGTAACAAAATATAGGAGCTCTGCCTGCCTGCCACGAACACACTACAAGTCCTATAGGTGCTTCTGGTAACAAAATATAGGAGCTCTGCCTGCCTGCCACGAGCACACTACAAGCCCCTCTTTCTCAATCAATCTTTGTAACTGAATCTATCTAACTCAATCTCTGTAAGTGAATCTCTCTAACTATCTAAATGCAGCAGAGTGTCACAGAATCAGCCTGCTCAATCTGCGCCGGAACAGCATGTGACCGGCGCAGACGGCGTGGCGGCGTTTTATAGGGGGGGGCGTGTACTACAGCCCCTGAGCTGTAATTGGCTACAGGCGTCCTGCCTGTAGCCAATTATGGCTCTTCGAGTTTCCGGGGCTGTGATTGGCCAAGCATGCGGGGTCACAGTGCATGCTTGGCCAATCATCAGCCAGCAATGCACTGCGTCGGCCGCGCCGGCCGCAATGCATTGCGGGGCCGCTCGCATCACACGAACGTGATGCGAGCGGCCAAAATAGTTCTGGGCTCGCCGAGCGAGCGAACGCCCGGTGCTCGATGCGAACGTGGGTTTGCATCGAGCACCGGGCCCATCCCTATCGGACACTTACCTGTCCCAGGGTCCAGCGATGTGGGGGATCAAAGTCCCGCCCGTCTCCCCCTTCGCTCGGTGGCGCCGGCATTGTAACTGTGAGCGCCCGGCTGTGGCTTCACAGCCGGGCACCCACTGCGCATGTGCGAGCGGCGCTGTGCGCCGTGATTGGTCGCGCAATCATCTGGGACCTGTGATGTGTCCCAGATGATTGACAAGAGGGAGGGGGCTGAGCTCATCTCCCTTCCTGCGCCGAGGTAAGTGACATCAAGAGCCCAGATGCTGAAGGAGGCAGATTATGAGGGACCCCCCAGCAACAGGCATTTAGAGGTGAGATTTTTTTTTTTTTTTAATCCAAATGTTTTTTTTTTTTTATATTACATTTTTTTTTGCACATAAATTACATTTTTGTTTTTAGGGTGGAACTCCACTTTAAGTATGCACCAAGCTTTGGATGTATTTTGGAAGCTAACCACCATAGGCCAGTCCAGGATGAAGGGTTGACTCAACGCACATGCCCCTGAGATCTGCTATTCTGCAAAAGGTCACCTCCTATCTAGGAAATATTTTAATATGTAATATTTTGCACTTATGCTAATAAACACTGGTGCCAATTAATATATGTCACCATACACTGGTATTCTCTAGTCAACCAATCAGAGATTATCATTGTGCTCCAAAGTGACACAGCGCATCACAACGGATCATTCTTTATGTTTTGTGGTCTAATAATGAATTTATCCTGTCAACATAAATATTTATAATTTGGAATGGAAAGCGTTTTATGTTAGGTAGCACACTAATTAAAATGAATGATCACTATGCTATTTAGTTAATCCATTATGAAAGAAACTTTGTAATTTTCTCTCTGCTCTTTGCGGAAGATTGATTGTGGTCTAGACTGGAAAGTTTGTTTGATAGTTAATTACAGTAAGTTGTGTAAGTTGAAAATGTTTCAGCAGACCATTTAAACATGAGAGTGCTTCTCTGTGTCTTAAACGAAAATGTTTCTTTAAAAAAATGATAAAACGTATCATTAAAACAAATGTGACTTTGTGATTTAATGTATTTGAAACATTCGTTTCCATTTGAATCTTCAACCAGCTCTAATTTTCTGCAACTCCCATGAAAGTCCGATTGTGCTTCCTTGCAAAGGTGAAAACATACACTCTTTATACACTCTTTATACAAAGAATGCCCCACAAAATGAATTGTTTGCTTTAGTAACTGGTCTCCTGTTTTTTTTTTTTTTTTTTAAAGTCTGCACAGAGTTTAACCACTACAATACTGGACACTTTCGCCCCCTTCCTTCCCAGACCAATTTTCAGCTTTCAGAGCTCTCGCACTTTCACTGACAATTGCGCGGTCATGCTAAGCTGTACCCAAATTAAATTTTTATCATTTTGTTTGCACAAATAGAGCTTTCTTTCTTTGGTGGTATTTATTCACGACTCCATTTTTTTTTTGTTTTTTTTTGCGATATAAGCGAAAAAAGAGCGGAAATTTGGAAAAAAAACTATATTTTCTTCTTTCTATTTTAAAAGAAATCCAATAAAATCGAATGTTGTCATAAATTTAAGCCAAAATTTATTCTGCTGTATTTTTTTGGTAAAAAAAATTCCGTTAAGTGTATAATAATTGGTTTGTGTGAGCACAGACAGATGTACGCAAATGATCATGTACAGATGTGCGCAGGTGATCATGGACATATGTGTGCAAATAATCATTAGGATTTTAACAAACTTTGTTGCAGTTTCATTCCTTTGTTATTCTGAAGAAATCCCTGTGTGTTTGTCTGCGTTCATGTGCCCAGTGAATCTAATGGAAGTGGTTTCATACTTATCAACCAGCTGCTGCACCTGCAGGGCTCTAATGAGGACATTTGCAGGCTCTGCATCCCTTTAGACATGATTTCCTATTGAGAGCATCTCACCAAAAAGGAATTTTGTGTTACAGGAGAGGCCTTTTTTGATGCCTATTAGAGCCTCTGGCTCTAATCATGTGCTTCAAACCCCCTCCCCCATTGGAATTCATGCATCCTGCATGGGGGCCGGATGCATGAATAGGGGGGCAGTGCCCATGCACCCTTAATAGATGGGCCATCCCTGCTATTTGCCTTTAGTCCCCAACCCCAATGTCCAAGATGTATACCAGTCTAGAGTTAATAAATTCCAACTCCACCTTTCATTAATTAAAAAACAGATTGCCCATTTTATTAAGAGAGCAAATTTTGTTACTATATTCTCCTCCTCTTGGGCACTGCCTTTAAATAGAATCATACATTTGCATTCCAGTGCTGGTCCTCTTATGGACTGAATGCATAGGGGTTGGTTTACTAAAACTAGTGCAAAATCTGGTGCAGCTCTGCATAGAAACCAATCAGCTTCCAGGTTTTATTGTCAAAGCTTAACTGAACAAGCTGAAGTTAGAAGCTGATTGGCTACCATGCACAGCTGCACCAGATTTTGTACTCTCCAGTTTTAGTAAATCAACCCCATAGTGTCATCCACCCACTTCCCTTAATCCATCATGGATCCTCCTCCCTGGGAATGCGTCTGGGCTCACAGTATTACTGGATGAGATGACACACATGCCATTATATGAGTGTCATGAATTAAAGACTGCTCACTGCCACAACCAGAGGAGAACAGAATGGACCTGTGACATAAACCAGCCTGTAGATTGCAGGATTTAAAGGCATAGTTCACTTTTACCATAAAAACTGCCTATGCAGGTAAGGGGGACATGTAGATATAAATCAGCTTTGCAGCTTTGACCAAAGTTGAATAATGCCCTTGTTATAGGTGTAGGCCATGTACTTAGCTCATGAAGCCTGCCTGAAAAATCCCAGAGATGGCATCATCCTAGCCTTGTTGCTAGGACATTGCTAAGAGACTCCTAGCTCTTATTGTTCACCTCCACCATCACAGGAGTGAGCTCTCAAATGCTGATTTCAGAGCTACTGATTCAAGGGAGAGAAAGCTCATGTAAGGGGAGTTGAACCACAGAAAGAGCTTGCTCCTGTGATGTTGGAGGTGAACAGTAATGGTGCGTACACACAGTCGGACATTCCGACAGAAAAAGTCAGATGGGAGCTTTTCTTCGTATATTCCGACCGTGTGTATGCCCCATCAGACTTTTTACGTCGAAAATTCAGATGGACTTAGATAGAGAACATATCTATATACAAAATATATAACTATATTTTTCCGACAGAACAAATTTCTATCGGGAAAACCGCTTGTCTGTATGCTGTTCCGACATTCCACAAATGAAGCATGGTCTGAAGCAAGTGCAAGACGTCGTACGTGTTGTCCCATCGTACGTGTTGTATGTCACCGTGTTCTTGACGGTCGTAATTTGGTGTGACCGTGTGTATGCAAGACAACTTGAGCGGAATTCCGTCGGAAAAACCTTCAGAGTTTATTCCGTCAGAAAAACCTTCAGAGTTTATTCCGACGGCAAAACCGGTCATGTGTACAGGGCATAACCGACAGAAGTCTCATGGAAACGTCCTAGCAACAAGGCAGGATGAAATGATGCCTCTGAGATTTTTTTTTCAATAAAATAAATAAATAAATAAAATAAAATAAATTGAAAATAGATGCAGCTGGATTCGGGGAGGAAGGAGGTACACAAAAACTGAAGTTGGGCTTTACTAAATGTATTATTATTATTATTATTATTATTATTATCATATCATTAAAACAAATGTGACTTTGTGATTTAATGTATTTGAAACATTCGTTTCCATTTGAATCTTCAACCAGCTCTAATTTTCTGCAACTCCCATGAAAGTCCGATTGTGCTTCCTTGCAAAGGTGAAAACATACACTCTTTATACACTCTTTATACAAAGAATGCCCCACAAAATGAATTGTTTGCTTTAGTAACTGGTCTCCTGTTTTTTTTTTTTTTAAAGTCTGCACAGAGTTTAACCACTACAATACTGGGCACTTTCGCCCCCTTCCTTCCCAGACCAATTTTCAGCTTTCAGAGCTCTCGCACTTTCACTGACAATTGCGCGGTCATGCTAAGCTGTACCCAAATTAAATTTTTATCATTTTGTTTGCACAAATAGAGCTTTCTTTCTTTGGTGGTATTTATTCACGACTCCATTTTTTTTTTGTTTTTTTTGCGATATAAGCGAAAAAAGAGCGGAAATTTGGAAAAAAAACTATATTTTCTTCTTTCTATTTTAAAAGAAATCCAATAAAATCGAATGTTGTCATAAATTTAAGCCAAAATTTATTCTGCTGTATTTTTTTGGTAAAAAAAATTCCGTTAAGTGTATAATAATTGGTTTGTGTGAGCACAGACAGATGTACGCAAATGATCATGTACAGATGTGCGCAGGTGATCATGGACATATGTGTGCAAATAATCATTAGGATTTTAACAAACTTTGTTGCAGTTTCATTCCTTTGTTATTCTGAAGAAATCCCTGTGTGTTTGTCTGCGTTCATGTGCCCAGTGAATCTAATGGAAGTGGTTTCATACTTATCAACCAGCTGCTGCACCTGCAGGGCTCTAATGAGGACATTTACAGGCTCTGCATCCCTTTAGACATGATTTCCTATTGAGAGCATCTCACCAAAAAGGAATTTTGTGTTACAGGAGAGGCCTTTTTTGATGCCTATTAGAGCCTCTGGCTCTAATCATGTGCTTCAAACCCCCTCCCCCATTGGAATTCATGCATCCTGCATGGGGGCCGGATGCATGAATAGGGGGGCAGTGCCCATGCACCCTTAATAGATGGGCCATCCCTGCTATTTGCCTTTAGTCCCCAACCCCAATGTCCAAGATGTATACCAGTCTAGAGTTAATAAATTCCAACTCCACCTTTCATTAATTAAAAAACAGATTGCCCATTTTATTAAGAGAGCAAATTTTGTTACTATATTCTCCTCCTCTTGGGCACTGCCTTTAAATAGAATCATACATTTGCATTCCAGTACTGGTCCTCTTATGGACTGAATGCATAGGGGTTGGTTTACTAAAACTAGTGCAAAATCTGGTGCAGCTCTGCATAGAAACCAATCAGCTTCCAGGTTTTATTGTCAAAGCTTAACTGAACAAGCTGAAGTTAGAAGCTGATTGGCTACCATGCACAGCTGCACCAGATTTTGTACTCTCCAGTTTTAGTAAATCAACCCCATAGTGTCATCCACCCACTTCCCTTAATCCATCATGGATCCTCCTCCCTGGGAATGCGTCTGGGCTCACAGTATTACTGGATGAGATGACACACATGCCATTATATGAGTGTCATGAATTAAAGACTGCTCACTGCCACAACCAGAGGAGAACAGAACGGACCTGTGACATAAACCAGCCTGTAGATTGCAGGATTTAAAGGCATAGTTCACTTTTACCATAAAAACTGCCTATGCAGGTAAGGGGGACATGTAGATATAAATCAGCTTTGCAGCTTTGACCAAAGTTGAATAATGCCCTTGTTATAGGTGTAGGCCATGTACTTAGCTCATGAAGCCTGCCTGAAAAATCCCAGAGATGGCATCATCCTAGCCTTGTTGCTAGGACATTGCTAAGAGACTCCTAGCTCTTATTGTTCACCTCCACCATCACAGGAGTGAGCTCTCAAATGCTGATTTCAGAGCTACTGATTCAAGGGAGAGAAAGCTCATGTAAGGGGAGTTGAACCACAGAAAGAGCTTGCTCCTGTGATGTTGGAGGTGAACAGTAATGGTGCGTACACACAGTCGGACATTCCGACAGAAAAAGTCAGATGGGAGCTTTTCTTCGTATATTCCGACCGTGTGTATGCCCCATCAGACTTTTTACGTCGAAAATTCAGATGGACTTAGATAGAGAACATATCTATATACAAAATATATAACTATATTTTTCCGACAGAACAAATTTCTATCGGGAAAACCGCTTGTCTGTATGCTGTTCCGACATTCCACAAATGAAGCATGGTCTGAAGCAAGTGCAAGACGTCGTACGTGTTGTCCCATCGTACGTGTTGTATGTCACCGTGTTCTTGACGGTCGTAAAAACCTTCAGAGTTTATTCCGTCAGAAAAACCTTCAGAGTTTATTCCGACGGCAAAACCGGTCATGTGTACAGGGCATAACCGACAGAAGTCTCATGGAAACGTCCTAGCAACAAGGCAGGATGAAATGATGCCTCTGAGATTTTTTTTTCAATAAAATAAATAAATAAATAAAATAAAATAAATTGAAAATAGATGCAGCTGGATTCGGGGAGGAAGGAGGTACACAAAAACTGAAGTTGGGCTTTACTAAATGTATTATTATTATTATTATTATTATTATTCATAATAATAACTTAAAGAATATCTATATGTAATATATACTGTACGTATAATATCACATAATATCGTATAATATCACTGCAAGATATTATCCCATTTAATGCTTATACGTCTCTTATTTACCTCTTTTGTTTCATTTATTAGCAGTAGAGTGTTTTTTGATGATTCTTAGTGAACATTACTGAGCTAATCTCCAAGAACTAGACCATCTTTCAGGTGCCTGACCGCTGTCTATGGGCACAAAAATAATTTGTCAGTTTTGAATCTTTCTTCATACAGAATGCATCTCTCGGAACAGCTGAACCTCCCCAGAAGCCATATTGATATGCCTCATTTAAATTGGTGTGATGTTGCTTACTCAACCACCTCTTAAATGACAACTGGTTTAAATGAAGGGTATGCAGCTTCAGGCAAGCAGAATTTGCAAATCTCCATTAAAGGCCTGCTGTGGCAGCTGCAGTAAATTAGGGACATTGGAGCAAAGTTAAGTACTAGGAATATTTTGGACAAATAATTGCAAATATATTTAAATTTATGATGATTTGGTATCTTCTCATTTACAAGAGTGCAAGTACAATAAAAATGTGCCACACATGACAGCTTTTCAGATATTGTCAATATTAGTTCCAAAACTTTTTGCCTAAAAACATTTAATGATATATATTCATACTAGCAACTTTATATACATAATGTATGTTTCCTGTACGTACCATATGTATGTTTTATATAAATATTATGTTTTCAAGATGAATTCCAAGCACGGTACATTTTTACATACTGGCAGTTACAATGACCCAGTGTGGCCCAAGGTATCTATTTATATACCATACCTGGCTGATGCCCCAGGAAGCTGGTAATCAATGAAGTGGACACTGCTACTCTAGTTGCTTCTGGGTCCCATGGTGAGCGGCTCCTCTCTTGCCTACTGAACACAGGATCTTTTTTTCAGATCCTCAGAGTTCTTTGCCATGAGGTACCATGTTAAACTTCCAGTGACCAGTATGAGGGAGTGAGAGCGATAAGACCAAATTTAACACACCTGCTCCCCATTCACACTTGAGACCTTGTAACACTAATGAGTCACAACACCCGGGAGGCAAAATGGCTAATTGGGCCCAATGTGGACATTTTCACTTAGGGGTGTACTAACTTTTGTTGCCAGCAGTTTAGACATTAATGGCTGTGTGTTGAGTTATTTTGAGGGGACAGCAAATTTGCACTGTTATACAAGCTGTACACTCACTACTTTACATTGTAGCAAAGTGTAATTTCTTCAGTGTTGTCACATAAAAAGGTATAATACAATGTTTAAAAAAATGTCAGGGGTGTACTTGCTTTTGTGAGATATTGTATACAAACTGGGCATTTTATTTCTTTTATACTACTAATAGCAGTGATTAGCAACTTTAATGGGACTGCGATAGTGTTGCAAGCAATCTGACACTAACTGATGCTAGGTGGGAACTGACTACCTGTCACTGACATCACCAGGCAGTAACACTAATACAGTGATCAGTGTTAATAATATGCACTGTCACTGTACTAATGACACTGGCTGGGAAGGGATTAACATCTAGGGCGATCAAGGGGTTGAATGTGTGAAAACCTAAGGACAACAGTAATGCCCCATACACACGGTCGGAAATTCCGACGGAAAATGTCCGGACGTGTGTGGGCTCCATCAGACTTTTTCCGTCAGAATTTCAGACGGAAAATTCGATCAGACTTTTTCCGATCGTGTGTAGAGAATTCCGACGGACAAAGTGCCACGCATGCTCAGATCAAATTACGAGACCAAAACTATTGGCTACTAGCCTCTACGTAGTTCCGTCGGACGCAACGAACGTCACCATGTTCAGAATGATCAGATTTTCCGACAACTTTGTCCGACCGTGTGTATGCAACACCAGTGTCGAACAAAATCCGTCGGAAAAAATCCGATGGATTTTGTGGTCGGAATTTCCCGACCGTGTGTACGGGGGCTTACTGTAATAATAGTAACAGCTCTTTATTTAAATACTAACCTGTACGCCCTTTATATATAATTTTGCCCCTAACTTGTTTTCCCGCTAAATAACTGCAGACAAGCTGTACTATTTATAACACAAAATACTTCAATTGTCAGAACGCATAAAAGAAAGTGAATAGGATTGTGCCTAGTCTGTGAATATTTATAACGCGGGCACGCGTCTGTGTATTTATGCATCTTTCTAAAGAAGGTAGGGCATACTATGCAGTTTACAGGAACTGACATGTCACATGACGTGCCAAAATCTGGGACACGGCTCCGTCCATAAGAGATCGTCCTCTTTAATTCTGTTAGGAAGCTGTGTTATTCTGGTTGAACTGGCAATTTTTTCCTCCCTTTTCTGTTCTTTGTTCTGCTACATTGGAATAAGAGAAAATGTTAGTTGGTGATAGTGATGCATTGATTGCAGAAAAGAACTACATATAACCTTTTCTGCTTTCTCAACAACAGTCAATTGTATCTAACTAGATAGAGAAGATAGTGCACTCTGGCTGCCATTTACTGGACAAAAGGATAAAAGACATTTTGGTGGCTGTTTGTTCCCTACTTGGCCTTGATTGTCAATTCAACTGATTATAAAAATATAAGTCTTTTGTATTTGGTAGATGGAAATGGACTATGCGAGCACTTAAAAAAAAAAAAATCAATATGATATCGGTCCAATGTTTGTTCTCCAATTGCGGTCTTTGTTGCTTCATACCATTTGGCATTTTATATTAAAGAGAATATTTTACGCAGTAATAGCACCAATATATCTTTTCTATTCACTCTGCAGAAAACAAGAAATGTTTAAAGCCAAGTAGAATTATATAGATAGCACAGTTATCCTAATGTGATATCTCATACTATATAAAAAGGAGCTCTTTAGTCTCATCAGACAATGTGTCACGGGAAATAATACAGGGGAGAAAAATGTAATGTAACAAAAGAAAGGCATTGCATAAATTGGTGCGAGCTTTAATAACCTGGTGTTGTGGGAAGATATTAATTTGTGCATTTGTGCATTTGAAACGCGTCGGACATTTTGCTGCCAGCACTCCGTCCTCCTATAGCTGTTTTTTTCCCCATCTTTTTCCCTACACATGGTTTTATCAATGGTTTCATGTTTTGTATGATGTAATTTATGTATTGCACAATAAACTTTGTTACTTTTATACTATAACACTGCCTGACGTCCATTTAAAGTCCCACCCTTTGAGTAACCTGTTTTTCAACAATGCTTTTTGGGATGGGATGCACAGGCAGCATAGACATCTAGATGAGGCAAACCTATTTTTCAGAAGATATTAATGTATCGTTATGCAGGTCCAGTAGTCCCAACTCCACCATGACTGAGTTTGTAGATACTGTAATTACTGTATACCGTATATACTCGAGTATAGGCCGACCCGAATATAAGCCCAGGCACCTAATTTTACCACAAACAACTGGGAAAACGTATTGACTCGAGTATAAGCCTAGGGTGAGAAATGCGCAGCTACTGTAAGTGGAAAAGAGGGTCAACGATGCCCATTTGCAGCCTCACTGTGCCCATGTAGATGGACACAGTTGACCGATTTGGGGCCCTATATCTCAGGGTCACTTAGTGCTAGGAACCCCATCTTTAGATATGTTGTAGTGCTAATTCCACTGGGTTGGAATACAACATTTGGGGTTATTAGCACCAAGTGTCCCCGAGATATGGGGCCCCAAATTCGGGTCAGAAAATCTCAAGCACTTTTCTGCAGCAGAGAATGACATTTTCTGAACCGAATTTGGGGCCCTGTATCTCGGGGCCACTTAGTGCTAGGAACCCCATATTTGGATATGTTTTAGTGCTAGTTCAATTGGGTTTGAATGTCAAATTTGGGGTTCCTAGCTCCAAGTGTCCCCGAGATATGGGGTCCCAAATTCGGGTCAGAAAATGTCAAGCACTTTTCTGCAGCAGAGAATGACATTTTCCGAACCGATTTTGGGGCCCCATATCTCGGGGCCACTTAGAGCTAGGAACCCCATATTTGGATATGTTATAGTGCTAGGTCTACTGGGTTGGCACACCAAATTTGGGACCCCGAGATACGGGGCCCCAAAGTCGGGTCGGAATTTTTTTTTTTGCTGCAGAAAAGTGCTTGACTCGAGTATAAGCCGAGGGGGGGCACTTTCAGCACAAAAAAATGTGCTGAAAAACTCGGCTTATACTCGAGTATATACGGTATGTTGTGACATTTTGAAAGGCAAGGTACTTGATGGACTTTATGTTTTACCTCACATGTGTTCATTTGTAGAGAACAAAGGTGTAATCCGGTCTGGGTTTTACCAGCCTCCTTGGCAGGGTTGGTTCCGGACCAGATTTTGTGGTCCACTTGTGTCACCAACAGGTGGTATATATTAACCACTTACGAACCGCCCGCTGTCATTATACGGCAGCTTTTGAAGTGGAATATCATTGTTATGACAGCAGCTAGCTACCATGACCTTCTTCAGATAAAAGTGGATTCGCCGCAAGCAGCGGAGGCAGAAGCGGTGCCCTCCGCCGCTTACCGGAGCCGCCAGCAGCGGTGGAGACGATCGGATCCTGTCCCCTGTTTGGCTGGCTGCCGAGTGAGGGAAATATGGCCCCCACATGTCTCCATACCATTGCAGGTATCAAAACGTCACTTCCGCCCATAGCTCTTAAAGGGACAACAAACAAAAAAAATGTTAAACTGCATTGTTTTTTTTGTTTTTTTATTGCAACAATATCCTATAGTGAATGTATCTTGGTTCTATCAAACTGTTGCAGAATGGGATTTCCTAGTACACTAGACTTTAGGATTTACCTACTGTGCATTGCCCAGTTTTACCCCCCTTGGTCACCCTGGTTAAAACAAAGGTCCATGGTTGAAACATGTGCTTTTGGTTGAAATAAGAATCCATTACAAAGCACATTGAACAGACATAGTTTGCAGTTGTCACTATCAGTATGTTGGAGGGACCCAGCTTATTTCCACATGTGCAGCCATGTCTCTTTCTAATATAAAGGTTGAAGAACCTCTCAGGCTGTTTAGCCCAAACCACATACTGTATCTGCACAATTGTTGGTCCTAGACCGCCTCTTCCCATCCTCCTGGTGACCTCACAGTTAATCCCTTCCTACCTGGAGTACTCACATAAATAGGCCTATGTTTAAAGCGGTAGTAAACCGCTGGGTGTTTTTCTTTTCTAACCTGAAAGGCATCGCATACTAGCACATTATGTTAAACTTATCTGAAAATGAAGCCTTCCAGCGCTGAGCTGTCACCGCTGCAGGCACTTCCATCTTCACCCGGTCTTCCCTCTGGGTCCAGGGACTCCGGCTGTGTGACTGGCCGGAGCCGCAATGACGTCACTCCTGCACATGCACATGGAAGCCGCCGTTTATGGCACAGGACTCTAAAGGAATGGCCCAGGCAGCTGTTCCCTCACAGCGCATGCACAGGTGACATCACTGGCTGCAGGTACAGTAAATATCTTCTAAACGGCACATGTTTAGGAGATATTTACAGTACATGTAGGTAAGCCTTATTATAGGCTTACTTATATTTAAAAGTCAGAGATGGGAGTTTACTCTCACTTTAACTCGTGGTCCAAACAGAAGTTCCAGAAATCTAGCAATCCATGGGGGCCCAGACTACCCAACATGTGCTACATGAGAGGGTTCTCTTCCAATGTCAGGCAGGGGGTCTCCTTTTCCTCTATCACCACCCACTCTAGTGGTAGACCAGGCTTGCACCAGTAAAGCACATATCTCACTCCACCTCTCAGGTATTGGCTGTACACAGTACCTTACTTCATCAGATCATGACACAGAGGCTCTCATCACTTACATAAGACATCGAAACAAAATCCAGATATTGGTGTCAATAATTTCCAAATCATGACTTGCATAAGTTCAGCATCCAATAGTTGAATTTAGGATTCCGAAACACTGTGGCACTTAGTTTGAGGATATTACTCCCTCTCTAGTCTTCCTAGATGAGTCTTCACAATGTGCTGACCACTGCTCCTCTGAAGTGAAGAGTAAGGGGAAACACCAGCGTTCAGCCTCACTTGCAGGTCTCTGTCCCAGAATTTCTAAATCTAGCCCCACCCACCTTTTATATGGGCACCCATGTAGAACACTCCAACAGTAAGAATTTTAACCCTTTAGGGACTTCTACCTGCCTTCAAGTAATCTGGTCCAGGGAAGTGATGTTAAGCAGCCAGGAGGAGACTGTAAAAAGCTGAGGCGATCAGCAGCACAAAAAAGGTAGAAAAATAACCAGTACTTTACGGTAAAAAAACAAACAAAAAAAAAACATGGAAATTGTTTATAATACATACTGTTTCAAGAACCTAATATCATGCTAAGTCACAATGAGAATAGAAGCTCCACAGGAAATTCCACATACTAAATCAGATGCTTATGTGGTATCTGGAGCTATCAATCTTCTCCAGTATTATCATGGATAATCTGAAGGTGAACTAGGGTCCTTATTTATGTGTCTTTAAGTCAAATGCTCACATAAATCTGGAGTGTGGTTTCTAGATTATTTTGGCCAGAATTTTACAGTATAATAGTATAAAGGTGATATTTCTATTAGCACCACAATATGTTGGATCTCTACTTGAAATCAAATCAATGATTACTGTAACTTCATAAAAAAATGAGGGTACAATCTCATACCATAAAGGGTTTTTAAATATTTTCTTGAGTAGTGGGGATAAATTGTCGATAAAGCATTTATATAGTTTGTCTGGGATTCCATCTGGTCCAGGAGATTTATTGATCATTAACAATTAAAAAGCAGCTTGTATTTTTAATTTGGTTGTGTCAGAATGTAAGTAAGTCAACTTGCTCCTCTGCCAGGGTAGAGAAGACAATAGGATTGATGTACTAAAGGCTCTCTTAACCCTCTTTGTGTATAAAAAGAAAGTGCGCAACCAAACAATATATATAACTCCCTTAATATAAAAGGGAAGGGTGATAAAAATATGTGATAACAATACACTTTAAAACACAAAAAGTCCAAAACAAGGTGCTCAAATAGTGAACGGTATTGCAGGACACTGACGAAATCACTTGATGCTTCTATCCAGAAAGTAAAACAAACAACGCCGCTTACTAGATTTGATGGATCTCAAATTATAGAGATCAAACAAGCTCATCACAGGATCACTCAAATCAGGGATATTCTTCCACTCCACTGGTTCATCAAATGCAGGGATCCTTGTAATACAGTGAAATCTCCAGCAGTATTGTCCTGTAGCTGCAATGATATCCTTATCCAGGAAATCTCCAGCAGTGGGGTAAATCAGGGCCGTTTTTAAGGCAGGGCAAAAGGGGCAGCTGCCCTGGGCCCTGTCATTGTTCTGGGGCCCAAAGCAGCTGCCTCATACTTGCCAAATATCCTGGTTTACATTCCTTGAGGTTTTAGTCCTGTCCTGTGTCCCAATATCTCAGTGTGAAGTGCTGCTACTAATGCTGCCCAGCTCTGCCCTATTGTTGTGTACAGATGACTCACCTGCAGCCCCTGTGTTTACATGTAAATTGCCAGCATTGATATGTAAATAGTGGCAGCATTCATATGTAAATAGCTGCAGCCGGCGGCATTGATATGTATATCATGCCCCCCAGAGGTCATATCCACAGTAATCTCTAGCAACCAATCAACAAGCAGAAATCATGTACTGTTACCTCTAGCAACTAACTAGTGAGCTGTAATGTGTTCTGTAACCTCTAGCAACCAGTCAGTGAGCGGTAATGATACCTCTGCCAACCAATCGCAATAGCTGCCTGATTCAGTAAACTGATTTTGAGTCTAGCTGCTATTTATTGTATGTCTCAGAGTAGGTGGAGAGCAAGACTGCATGGGGGGGGGGGGGCTAAGAAAAGTTTTGCCCAGGGTCCAATCAATATTAAAGACGGCCCTGGGGTAAATCATATGGTAGAAAAGAGAGGCTTCATGGTGCAGTACTCCAGTTAAGAATGTATTGAAAAAAATTCTTAAGCACTGACATCCAAAAAAGACAGTTAACAGTGCATTTAAACAGCCGTAACCCTCTTGTCTTGAATTGAATGGTCTTTTATTTGTATAGTGCCACACAAACAGTTGGCGCTATATACTAAATCCTGTACAATAATAATATTAATACTAACAATGGTGAAGGCAAATAGGCTGTTCGTTTTGCAAGAAAATGTTCCCCTAGCTTAGTGAATGTGATGAAAATGGACTTCGCAAAGAATCTGCATGCAAGGAATTTTTTTTTTTTTTTAAGTATTTTCTTGCACTTGGTTGGATGATGGAGGTCAGCAGGTCCCACATCGAATTCCCCCACAAAGTGAACCGTCATCTACAGAGTATTTTGACTGTTAGGAGTATAAATTGGTCTAATACTCTTAAAAGCATTTTGCTAATATCTGAACTGCTTTTACCTAATGTCCCATCAGCTTCCCTTATTTACTTTGTTGCCTGAGGTTCGTTTTTTTTTGTTTTGTTTTTTATGTCATACTGACTGGTTTTCCAGCTTAAAACGTCTTTTATGGAAGGTCTGTTTCCTTTTAGTTTTTTCTGATAGAAGTGAGTTGTATTCTCTCTGGGTCCTTTACCAGAATTTTTATGAATTTCTGTTGGGTTATTCATACAGTTTAGTTCTGCCAGTTCTCCATTTAGTCTCTCTTGGATTGTAATATATTGCCATTAGGGATGAGCCGAACACCCCCGGGTTCGGTTCGAACCAGAACCTTCGAACGGACCGAAAGTTCGCGCGAATTTTCGAACCCTATACGTTATAATGGACGCGAACGTTCGAAATCAAAAGTGCTAATTACAACGGCCAATATGCATGTTAATGTCATAAAACAGGTTTGGGGACCCGGGTCCTGCCCCAGGGGACATATATCAATGCAAAAAGAACTTTTAAAAACTAACGTTTTTTCGGGAGCAGTCATTTTAATGATGCATAAAGTGAAAAAAAAAAAGTGAAATTTTCCTTTAAATATGGTACCTGGGGGGTGTCTAAAGTATGCCTGTGAAGTGGCATGTGTTTCCCGTGTTTAGAACTGTCCTTGCACAAAATGACATTTGTAAAGGAAAAAAAGAAGCCATTTAAAACCACTTGCGGCTTTAGGTTTGATCTTAAGTAGAATCTGAACAGGTACATTATGAAGTGTAGCTCCATCCCAAAAAAATCTATTTTTAAGCTTTTTGGAGAACATAGGGAGGGGTTATCACCCCTGTAACATTTGCTGTCTTTGCACATGTGTTCAGAACATGTCACCTCACTTTCCGTCCCAATGACAAATGTTTTTGGAAAAGTGGGGTTTTAATTGAAACAAGGATTGGTGATAAAGTATCAGTAGAGAGGAGATACCTTTTTCCCAAATTAAATCTAACAGGATAGAATTTCCCTTCCTAGGGGTAGATTTCCTCTCACTTCCTGTTTTCTCTTTCCATTTGCAAGTAGGAGTCGTTTGTAAGTTGGATGTTTGAAAGTAGGGGCCTGGCGTATATACTCTGCAGAAATTTGCCCTATTAGATGTTGGTGTAGCCACAAGACTGGTGGGCACAGGAATGGGCCCTGCTGTGAGTTAATAGATCAAGATTTGTAATTGCATGCACCTCTTGAACAGGGCAGAAAAATTGGGGGTGGTGGTGGTGGTGGTGGACGGTTTTGCCACAAGACTGTAAGCTCTCACAGTTACTCTTGGTGGGCGCAGGAATGGGCCCTGCTGTGAGTTATTAGATCAAGATTTGTAATTGCAAGCACCTGATGAACAGGGCAGAAAAATTGGGCCTTTGGCGGTGGTGGTGGACGGTGTTGCCACAAGACTGTAGGCCCTCATAGTTACTCTTGGTGGGCGCAGGAATGGGCCCTGCTGTGAGTTATTAGATCAAGATTTGTAATTGCAAGCACCTGATGAACAGGGCAGAAAAATTGGGCCTTTGGCGGTGGTGGTGGACGGTGTTGCCACAAGACTGCAGGCCCTCATAGTTACTCTTGGTGGGCGCAGGAATGGGCCCTGCTGTGAACTATTAGATCAAGATTTGTAATTACCCGCCCCTGTTAAACAGGGGCTGAAAAATTGTGCCTTAGGCACTGGTGCTGGTGCCACAACACTGCAACCCGGCCCTCACAGATACTGTACTTGGAGCACAGCAGTCACACGTGTTGCGAAGCATTTTTTTAAAAAATTGTAAGTACACGCCCCCTGTTAAACAGGGGCTGAAAAATTGTGCCTTAGGCACTGGTGCTGGTGCCACAACACTGCAACCCCGCCCTCACAGATACTGTACTTGGAGCACAGCAGTCACACGTGTTGCGAAGCATTTTTTTTAAAAAATTGTAAGTACACGCCCCTGTTAAACAGGGGCTGAAAAATTGTGCCTTAGGCACTGGTGCTGGTGCCACAACACTGCAACCCGGCCCTCACAGAGACTGTACTTGGAGCACAGCAGTCACACGTGTTGCGAAGCATTTTTTTTAAAAATTGTAAGTACACGCCCCTGTTAAACAGGGGCTGAAAAATTGTGCCTTAGGCACTGGTGCTGGTGCCACAACACTGCAACACGGCCCTCACAGAGACTGTACTTGGAGCACAGCAGTCACACGTGTTGCGAAGCATTTTTTTTAAAAATTGTAAGTACACGCCCCTGTTAAACAGGGGCTGAAAAATTGTGCCTTAGGCACTGGTGTGGTGGCATGGATCATTGAGGAGGAGGAAGAGGATAGTCAGTGAACATAAGAGGACAGTCACTCAGCATCAGCATAGGCAGTCTTGAAGGGATGTGACATTAAAAATTATTCGGTTATATCCGCCTCAGGTGCCTGGTAGCTGGTGGTGATCCAAGACTGATTCATTTTGATGAATGTCAGTCGATCAACCGAGGCGGTGGACAGGCGCACCCTATGATCAGTCACAAATCCTCCAGCAGCACTGAATGTGCGTTCGGAAAGAACGCTGGAGGCAGGACAGGCCAGTAGCTCAATTGCATACTGTGCAAGCTCTGGCCAGTGATCCATCCTCAGGACCCAGTAAGCCAGAGGATTTTCGGTGGGAAAGGTGTCCAAGTCTGACCTTGCCCCAAGGTATTCCTGCACCATGTATATCAGACGCTGGCGATGGTTGCTGGAACCGATCATACCTTGGGGCTGCGGACTAAAAAATTGTCTGAACGCATCGGTCAGACGTCCACCTTCCCCACCGCTCCTTCTGCCACTGACCGAAGCCTCAGCAACTCGTCGCCCAGGACCAGGAGTTTGTAGCCTCCCAGTTTCTGGGAACGCGTTGCACAGACCTTTCTGCAAGGCCTCCCTGAGATGTCTCATCCTCTGCTCCCTCTGCGACGGCAAGATAAGGTCCGCAACCTTACCCTTGTACCGCGGATCAAGGAGAGTGGCCAGCCAGTAATGGTCCCTCTCCTTGATCCGAAGAACACGAGGATCCTTCCGCAGGCTTTGCAGGATCAGGGAGGCCATGCAGCGTAGGTTAGCTGAGGCATTCGGTCCGGAGTCTTCTGGGTCACTGAGGATGACATGATCGCCAGCCACCTCCTCCCAGCCACGTACAAGTCCACTGGCTTGTTGGGACTGTACATCATCCCTAAAAGACTGCTGCTGCTGATGCTGAGTGCCAGGCTCCACCTCCATGCTCACACAATCCTCCTCCTCCTCCTCCTCCTCCTCCTCCTCCTCATCCTCTTCCTGTGTGATGGGTGGGACAGAAGGAACACTGTCCGGATAAAGGGGGCCTTGAGAGGCAAGGAAGTCCTCCTCTTCCTGCCTCTGTTCTGCCTCAAGTGCCCTGTCCATTATCCCACGCAGCGTATGCTCCAACAGGTGGACAAGAGGGACAGTGTCACTGATGCATGCACTGTCACTGCTCACCATCCTCGTGGCCTCCTCAAATGGTGAGAGGACAGTGCATGCATCCCTGATCATGCTCCACTGACGTGGGGAAAAAAAACCAAGCTCCCCTGACCCTGTCCTGGTGCCGTAGTCGCAAAGGTACTCATTGATGGCCCTCTGCTGCGTGTGCAGTCGCTGCAGCATGGCCAACGTTGAGTTCCACCTGGTGGGCATGTCAGATATTAGGCGGTTCTTGGGCAGGTTCAGCTCCTTTTGCAGCTCAGTCAGCCGAGCACTGGCATTATAAGATCGGCGGAAATGCACACAGACTTTCCTGGCCTGCCTCAGGACATCCTGTAAGCCTGGGAACCTGCCCAAGAACCGCTGCACCACCAGGTTGAGGACGTGAGCCATGCAGGGCACATGGGTGAGCTGCCCCTGTCGCAGGGCGGAGAGGAGGTTGGTGCCATTGTCAGAAACGACCATTCCTGGCTTAAGCTGACGTGGCGTCAACCACCTCTCGGCCTGCCCCTGCAGAGCTGCCAGAACCTCTGGCCCAGTGTGGCTCCTGTCCCCCAAACACACCAGCGCAAGCACGGCATGGCATCTTTTTGCCTGCGTACTTGCGTAGCCCCTTGTACGCCTACGGAGCACCGCTGGTTCCAAGGACAGAGCACTGGAGGAAGAAGAAGAGGAGGGGGTGGAGGAGAGAGGTGTGTCACAACCAGTAGCAGTAGTCGCGTTTTGGAGGCGTGGTGGCGGAACAACCTCCAACACTACTGCACCTTGTCCTGCATCCCTCCCAGCTGCCAATAGAGTGACCCAATGGGCCGTGAAAGAAAGGTACCGTCCCTGTCCATGCCTGCTGGACCATGAGTCAGCGGTAATATGCACCTTACCGCTGACTGCCCTGTCCAGCGAGGCATGGACATTGCCCTCCACATGCCGGTAGAGAGACGGAATCGCCTTCCGCGAGAAAAAGTGGCGTTTGGGAACCTGCCACTGAGGAACCGCACATTGAACAAACTCACGGAAGGGGGCCGAGTCTACCAACTGAAAAGGCAGCAGTTGAAGTGCTAGCAATTTAGCAAGGCTAGCATTCAACCGCTGGGCATGTGGATGGCTGGGAGTGTACTTCTTTCTACGGTCCAGCAGCTGGGGCAGGGAAATTTGCCTGCTGCATTCGGACGTCGGTGTACTGCAAGTACTTGGTTGTGACACACCGAATTCTACACCTTCAGTCCTCTCAGAGCAGCTTTCAGAGAGGACTGAAGGTGTAGTGGGGATGGAGATCCCAGCTGAGGAGGAGCAAGGAGAGGTCCGCTTAGTTCTTTGGTGTGGGTCTTTTATGTGTGCCTGCCAACGAGCTGCATGGCAGGTCGCCATATGTCTGGTCATGCTTGTCGTGCCCAAGCAGCTGATGTTTTGGCCACGCGAGATACGCTTGAGACAAATATTGCAAATAGCAGTGGTGCGATCTGCTGCACTCGTCTCAAAAAAGGCCCACACCAAAGAACTTTTCTGATAACGTGCAGAGGCAGCGCCCTGCACAGGCGGAGCTCTGCGGTGTTGTACAGTTGCTGTGCTGGCCTCTACCTGGCCTCCAGGGGGCATCCTGCCTCGTTGGACATGTGACGCCGCATCCTCCTCCTTCTCGTCCTCCTCCTCATCCTCTCTCCCTTGAGGCACCCACGTGGAGTCAGTGACCTCATCATCCCCTCCCTCTTCACCACTAGAGCAAACCTGGCAGTAAGCTGCAGCTGGTGGAACTGTACTGCCAGATTCCTCAAGCTGGGTATCGTCATCCGAGCCTTCGAATCGTTGGGCATCCTCCTGGAGCATGTACCCAACACTGTGCTCAAAGAGTTCGGGGGACTCCTCAGGAGGACATGGTGGGTCTAGGGAAGGGGTGGCTGATGATGCTCTGTCAGTACCCTGAGCCTGGGTGAGAGAGGATGAGGAGGATGAGGAGGGCTTGGTCATCCATTCTACCAAGCCTTCAGCATGATGCGGCTCCACATGTCCAGCTGCCGAAAACAAAGACGCGCGTGTCCCATGGCCACGTGCTGATGACGATGCACGACCACGTCCACGTCCACGGCCACGTCCACTAGAAACAGAGCCTGCCTGCCCTGTGTTCTTGGCTCTGCACGCTCTGCCTCCCCTTGGCGGTCTTCCAGCCATTGTAGTCGGTAGTCCTGTGGGTGCTGCTGAGAAGAAAATATAGGAGCTCTGTGTGATGCCACTAACACACTAGAAGTCCTATGGGTGCTTCTGCAAAGAAAATAGAGGAGCTCTGTGTGATGCCACTAACACACAAGAAGTCCTGTGGGTGCTTATGCAAAGAAAATAGAGGAGCTCTGTGTGATGCCACTAACACACTAGAAGTCCTGTGGGTGCTTCTGCAAAGAAAATAGAGGAGCTCTGTGTGATGCCACTAACACACTAGAAGTCCTGTGGGTGCTGCTGAGAAGAATATATAGGAGCTCTGTGTGATGCCACTAACACACTAGAAGTCCTATGGGTGCTTCTGCAAAGAAAATAGAGGAGCTCTGTGTGATGCCACTAACACACTAGAAGTCCTGTGGGTGCTTATGCAAAGAAAATAGAGGAGCTCTGTGTGATGCCACTAACACACTAGAAGTCCTGTGGGTGCTTCTGCAAAGAAAATAGAGGAGCTCTGTGTGATGCCACTAACACACTAGAAGTCCTGTGGGTGCTGCTGAGAAGAATATATAGGAGCTCTGTGTGATGCCACTAACACACTAGAAGTCCTATGGGTGCTTCTGCAAAGAAAATAGAGGAGCTCTGTGTGATGCCACTAACCACACTAGAAGTCCTATAGGTGCTTCTGCAAAGAAAATAGAGGAGCTCTGTGTGATGCCACTAACACACTAGAAGTCCTGTGGGTGCTTATGCAAAGAAAATAGAGGAGCTCTGTGTGATGCCACTAACACACTAGAAGTCCTATGGGTGCTTCTGCAAAGAAAATAGAGGAGCTCTGTGTGATGCCACTAACACACTAGAAGTCCTGTGGGTGCTTATGCAAAGAAAATAGAGGAGCTCTGTGTGATGCCACTAACACACTAGAAGTCCTGTGGGTGCTTATGCAAAGAAAATAGAGGAGCTCTGTGTGATGCCACTAACACACTAGAAGTCCTGTGGGTGCTTATGCAAAAGAAAATAGAGGAGCTCTGTGTGATGCCACTAACACAC